>OU015765.1:5138537-5155131 GCA_907173295.1 Fagus sylvatica
ATATAAGAGAAACAACTAATCAAATGAGGAAAAAAAAAAATCAGATTTTTTTTTTTTAGAGAACTGAAACTACAAAAGTCACAATTCAAGAATAAATTAACTTTGAGAAGATAGAATGATAGTATCTGTTGCTTCAGTATCACCTCTTTTTTTTTTTTTTTTTTTTTTTTTTTTTTTCAACTTGGTGCACAACACAAAACAAAGAACAAGGAATAAAGAACACAAACGGAAGAAGATAGAATGATAACAAGAAACAAAAGGTAAAAGGATAGTAAACCTGATTTTAGAGCCTAAGAGCTCTGATACCAAATGATGCGATCCTCAACAAACACGCTTTTGAGACCCAACAAACAATATTGGAATACTTGCCCAAGAAAGCTAAAATCAGAATTTTGATAGAACACCCCAACCCAACGTTTATAAATGAAACACGAATCAAAGGTATGAAGATAAAAAAACCCCGACCCAATGATTATAAATGAATCATGAACCGAAGGTATAAGATTTGAACGCCACAAGGAAGAATCCTTGATAAGTTCAGAAGTTCACTGAAGAACTAATAGAAGAAACAAACCTCACGTTTTTCTTTTTATTCAGATTCAATAATCCTCTATTACAATGAGTGCAGGCTATTTATAACCTTTTTTCAACCCTACACGCCCATACAATAAAAGAAACTAATTTGGTTCTAAAAGACTAAAATTAAGGGCCTAAAATTAGCACTAATTGTGTCTGACATTAGCAGCTAATAATAGACTGAAATAGATAAGGAAATCTTGCATAAGGAAAGTCTGAAATGAAAAAGTCAATCAGCCAATTTAATTGGTATGGAACTGGAAAGTAAATCAACCAATTAATTGGTCTGATTTTAGAAAGTAATCAACCACTTTCCCCTTCTAATTCCTCGCCAATAATCAGCCATTAATCCACGTCATTTCTGAGGAAATTACGCCCAATTAAGCATGATCCGCCCCATCAGTAGCTTGGATTAAATTTATTACGCCTTCGTTTTTCTTTGGGCCAAGCTTGGAATGCCCCGTAGTAAAATCAGCCCAAATATCTTGAATCAGCCCATTAAGTGCTTCTTTGATCTTCTTGGATCTTGCTCTAGTAATAGGCCCAACTGGAACATGCAATGGATCCTTTAATGTTGGGCTATCTTTTATGGCCTATTTCCTTTTATGGGCTTACCATTCATTAGTTCAATATTTTTTTTTAAAGAATCATTAGTTTAATGTTGGGCTACATTTTGTATAAACATAACACTTTTTAGTTTAATGTTGGGCTATCTTTTATGTTGGTCAAACATATAAAAATAATTTTTTTTAGTAAAAATTTTTAGCAAAAAAAAAAAAAATTAAAAATTAAAACTCAAAACCAGTTGAACCGACCCGGTTTCGGTTTTTACCGATTGAACCACTAGTTCTCGGTTTTTAGACATATTTCGGTTTTTGAAGAAAATTGAACCGAGTCAAGCACCGGTCTCCGATTCAACCGGTCGGACCATTCGGTCCATTCCGGTTATTAAACCATGACATATACACGTGTATGCCTACCTTGTACATGCTTTGATTCATTTAACAAGCATGCGTTTTGTTGCCAAATTCTCCATGATTTAATTTAACTATATATGCATGATCATAAATCCATACTATCTTGAATTTCTTATATATTTTTAGATAAATTAGATACCTAATTAATTGCAACTGGACTACAACTACTTGGTAAGATTATCTTATAATTTTGTAAGACATTCGTACCAGACGTGTGCTTGTTTTTACTAAGCATGGATTAATGGGGTAAATTTTGTCGCACACCATCTAAGTTTGCACATATACATCCACAAATTGTAAACATCAACATATGCAAATATCCACACTTAAGTAGTGTGTAAAATTATGTGAAATAAGATGATGAGAGCCAATCATTGTCTAGATTAATGTCTCTATTTTTGCTGCAGTTGAAACTATTCATTGATGATAGTGAGATGATTCCCTTCATCATTTTTTTATAAATAAATTGCATAAAAATTTGATCACCTCTAGAGTTTCGAAACCCTCATCTAGCTATTTTCAAGAGAATGAAGTGAACTATAAAAATAAAATATTTACCAAAAAGTGAGCTAAAAGAAGGGGAAAAAAGGAAGATAAAAGAAATAAGAAATATAATAGCTATAATGATGGGGAACACTTAGGTCCTGCTACGGGACTGGTGTTGATTTGATAAAATTTGTGTATTTTGTGGTAAATGTTGTGTTCGTATTGATAAATGTGTATTTATTATTTTAAAAATAAAATGTGTAAATTCGGATAGAATTAGTAATATTTGTGATAAAGTTAACTTTACTACAAACTACACACATTTTACAATACCTGACAACATATTATCAAAACATACACAAATTTTACAATTTTTGACACTCTCAAGAGTTTCGAAACCCTCATCTAGCTATTTTCAAGAGAATGAAGTGAACTATAAAAATACAATACTTACCAAAAAGTGAGCTAAAAGAAGGGGAAAAAAGAAGATAAAAGAAATAAGAAATATAATAGCTATAATGATGGGGAACACTTGGGTCCCGCCACGGGATTGGTGTTGATTTTGATAAAATTTGTGTGTTTTATGGTAAATGTTGTGTCCATATTGATATGTGCGTTTATTGTTGTAAAAATAAAATGTATGAATTCTGGTAGAATTAGTGATATTTGTAATAAAATTAACTTTCCTACAAACTATACACATTTTACAACACCTGACAACATTTTATCAAAATACACATAAATTTTATAATTTTTTACACTTTTGGTCCGGGACCTAAGAATTTCCCCTATAATGATTTGCATCATTATTTAAAGATACCTAATCCCATTCATTTATACCTGAGTCATATTTTATGTCTTCCATAATAAAAAGTGAGAATTGTATTCAAAATCTCACTGGATTAATAATGCCTTCAAACCAATCCGATCTCTAAGTATGTTTTGGATGTTATTGGGTCTCATATATATATATTTTTTTTCTCTTTCTACTCGTACGAAATGCATGAATGAATCCCACTTCAGGGCTTCGGATTCTCCAATAAACACGTATTCCTTTGTCTTTGCCTTCCTTTTAGGACAGATTCAACCAAGGTATCGAGTTACATCCCATATAACACATCCATGTCATGTTCACGATAGAACTAAAATCATAGCATGTTGGACCCAAACAAAAACATAAAACAAGAAGAAGATAGAAATTGAGAGGATAAGGGGACAAGACAAACCAAGATTTTCCTTCTACGTTATATTCCAACGGCCCAAACCTGCCGCCAAGTACTTGGCCTTTAATATTGTGACACGTTCAGTTTAGAATCTCCAACATTTTGTGACACGCCTAAAACCGTGTTGGACTAAAAGGCACCCACCAGCCATACTTGGCCACGTAAACAAAGACGCCGTGTTTTGACCTACGAGTCCAAAAGTGACTTCCCATTCAAACCGGCCGCACTATGGTTTGCTTTTCTCAGATGAATCACATGCTATGTTTTACGTTCGAGATTAGGCCAAGCGTACTAGCAATCTAGCATATAGCAATGTGAGTGTGTTTATTGTTGACTGTTTTTGGCCTTACTAACCTTGATCTTGACAATCCTCATTCCTTTATGTGACATCTAGTGCCGATGGAAATCTCTTAGAAACTTGAAGAAGCCTTTTCGACACCAAATTTGTTGTGTGTTTTTTTTTTGTTTTTTGATAATGACCAAATTTGTTGGGTTGGAAGTTTAGGAATTTGACTAAAATATCTTCTCTTTGGTTAGTGATTTGATTTAATATCCAAAGAATAAGTACAGTCTACAAATATAAAACCCATAAAAAATTTAAACTTTAACGGAATTCAATTCCACCCAAGAACCAACTATAGCAATATGGTTTACGTTTCCTCTTTTGATTGCTTTGAACCTTTGTATTTCTTTTATTTTATTTTTTTGGGATGAAAATCTTCATTTGCTTTTTCTCAAATTGACAAAGCTTTTTTGTGTTGTTTTAGCTTTCAGAAAGAACACTTAGATTGACAAAATTGGCCCTGCCTTTTTAAAAAAAATAAAATAAAGAAAAGAAAAAAAGAAAGACACCTGATATCATCAGCTCTCACAAGTCACAAGGTCATTGCTGCCCACTCAATTTTTGGTCACCGACCATCACTCATCTTACATTTTATTTTTACCTTCAAGCCGAAAATCTCACCACCTATTCAAATTGAATTAGGTTCAAATATCAAAATACAAAGCAATTTTATTATTTGTTCTCTTTTATCATTTCTATCGTCTAAAAGTAAAAACTCTTTCTAATTATGACAACGAATAAAAAAAAAATTAATTAAAAAATAAACTCTTTCTAATTAAAACTCTTTTTTCCGAAAAAATTTACAACTGAGATCTTACAACAATACCAAACCGACTAACATAAGTACAACATTTTGAAAACGTTCTTTTTGAGAAATAATGATTTCAATAATAGCATTCCAAAAATAATAATAATAAAAAAAACTTAATAAAAAAGTGGTTTTTGCAAAAATTGAGCATTTGATAACATTTATGAAAAAAAATATTTTTTATATTAATTGAGCGTTTGGCTCATAGTAGTGTAATTGTGTTGTTTTGGGTCCAAATTATCAAAATGACAACAATTGAGTTTCTCCTTTGGTTTTCTTTTTCTTTTTCTTGTTTAATTCAATTTTCAAAATTGTTAATAATTATTATTAAGTAAATTACAATAATCTCCCTTGAAGTTTTGCAAAATAACACTCTGCCTTTCTCATATAAAAAATGACAAAGTCCTCTCACCTTTAAAAA
The DNA here is from genome assembly GCA_907173295.1 of Fagus sylvatica. Lineage (NCBI taxonomy): Eukaryota > Viridiplantae > Streptophyta > Magnoliopsida > Fagales > Fagaceae > Fagus > Fagus sylvatica. The sequence goes on from OU015765.1 coordinate 5,143,372, forward strand.
TAAAATACAAAATGGAGCGTCAATTTTTTATAAAGGTGAGCTGAAATGTCATTTTCTAAGAAATATGAGAAGAGATCGAAAGGTCACTTTGCAAAACCTCAAAGAAGTTTGTTTCAATTTAATCATATTATTATTATACTCGTTTTTTTTTTTTGTTTTTTTTATTTTATTATTATTATTATACTTGTTATTTCTCTTTTCATGGAGAATGAAATGATAGGATTTCCAAGTTCCAACAGCATGGGTTTTACGTCTTAACCAACAGAGAAGAATTTAAATTTGATGGGCTTTATCACACTATGGTCTATTTGTTGCGGAGAAAGACTAGTGGGCTTTATTTAGAAGCCTATAATAACTATCTCCCCATATCTTCACATTGTTTTCTGCTTCTTCAGCCTGCAAATTTGAGATTATGGTTTGCAAACAAATGTCTCTAAGAGCATTCTCAGTCCGTATTGTATAATGCATTTTTTGCTACAATAGATGATATTGTAGCAAAAAAAAAACACAAAAATCAGCTCACAACCGGTCCTGAGAATTTTTTTACAAAACGCTACAGTGCACATGTAAAGATACATGTACACTGTAGCATTGTGTAAAGATTAAATCTCATTTTTTATTACGTTCCTCTCTCCTCCAGATTAAAAAAAAAAAAAAAATTTCTCTCTACTCCTTCTCCCACGGCACCACCGCGTCTCTGCTGCTTCTCACTTTCGCATGGCTCTAGCCCCGCCCTTCTCTCTCGCACAGCTCCAGGTGGTCGTGGTTATGGTGGGTGATGTCGCTCAATAATAAGCGGTACTTTGTAGTACGTGTAAGGGGTTGTCGATCCTCAGGGAGTTTGTGTTTTCAATAGACAATGTAATTCAATATGCAAGAAGAGTAAAATAAATTTGGTTTGTGGAAATTTTGTAAAGAATATATGTAAAAAGGCACTAAGGTTTCAGGGTGTTTCTGTATATCAGTATGATTCCTTGTAATCCCAGTTAAAACTCTTGTTCTAATAACAGTTTACAAGTTGATTATTTTCCTTTTAAAAAGCTCTTGACATGGTTGAACTAATAAAACTCAGGAACACTATATTACCGGAGAAAATAAAGTGGCTAGAGTAATAATTAGAAAGACCTTTCAATTTATATAACACGAAACCTAATTAAAACCATGCAATATTCCCCCTTAATCATAAGAAAAACATGATTGAACTTATAGAAAGTACGGAATAAAACATACATTAATAGGAATCAAATAATTAATAATCAACTGTATTTAACATTAAAAATAGAAAGGGACTACAAGTATTCATACCTTTATACAGAAAACATAGCCCCTAGCCTTAGCAAGAGGCTTAGCCAATCATGGCTAAGGAAAAAGAAAAATAGAGAAAATAATTTCTAAGGAGAAAACTAGAGAGAAAACTAGAAAAGAAAACTAAAAAAAATAATAATAATCCTTGGCGGCTACCACTCTCCAATTGCTATCCACGCTTCTTTCATTTAGGGCTCCATTGGAAAATAATCTAGTGTGATGCGAGTACAATGGATAATGTGAGCTTGCGGGCTTTAGTGGCCATGTGGGTCTTTTGGGCTTGTGGGCTTTGTTTTTCTTTTTCTTTTCAAACATTAATTTGCACATCTTTTCTTCTCTTTTGCTCCTTTCAACTTGTGATATTTAATTCCAATCTGATTTAGTTTGTGCCTACAATTAAACATAGCCCAAATTAATATATAAGAGATTAAATTAATACACTTAAATGCATAAATCATGTAATTCAATGAATTGAACAACAAACATCCATTTAAGTGTAATTAGACATGAAATGCAACACAACTCTAATAAAATCTCTCCAAAATGCATGTAAATAAGTCATATTTCATGACTTATCACACTCCCCAACCTGAATTTTGCTAGTCCCTAGCAAACTAAAAACAATGAAAACAACAAAACACAAATGAAAACAAACTAACAAAGCCACTTTCGCTGACACTCTCGATTGCATTTAGCATATGCAATAAGCCTTTAAACCCCTAGGTGTCCCTAGTGGACGAGTTATAGTCTCGTGAGGGTTTACCAGAAGTGATACCCACAAACGCTATCAAATGCTCAGTCTTGATTCACAATAAACACATACAACATCATGCTATCAAATGAGAATAAAGTGTCACACAAACAATGGTTTTCAATCATTAGCAAGCTTAAACAAGTCAACCTCAATTTCAAATCTTGAGAAATTCTAACTAGGCCACAATCACTTAAAATTAAGCATTAAAAGCTACACAAGTTCCTTGATGTGTGAAGTGAACTAACTTAGAATCATGGGACTTCAATATCTTTCCAATATAATCATGAAGGACAATGGAATTCTCATTAGAATAATCAACCAAGGCATAGAAGCTTTTTTTTTTTTTTATTTTTTTTTTTTATGTGAGGACTGTGCAATATCTAACTTCATTAAGCTTTCTAATTGACTCATGTATCAAGTGTTAGACCAATGACTCCCGAACCAGTTGGTTCAAAGGGCACTAGGTGTAGAGACACCCCTAAGAGTTTACTTACTCGAGTCAAAAAGGCTACGAAGCTAGACTAGTCACTCATATCTCAACCATGTGAATTGTTTACCTCTTTTTATGTGAGGATTGTGCAATATCTAATGTCATTAAGCTTTCTAATTGACCCATGTATCAAGTGTTAGACCAATGACTCCCGAACCAGTTGGCTCAAGGGGCACTAGGTGTAGAGACACCCCTAAGAGTTTACTAACTTGAGTCAAAAAGGCTACGAAACTAGACTAGTCACTCATATCTCAACCATGTGAATTGTTTACCTCTTTTGACATAGGCTCTCATGGTTAGCTATTTCAATTTTTTTTTTTTCTTCTTTATGCCAAGGCTAATCAACTAACAAGTCAACCACTTTTAATTTACTAACAATTGGATGCATATCTCATTTCCCATAGATTACATGTTAGTGTGCTAGTGCTTAGTTTAAGGTGTACAAGTGTAACACTTAATACTTAAAAGCAAGCAATAGATGGCCATGTTCAAATATCTCAATCAAATAATCATGTGTTCATATGCTTAAGCTCACTAATGACTTCAATCCAAAGTTCAAAGTTCAACAAAATTCTCAAAGATAACAAAGATAACAAAGATGCATGTGAATATAGCATAAATCAAAGACATCATTGCAAACCAAACAATTTTTTCTTTCTTTTTCTCAATTTTATGAATTTTTTTTTTTTTAAATGAAAACAAATGGTTTCTAAACTAGTCAACAAGAAGCAACACAAAGTTCATCACGCAATCAAACAAACAATCAATACTCCCCCCAACTTAAAGTTGACATTGTCCTCAATGTTCAAACAAATGTATGTGAGAATCAATGACAAGTCTTGAAATGAAAGAACAAGGGAAAAAGGAAAGAAAGCACCTGATATGATGATGAACTCCTCAAGCTATTTCCTGCAAAATGGTTAGATACCCAAAACAAAACAAAAGAAAACCAATATATACAACAGATGTGAAATTTCAAAGAGGATCTAACTAGCATCCCCATAAGTAGGGAGCTCAAGAGACATGATCTCTTCTGCTGGAACAACTTCTCCTAGGTATGGCCTCAGTCTTTGGCCATTCACTTTCAAAATTCTACCATCCCTAGGATCCTCAATCACTACAGCCCCATAGTCAAACACTTCTTTAACAATGTAGGGGCCATCTCATCTTGTCCTTAACTTCCCAGAAAATGTGTGGAGTTTTGAATCATAAAGAAGGACAGTTTGGTTTAGTTCAAAAGTTTTCCTCACAATTTTCTTATCATGAAAGAGCTCCATCCTCTCTTTATAATGGCGAGTGCTTATGTAAGCCTCGTTTCTCAGTTCTTCAAGCTCACTCATTTGGAACTTCCTCAATTCACTAGCCTCCTTGAGGTCAAAATTAAAGGCCTTAATGGCCCAATAAGCTCTATGTTCCATCTCTACAGGTAAATGACAAGGTTTCCCATACACAAGGCGATAGGGAGACATTCCTAGAGGTCCTTTATAAGCTGTTCGGTAAGCCCATAATGCATCTGTTAGTCTCAAAGACCAATCTTTACGGTTAGGGCTAACCGTCTTTTCCAAAATTTGTTTTATCTCCCTATTGGCAAGTTCAACTTGCCCACAAGTTTGGGGATGATAGGAGGTGGACAACCGGTGTACCACTCCATACTTTTTCACAAGGACCTCGAAAGGTCGGTTGCAAAAGTGCTTCCCATTGTCACTAATGACTGCCTTGGGCATCCCAAAACGAGAGAAAATGTGTTCTCTCAAAAATTTCAGCACAACCTTATGATCATTTACCTTACATGCAATGGCCTCAACCCATTTAGAGACATAATCTACTGCCAAGAGGATATATAGATTGCCAAAAGATTGGGGAAAAGGTCCCATGAAATCGATTCCCCAACAATCAAAAACTTCTATCTCAAGGATAGGGGACATCGGCATCATGTTCCTACGTGTAACTCTCCCCAATTTTTGACATTCTAAACATCTTTTACAGAAGTTGTGAGTGTCCTTAAACATAGTAGGCCAATAAAATCCACACTGCAAAATTTTTGCAGTGGTTTTCTTAACAGAAAAATGGCCACCACAAGCTTCTGTATGGCAGAATTTTATGACACTAAAGGTCTCATTATCTAGGATACATCTCCTCAAGATTTGATCAGGGCAGTATTTAAATAAATAAGGATCATCCCAATAGAAATTTCTTACCTCAACAAAGAATTTGCGCCTATCCTGCATTGTCCAAGTCTCAGGAATGAAACCTTTGACAAGGTAGTTCACTATGTGTGCATACCATGGAAGCTTTGTAACAGCAAAAAGTTGCTCATCTGGAAAAGAATCTCGAATGGGGATCTCTTCTTTTACTTCTTCAAATGTGAGCCTGGATAGATGATCTGCCACCACGTTCTCCACTCCTTTCTTGTCTTTGATCTGAAGATTGAATTCCTGCAAAAGCAAAATCCAACGTATTAAACGTGCCTTAGCATCCTTCTTGGAAAGAAGGTACCTAAGGGCAGCATGATCTATAAAAACAACAATAGAAGTACCCATCAAATAAGAACGGAATTTATCCAAGGCAAATACTACAGCTAATAACTCTTTCTCTGTGGTAGTGTAATTCATTTGAGCACTATTAAGAGTTCGACTAGCATAGTATATAACATGAGGCTTTTTGTCTTTTCTTTGACCTAGGACAGCCCCCACAGCATAGTCACTAGCATCACACATGATCTCAAATGGGAGAGACCAATCTGGGGCTTGCATGATAGGGGCAGATGTAAGCAACTGAACTAGCTTTTTGAAAGCTACCTCACATGACTCTGTCCACTCAAAGGTGGACTCCTTGAGTAGGAGATTACAAAGGGGTCTAGATATGGCACTAAAATCCTTTATAAATCTCCTATAGAACCCAGCATGCCCCAAAAAGGATCTGACATCTCTCACTGTCCTAGGGGTAGGTAGATTAAGGATTAAGTCAACTTTGGCTTTATCTACCTCTATGTCTTTAGAGGACACTACATGTCCTAACACAATTCCAGAAGTGACCATGAAATGACATTTCTCCCAATTAAGCACTAAGCCTTTTTCAACACACCTGACTAAAACCAATTTCAAATTATTAAGACAATCATCAAAAGAATCACCAAAGACAGATAAATCATCCATGAACACTTCCATAAATTTTTCAACCATATCACTAAAGATACTCACCATACATCTCTGGAAGGTGGCAGGTGCATTACACAACCCAAATGGCATTCTTCGGAATGCAAAGGTACCAAATGGGCAAGTAAAAGTGGTCTTTCCTTGGTCTTCTAATGCAATCTCTATCTGGTAATAGCCTGAGTACCCATCTAGGAAACAATAGTACTTATGACCAGCTACCCTCTCCAATATTTGATCAATGAAGGGTAGGGGGAAGTGGTCTTTCCTAGTTGCAGAATTAAGCTTCCTATAGTCTATGCACATTCTCCAACCTGTAACTAAACGGGTTGGAATCAACTCATCATTTGCATTCTTGACTACAGTAATGCCTGACTTCTTAGGAACAACCTGAGTTGGGCTAACCCACTTACTATCAGAGATGGGGTATATGATACCCGCATCTAGTAGCTTAATTACCTCATTCTTCACTACATCTTTCATAGTTGGGTTAAGCCTACGTTGAGGTTCTCTAGAAGTCTTACAATCATCCTCTAGGTATATCTTGTGTGTGCAAATCAATGGGCTTATGCCCTTGATGTCAGCTATGGTCCAACCTAAGGCTAGTTTGTGGTCTCTCAAAACACATAACAACTTACCTTCCTGTTCTTCATTCAATGCAGCAGAAATTACTACAGGAAAGGTCTCACCTGGGCCTAAATAGGCATATTTAAAACTATTTGGAAGTGGTTTGAGCTCTAACTGTGGGATCTCTTCACTTGAAGGCATTGGCTTCTGTCATAACCCCATTTTTACCCCCGGGATTTTCTCGGGTGTCGGCACGCAAAACGAGGCAGCCCGGACCAAGTCAGCCTGTTCCAACGAGGGCTCATCACCTCGACTACTCCCAAAAAGAAGGTCCGAGACACATTTCCCAAGGTTTGACCAAGTTTGACTAGGGTTGACCAAGTTTGACTAGGGTTGACCAAAGTTTGACCAAGGTTTGACCGAGCCATTTCCAACCCGACTAGGACCCAGCCCAGAAACCCTTGTAGTCCGGGATACATCTCCAAGAGTTTGGAGAGTTTGACCTTTGACCAAGTTTGACCAAGGTTGACCAAGTTTGACCAAGGTTTGACCGGACCGTTGACCAGACCAAAAACTGGATCGAACTGACCACCCCTTGACCAATGTATAGAGAATATCAAGAGCTTCGATTCCGTACTTTACGGGTCGAAAACGGACGAGAAACAAGAGAGTTGTGGCCAAAACTGCGAAAAAACGGTCCGACACTTAGCCAAATTTTGGTAAGTGTTGTTGACAAAACAGCCTATTTGGGAGGCAACGTTTGCGCAAAGATTCTCTCCTGACCCGCTGCAACTTGGTCCGCGAGCCAAGACCCTTAGGCAAGAGGTTCACTTCAGCTACCACACGCAACTTTCGGATCGTCAAGAGCTCCTCCGGTCAAGCCGGAATCTCAGCCAAAAGTTGACCCCTTAGCATAAGGAACATTCCGACGGCCTCCGTTCGCAAGATCATATCTGACGAACCCAAACTCGCCTCTGTGCAAGGCCTGTACCGTTAGAAAAGTAGGTAACGCAAGCTTTCCGACGATACCAAGATCGTCGAAATCCGACATCGGGAGCTACGTCTACCACGCGCGTGAAAACAGGCCGACAAAATAAGGTTTTGCTGAAAGTTCCGGGATTGTCTCACCGACGTTGCCACGCTTGCGCACAGAGTCTTCCTGACTCGCAACAAGTTGATCTGCGAGCCCGGGCACATTGGAAAGAGGACACATCCATGCACGACGTGGAACTCTCGGATCGCCAAGAATTTATCGGGGTCAGCCGGAATCCCGATCGGAAAACTGCCCTCAAACGGACCAAAAACACCCCGGTGGACTCTGCTCGCGGGGCCATATCTCACGAGTCCAAGCTCGGATTCCCGCGAATCCGGAACCTTGCAAAAATAGGCAGCGCAAGCTTTCCGACGGTACCAAGAACGTCAAAATCCGACATCGGGAGCTAGGTCAAATATGCGCGCGAACTGGGACAAGATTTGAGAAAAAACGCGCTGGGAGCAAAACGCATTTTTTCTCCCGGACAGCCGCCTTCGCGCGCAGAGTCTTTCCTGCTCGCAACAAGTTGATCCGCGAGCCCGGGTGCGTTGGAAAGATAATGACTCCGGCTACGTCGTGGAACTCTCGGTTCGCCGATAGCATCCCCCGTTTGACCGGAATCCGCATCGGAAAAGTGCACAAAAACAGCTCCGACACCCCGACTTCCGGGAGCCATAACTCCCTCGTCCGAACTCCGATTCGCGCAAACTTTATATCGTTGGAAAGAGGACGTCGAGAGCTTTCCGACGATATGCCGCATGACCCATTTTGAGTTCCGGAAGACCTCCAAAACTGCCCCCGAAAATCGGATAAAAAAGGGTACGCGCACGGAAATCGAGGAGGATTCGAGGGGCTGCTGGCGTGGAAGGATAAGACTGCCACGTGGCAGTACCACAACTCGCGCAGGACCGTCATGCGCCGCGCATGATGGTGCTGCGCGAGGCGTGCACGGTTTTCTATAAAACCGACCCTCCCCCCCCTCATTTGCACACAGTTTTTGCTCGGCTCTAGGCCTCTTTGAGCATTAGTTTAGGCAGATTTAGGGGTTTTTAGGGGTTTAGGAAGGGATTTTTGGGTAGTTTTAGAGAGAGAGACTCCTCTCTAGGTAATCTCTCTCTCTCTAAGCTCTTTCTCTCTCCTTTTTCTTTAGGGATTTTGGGGGGTTTTTAGAGTGAGAAGCACCTATTAGGTGCTTCTCTCTCTAACCTCTCCTCATCTTCCCACTCCTCTCTCTCTCTCTCTCTCTTTCTCTTACATTCTTTAGTTCATTTATTTCATTTATGCTTTACTAGTTTCTTATTTGTCCATTTATTGCTTTATTTACATTTCCTTGTCATTTATTGCTTTATTTACATTTCTAGTCATTTATCGCTTTCTTTACATTTCTAGTCATTTATCGCTTTCTTTACATTTCTAGTCATTTATCGCTTTATTTACATTTTATACGCACTTGTGAATATTTGTTGTGATTACCCCCCTCCCCCGGTGTGTTTTAGTACGGCAATATTGAGTGGCTTTGGCGGCTCGCGTAAGTCCTCTAACAAAGGCCGTGACAACCATGTTAGCCCACGAGGTCTTGACCCGAAAAATACACCGGTTTCCTTCGTGTTTTAGTACGGCAAATATTGAGTAGCTTTGGCTCAGTTGCGTAAGACCTCTAACGAGGCCGTAACAACCTTGTTAGCCTACGAGGTATTTGACCCGAAAAATACATCCCCATGTGTTAAATAACGTCATTTATCGCTTTATTTACATTTACTACGTTGTAAATATTATATTGTGAATATTGTCATTTTCCCATTTTTTCCTTTGTGATTTGGGCGTGATAATCCCGATTGGTCGTGGTGGACTATGTAAGACCTCAAAGAGGCTTTAACCACCACGTAATTCCATAGGCATTGGACCCATTAAAAACCCCCATATTTGCTTTAAATATTGTCATTTCTCGCTTTATTTACATTTACTACGTTGTAAATATTATATTGTGAATATTGTCATTTCCCCATTTTTTTCCCTTTGTGATTTGGGCGTGATAATCCCGATTGGTCGTGGTGGACTATTTAAGACCTCAAAGAGGCATTATCCACCATGTAATTCCATAGGAATTGGACCCACGAAAATCCTTTGTTTAAACCCCGTTATTTTCATTATTTACTACGTTGTTGTAAATATTGTCCATTTTTCATTATTTTGATTTGGGCATGAAAATACCAAACGGTATTGGCGGTTTTAGGTAAGTCTTTCAATAGCACTAAACCCCATGTAAATCCATGAGGCGTTGGACCCGTAAATTGCAAACCCATTTTCAAATAGATTTTCTCATTTAAGTCCTATTTGGCGTCGAAGGTTTGGATAAGTCTTTCAATAGCACCAACCCTTCGTGTAAGCCCGAAAAGGCATTGAAACCCCGTTTTCAAATAGATTTTCTCATTTAAGTCCTATTTGGCGTCGAAGGTTTGGATAAGTCTTTCAATAGCACCAACCCTTCGTGTAAGCCCGAAAAGGCATTGAAACCCCATTTTCAAATAGATTTTCACCATATAAGTCCTATTTGGCGTCGAAGGTTTGGATAAGTCTTTCAATAGCACCAACCCTTCGTGTAAGCCCGAAAAGGCATTGAAACCCCATTTTCAAAATAGATTTTCTCATTATAAGTCCTATTTGGCGTCGAAGGTTTGGATAAGTCTTTCAATAGCACCAACCCTTCGTGTAAGCCCGAAAAGGCATTGAAACCCCGTTTTCAAATAGATTTTCCTCATTTAAGTCCTATTTGGCGTCGGAGGTTTGGATAAGTCTTTCAATAGCACCTACCCTCCGTGTAAGCCCGAAAAGGCATTGAAAACCCTTCTCTTTAGATTGTTTTGTTTATTCATGTAAATCCTATGGTGGTGTCGGGATCCGAGTAAGTCTTTCAATAGCATCGAATCCCGACCCCACGAGGTTTTGACCCTTTCCTTAAAAACTCTTGTGTTATAATAAATTGCACTTTGCATTAAGCATTATATTCATGCCGATCCATATTTGTCACCTTCATGATACATGTGTTGCGACTATGCCATGACTATTTTGCTTGGATATTTTGCCATCTTACCATCTTGATACTTGCTTGATTGTTTATTGCTTTGATATAAAAATGTGATTAAAATACACTTTGCCATGAAAACTTTAAAAAGAGTAAACATGGTAATGTGGGCGTTAGAAACGAAGGTATGAGTCCTTTACACGGGGGCGTGGCTGGTACGTGCTTTCGTGTAAGGGATTCTACACGTTCTAACTCCCATAGGATCATGGTCTAAAATTCCCCAAAGTGTGAATTAATCATCCAAAACCCCGCCATTTGACGGACCGCTTTACTCTTGGAAATCAAGGGTAAAGAGATCCCGAATATGGCACCAAAAACATTAATTGTTTGTCCCGGCACTAGGTGTTAGGATTTCAAGTATATCCTACCACCGAAATGCCCGGAAATTTAAAAGATACAAAGATAAAAGGGATGGTGAAATAAAGAGTCTAATCAAAACCGAACGAAGTCATATTACGTTTGCCATTTTTGGTATATCGTACGACGGAAATCGGGACATTTGTACATAATAAAAACCAACAAACTTAGGCTTAGCAAATAAAGAAAACATTAGGAAGGAGGTAACCGTTTTCTTAAACGGATGTCGTGGGGTGCCTAACACCTTCCCCACGCATAAGCAAACCCCCGAACCTATCTCTGGTTCAAGACCATTTAGTTGTAGATGTCTAAATAGGGTAAAATCTATTAGACATAGGTGCCCAATCACACCTTAAAATTTCCCATGATTGGTGGCGACTCCAAATTTGTGCTCACACGCACACACGTACACAAGTTCCCACACACACACAACTCGTATCTCGAAACGGAAAAGAGATAGAGGAACACACACAACACTCGCCAAATGGGGGTCGGTATCTAGGAAAATAAAAAGAAATACTTCTTAAAAGAAGAAATTTTCCGCCGGTGTCGACAGCTTGGCGACTCCACTGGGGACTTAGAGGGTTTAAGCCTATAGTCTTTCGGTGTTTTCTTTGCTAAGCATGTGTATATATTTGTTGGTATTCATTATTTGATTCATTCTTTATTTCATCTTGTATAGTGTTTTGATTTTAGCATGTCTATATTCTTGTATATAAACTGCGAACATAGGATAGAGATTTATTTTATGCAACACATATTGTATATTGTGCTTTGTACAAAAAAGTCTTTTCCCTTTTTACTTTCAAAATCATGACATATACACTCATTGGACTTTTGGGTCGAACCCGGACTCAGGTGGGGCTGGGCTAGTACAGGCTCCACCACGAACCCTTTTATATCTAGGACATGGAACACGAGAATCCACCCTTCTCCCTTCACACCCGTGGAGATCGAGGGGGGCGTGCAAGTGCTTCCCCGGTGATCCAATACCCTTTCGACTTCCTTCGGGAGGATGAA
>OU015765.1:5155231-5197774 GCA_907173295.1 Fagus sylvatica
ATTACATGGTTATCGTAGATATGAATTTGAATTGTTGCCGCGGCATAACTAGGATGATACATTGGACCTAATTGGCTTGGTTATTTATTATTTTGTTTATTAATTCTAGCATGATTATCTTTCCTCTTAGGCATATTTGACATGATTTGACATGATTTTGATTTTCTCATATTCTCAAAATTTGGATTCTTATATTTTGAGAATTTATTCTCAAAATTTGGATTCTTATATTAATTGCTTGAAGGCAAGTAAGAATTATCTTCTCTCATCTTTTGTTATTGAAGGAAAAGCATGGGTATACAATGTACACATATATCATAGAGTTTCTAATGTGTTACCTCTTAGGTTTTGTGAGTAAAACCCACTATACCTCTTTGCAACAGAATTAACGAACCAGTTCTCTTTCCACGTGCTTTGTGCTTGTGCCGGTCAAGTGAAGGTGTCACAAACTCGAGCACTTCACCTACGTCCACAGACCAAATCCTAGGGTTCGTTGATGGAAACCTTAAGGCAAAGAGAAAGGAGATGAGAGATAATGTGTCTCTAGGTTTTTTGTGTCTGCTTCTTACTAGCGTACATTTTTCTGTCTGAATATTGCAATTTTTTATTGCAATATTGGGAACCCTAGTCTTAGAGTTTTGTCTTAACGGGCTGCCCACATGGGCGCCTATTTGGGCAACCCAATTGGCCCAAATGCCAATAGACTCCCACTCGACCATAGTGGGCAGACCAAGAATCATCTCTCATTCGCTTCTATCCATTTGTCTTACACATACAATAGGAAATGGTCTGTGCGACCGACAAGCCAAACCTGCAAAGTGGGGACACTATAGCCAAGCTCCATCATAACCAACATAGTGTAACCCCCAAATAAAAATGGCATGTTCTGCCCTAGACTTCTCTGATCACATCAGGCTGAGTGTCTTCCAATCCTTCACGAGTTTCAACAAACTCAGAACCACACTCAACCTCCCTTGCGAAATCACTTAATCATGTACCCACATTCATGTCCTAGGCTCCTAGAGTCAACATGAATTCCGGACTCAAGTGTCTGACTTGAATGTGTTATCAAATGGTCTTCCCTTTGCCCTAGTGCCACTCAACTTTAACTCAGCGCTCCTCTCGATCATGCCCCATAAAACTGAATAATCCATGGCTATAGGCAACATGCTAAAGAAATGAAAGCCGAGTCTCTGCCTTGTGACACAATCAAAAGTCACATAGGGCATAATTCTATCGAGATCGGACTCACACGGTGAGGAAACAAAGACTTATTTTCTCACCTCCTTATTTGGTGGTTGTTGCGAGCACATGTGGTATGGTCACATGTTGCGGTGGACTTCTTCTCCATTCTAAGGGGAGCATATGTCATAAATGCATCTTGATATTTCCATTGCACGGATCTTAGTCCAGTCGCTCCTAGTGCCTGACTTGAATTCTTCATTAGCCTGCTTTCCTTAAGCGTCTGAGAGAACTCACACCCGGCTTCTCCAGGCTATGTGATCATGGGAAGGAATCATGCACGGTCTCATCTTCTCAAATGCAGACCTCATATCAGTCCAATTGATGCAACAAACAAATTTTGGTGTTTTCCTTCTTCTAGTTATGCAAGCATTGAAGGCCTTTGCACACTTCCCTGAGTGTCAAAGAACACCATATCTCATCTTTGCTTGCTACCCAAGTGTCGAAGGCGGTCACTCGTGTGAGTGAGCCGACCTAAGTCTGGTGACATACCTATCACATCACGTTATATAGTCTTGTGATGTACAGTGTGTATATATACAATTAACAAGGATAATAAATGCATGTCAAATATTATTAATGTTCCAAACATCATGTCAAAAATACAATGTCCTCCAAAAGCAAATATAACAAGTCTGAGGAATATGAAATCAAACTCTACGTAACCCTAATCCCTTTTATGTGACCATGGAAGGGATCCCTAGCAATGGGTTTCGTTAGGGGGTCTGCTAACATGTTTTTTGTAGAGATATGCTCTAAGAACACTTCTTTCTTTGCAACCATGTCTCGAATGTAGTGATACTTAATCTCGATGTGTTTGGTTTTTCCATGATATTTCGAATCCTTCGCGTAAGCAAGAGCAGCCATGCAGTCACTATAGATTGCGACCGGATCCATAGCACTGGCAACGACATCTAAACGCTGAAGGAATCTACCTAACCAAGTTGCTTCTTGAACTACTGCCAAACATGCTACATATTCAGATTCCTTCGTGGAGAGTGCGACACATGACTGCGGTTCCATGCTACACCAAGTGATCCCCGCCACCTAGCAAGAAGGTATAACCAGAGGTACCTCATCTAGGTCACCTGCCCATCGGCTCAGTATATCCTCTTAAGCGCAAATCCCTTCCTTGGTAGCACAACATGTAATCTGCGGTTCCACGTATACCATAGAATCCTCTTCACTGCCTTCTAGGTCCAGGATTACTCTGGAATCTACTGACCAGCCCTACTGCAAAGCAAATGTCTAGTTGTGTACACAACATTGCATACATTAGACTACCAATAGCATTTGCATAGGGTACTCGAGCCATGTACTCAATTTCTGCCTGAGTCTTAGTACACATCTCACTACTTAGTGAGTCGCCCTTCCCAACAGAAGTATCAATGGGTTTGCAATCTTGCATGTGAAACCGCTCAAGTACTTTCCTTATGTAAGTCTCTTAGGACAAACCAAGGAGCTTTCTCGAACGGTCTCTGAGGATCTTGACACCAAGCACAAAGCCTCACCCATGTCCTTCATCTCAAAAGTGGAGGACAACCATTCCTTGATAGTTTTGATAAACTCCTTGTTGTTTCTAGCCAATAGCATGTCTTCTACATATAGCGACAGAATGATAAAACTTCCTTCAGACCTCTTGACATAGACACAGTGGTCCTCCTCAATCATCAAGAAGCCATTGGAAATGACCTCTTGATGGAATCGTTTGTACCACTATCTAGAAAACTGTTTTAGCCCGTAAAGGGACCGATTGAGCCTGCAAACCTTGCTCTCTTGTCCCTTCACCACAAAACCAATGGGCTGATCCATAAAGATCTCTTCATCCAATTCCCCATTGAGGAATGTAGTCTTCACATTCATTTGATGAAGCTCAAGGTCTAGGCTTGCTACCATGGCTAGAATAAGGCGAATAGAAGCAAACCTTACCACAGGGGAAAAGGTTTCCTCGTAGTCTACACCCTCCCTTTGGGTATAACCTTTCGCCACCAGTCGGGCCTTATACTTATCTATGGAACCATCTGCCTTCCTTTTGATTTTGAGAACCCATTTGTTCCCAATTGACTTCCTCTTAGGAGGCAAATCCACAAGTTCCCAAACTTGGTTTGTCCTCATAGACTCCATTTCATCTTTCATGGTAGTCATCCATTCATTGCATGCAGGGGATGACATAACCTCATCATATGACCTAGGCTTCGTGTCATCTTATGCAGCACTAATGAAGGATTCCCCTTCAATTCCAAAGCATCGGCGTGGAACATTTCCACGCTGACTTCTACGTAATTGTGGGTTTTGAGAATCATCTTCTTGTGGGTCGCTCCCACTAGGAGTGATCTCTCCCCCACTATCCCCATGATTAGTGGCTGGAGTATCATCCCATAACTCTACCATCTCGTATAGTTCCAAGCTTTGACCCACATCTCCCCTACTAAAGAAATCATTCTCCATGAATTCCACATCACATGACACAATCTCAGTTACTCCCCCATCTGGATGCTCACCTAACATTACATAGCCCTTGGATTCGTCAAAGTATCTGATAAATACACATTTATTTGCTCTAGGGCCCAATTTTCCATGTTTGTGGGTGACATTATGGACGTAACCTGTGCACCCCCAGGGACACAAATTACTCAAATCTGGTTTCTTACCAAACCACAACTCATATGGAGTGGAGGGTACTAATTTGGAGGGCACTCTTTTTAGGATATAGGCTGCAGCCATCAATGCATCCCCCCAAAATGATATTGGGAGGTTAGCCTGCGCCACTCGTCCATTAGGGACATCTAGGGGTTTAAAGGCTTGTTGCATATGCTAAATGCAATCGAGAGTGCTAGCAAAAGTGGTATAGTTAGGACTTTTATTTTACTTGATTTTAGTTTTGCTAGGGACTAGCATGGTTTAAGTTTGGGGGTATTTGATGTGCGCGTTATAATGTGCATTTCATACCCTTAATTTATATTTTGTTAGACACATTTTATATTCTAGTTAGACTTATATGTTGATTTTTATGTTTTATAGGTATCCAAGAGTTTTGAAATAAAACTGGGATTTGAAGAAAAAATGGGCTCATGACATCACTTTGCACATTTACCATATGAGAATAATTCCCATTACATTGTTGAACACAACAAGAAATCAAAAGACATCTTTTCTTTTCAATTACAAGGCTTCAGTAGGTGGCAAAGAGACATGGAGCAGCAACTATATATATATTTTGTGTGGAATGGGCCGCTAATATAGTAGTTCATATATTAACATGTATATGAGGACATATACTCAAGCCTAACCATCTTAATATATAGTCATATATTGTACCACCTTTTGGGAGGCGATTATCATGGCCCACGAAATATAAATTTATGTTGGCAGGAGGGTGCACGTGGGCCTTAAAGAGGAAGGAAATAGGTTAGCTGAAGGGGATTATTTTTTTATTTTTTAAGAGGCTAGCCACAGAGAGGAAGACGTGTGTTTTATTATGTTGGACAGCTAGTGTCGGAAAGGGGGATTGGATTTTCTAAAAAGAAAAGTTACACAGTCCGAATTGAGAAAAGAGGAAGAGAAAGAGAAAAGCCAAAATCATGAGGGGGATTTGTATCTTCTTCACTTGTATTCTGTTTTTTAATTTTCTTTTTCAATACTATGAGTAGCTAAACCTTTAGCTAGGGCTAGAGGTGAACCCTAATATTTTCTTCTATGTGAAACTTGGATTAAATGATGTATTTTCTTGAATTATGATAGAGTATTTGGATTATCTCAACCATGAAAATTGTTTACCTCTTTTGATCATAGGCTCTCATGGTTAGTTAATTTTTTTTCTTTTTCTTTATGCCAAGGTTAATCAACTAACAAGTCAACCAATTTTAATTTCGTAACAATTGGTTGCATATTTCATTCCCCACAGATTACATGTTAGTGTGCAAGTGCTTAGTTCAAGGTGTATAAGTGTAGCATTCAATACTAAAAAACAAGCAATAGATGACCATGTTCAAATATCTCAATCAAATAATCATGTGTTCATATGCTTAAACTCATTAATGACTTTCAAACCAAAGTTCAGAGTTCAACATGATTCTCACATATAACAATGATGCATGTGAATATAGCATTCTCTTCTAACAAATCAAAGACATCATTGCAAATGAAACATTATTTATTTATTTATTTTTACACGAAAACAAATGAAAGCAAATGGTTTCTAACCTTCTCAACAAGAAACAACACAAAGTTCATCAACAATCAAAACATTCTACACTCCCCCAACTTAAAGTTGACATTGTCTTCAATGTTTAAACAAATGCATGTGAATACAAGAGACAAGTCTTTAAATGAAAGTACAAGGGAAAAGGAAAGAAAGCACCTGGTAATATGACGAACTCCTCAAGGTATTTCCTGCAAAATAGTTAGATACCCAAAACAAAAACAAAACAAAACAAAATAAATTAGCTATTGTACAATTACAAGGTAGAAACACAATTTATTTATCCCCCTGAACGGGATCCTCCAAAGGAATAGTTTCTTCCTTTGGCACAAATCATCTTGGAAGCATGCAAACTAACTTTTTTGGAACTATTCAACAATTTCCTTGAAAGTCTTCTATCATGAAGTGCTTTCCTCTTCATTTTGTGCCTCTCAAAGAACTTGATTATCTCACATTCCCGCCTCACACTCAACTTAGAAGGAACATCCACAGTGAAAGTGTCACGTGGTTCAATGGATGCACATGTTAAACCAGTTGATGGTTGCTTCAACTCTAGCTTTGTTGCATCTAAATATGCATGTACGAACTTTTTCTTACTTCTTGGAAGCTTCTTAGCTACCACTACTTGTTCTTCTTCCAAAATCTGTGAATATCCAACAAAGAAGAAAAGTCAGATATTTTAGTATCAGGTTCTAACTCATTAGAATCAATAGAATTAACAAGAGGAGTTTCAAAGGAGTCAGAAAAACAATTTTTAACAAACTCTCCTTGAGGTGCTGCCTCAATGAGGTTCAGATATTCACAATCCTCATCCACCAATTGTTACTGGTTCACATTGAATATGTTCAGCTCCGTAGTCATAGAACCAAAAGTGATCTTCATTCTTCCATTCCTGCAATTAATCAAAGCATTAGCTATGTCATGTAAAGGTCTACCCAAGATGATAGGAATATTAGCATTAGAATGTAAAGTAGGTTCAATATCTAAAATGATAAATCAACAGGATAATAAAAATTTTCCACTTTTACCAATACATCCTCAACCACCCCCATCAACTTCCTTTCAGAGCGGTGTGCTAACTGTAAAGTAACAGAGATGGGTTTTAACTCAACAAGCCCAAGTTGTAGATACACAGAGAAAGGAAGAAAATTTACACTCGCCCTAAGATCTAGCAATGCACGCTCAATCATGTAATCTCCAATAGTACAAGAGATCTTAGGGTAGCCCGGATCCTTGTACTTTGGTGGGACCTTGTGTTGGATGCTTGCACTTACTTGTTCTGTCAAGAATGCCGTCTTCTTCACTTGATGCATTCTCTTGATAGTGCATAAGTCCTTAATTACCTTGGGATAGACTGACATTTGCTTAATGATATGCAAAAGAGGCAAGTTAACCTTAACTTGATGCAAATGCTCTAATATCTCATTGGTGACATCCAAATTCTTTGGTAATTTCAAGGCTTATGGGAATGGTGCAGGGAATGGGCATTTTTAAATTTCATTGGATTTAGCTACCCCACTCTCATCCTTTTTAGGTAGGGTCTCCTTAGATTTCTCATTTTCTTGAGGAGCACCCTTTGCAATTTCCTTACCACTCCTCAAAATGGTAACAGATTTAACTTCCTCAAATTTGTCTGTGTTGACAACTTTTAGACTCTGATTGTTGGGATTGGGTTGAGTTTGGGAAGGAAACTTCCCTCTTTCAGTCCTACTCAATGCATCTGTAAGTCTAGCCATCTAGCTCTTGGTTTCACTCATCTCCTCATCTATCCTAGTGAACATAGTTTCAAACCTATGATTTTCCTCACCTTGTTTCTTTATAGAAGTATAAATTATATCCTCCAAAGGTGGTCTAGATGATGATGAAGTGGTATAAGAGGAATCAAAGTTCCTTGGTCCAGTGGGATTCAACACATTGTCACTCTTATAACTCAAATACGGATGATTTCTCATATTTGGTATTAATTTTTCGAATACGAAGAATTGTTTGGCCGATATGAGTTGAATGCATGTACTTGTGCTTCTGGCACATTTAGAAACTGAGATAGCGACTTACATTCACTTGTGGTATGGTCTATCTCTTGGCAAATCTGGCATGCCCCCATAGGTTCCTCTCTGAAAACAGCTTTGACATCCTCTACTCCCCTTTAGCTTGAGTGCCTCTATCTCTTTTGTCAACAAACTAATCTTAGCACTCATGTTGTCCTCTTCCCTTAGTCTAAAAACACTACCACCAAATGTGGTAGTACTACTCTTATTCCGATCAGTGGAATCCAAGGGATTTAGTCCATTCCATGTGTTTGAGTTTTCAGCTATCTCATCCAAGTAGTCCATATCATCTTTGGGTTCCTTCTGTATAAAACCAGCTCCACATGAAAGTTGAATAAATTGGCGATCCCTAGGTTGGAGTCCCTCATAAAAATAGCTGACCAATCTCCAAGTGTCATATCCATGAGTTGGGCAAAATTTGTACATATCCTTGAATCTCTCCCAAGCTGTGAATAATGTCTCATCGTTTCCTAGGATGAAACTAGAGATCTTCCTCTTTACATGTTGAACCTTGTAGGGAGGGAAAAATTTCTTATAGAACTTTTGGGTCATCTCCCTCCAATTTCCTATGGACCTAGGCTTTAGGGTGTACAACCAACCTCTAGATTTGTCCTTGAGGGAGAATGGAAAGAACCTCAACTTGGCCGTCTCAATCACATGTTGTGCATAAAAACTACTAATCACCTCCTTAAAAGCTCTCACAAGAACATAGGGATTTTCATTCTCTAAACCCCTAAAATCAGGAAGTACGGCCATCAATCCTTATTTGATCTCTACATGAGGTGTATTAGGAGGGAACATGATACACAAAGGGATGGAGCTCTGAGTAGGGTGTAATAGTTCATACATGGTCCTCTTATGTTCGTTAGGATGAGCTTCTCTTTCTTCAGCCATGGTGGAAGATGTGGGTGAATTTGTAAGTGTATCAAAAAGACTCCTAAAGAATGTCTCAGAAGTTTCCAATCTACCTTTGCTGTTTCTAACCCAAACGCTCATGCACAGTGAAATTCAAACCAATCAGAGTAACAAAATAAACAAATAAAAGAAAAAATTGAAAGACAAAATTAAGGGAGAATGGAACGAAATTACCAATAGAGTAGTCCACCGGTGATCTTGTTCCACGAAATTGCCTCTTGAATAAGTCGAAACTCCTCGGCAACGGCGCCAAAAATTGATGTCACTCAATAATAAGCGGTACTTTACAGTACAATGAAAAGGGGTTGTCGATCCTCAGGGAGTTAGTATTTTCAAGGGATAATGTAAATAAATATTTATGAAAGTAAAGTAGAATGATTTTTAGAAATTTAATGAGTAAAAGGAACTAGGGTTTCGAGGTGTTTTCTTTATACTAATATGACTCCTTCATAATCCTAGTAAAAACCTTGTTCTAAATAATAACATACATTTAACTGTTTTACTTTAAATATCTTTTGACTTGGTTGAACTGAAAGAATTCATGAACACTTTATAACCGGAGAAGATAAAATGGCTAGAATAATGTTTAGAAAAACCTTTCAATTGTAAAACAAGATTCCTAATTGAAACCATGAATGATTCCCTTTAATAATTAAAAAAAAAAATGATTAATCTTATATTTGGGTCGAATGTTATGCAAGCTGGAATCACAACACAAATTGGACTGCGATTTTTCTTTGATTCCTTGTTCTATTTGGACTCTAATTGAATTGGGCTGACCTCATTCTCTTTTCTTCACCTTTGTACCTACAAATAAGATGACTCAATTTAAGACTCAATGGAACTAAAATAACTCACATAAATGATAAATTTCATATAATTAAATGAAATAAAAGATTTGTAGCACTTTATGTGTAAATAAAACTATCGTGCACAATAATCCTATTAAAGTCTCTCTAAAACAATAGGTAAGTAAGTCAATATTTCATGACGTATCACTTTATGTGTAAATAAAACATCGTGCACAATAATCCTATTAAAGTCTCTCTAAAAAATAGGTAAGTAAGTCATATTTCATGACGTATCAACAAGTTGGATCTATTCAAAGGTCGTTCACAAGAGTGGGACCAAGTCTTTGATAGACTTCCTACGTATCTCTTTTGGGAGGATCAAGTCCAGATGTAGTTCAAAAGTTGGACCTATTCAAAAGTCTTTCAGATGAGTGGGACCGAGTCTTTGATAGACTACCTACGTACCTCTTTTGGGAGGATCAGGTTCAAACGTAATTCAAAAGTTGGACCTATCTAAAGGTCATGTAGATGATTGGGACCGAGTCTTTGATGGACTGCCTACATACCTCTTTTGGGAGGATCAAGTCCAGACGTAGTTCAAAAGTCATTGGAAGACACTTGGTCAACCATGGTGATGATAGAGACCTCTGATGAAGTTTGCATGGTGATTTCAAAATGAGTTTATTCAAGAGAAATTTTGAAAATGAGCTGAATTTTCCTTTTAAAACTTGTGGTGTAGAAACCTTTCTTTGTAATGTGGTGTTCTCGTCAATTTTGAGAAAATCATTTTTCATTTTTCAAATGAGCAAAAGGTAGTCCCTTTGAATATGTCTTTCAGTTGATCATGGCATTCAATAGCCGAACCATTCTCTTTTATTAAGAAGGATCAAGGTCATTGAATTCAAGTAAACAACCTTGCTTTTTTACTTTGAGCATTGTGAGATTGAATCCTTAAAGGCAATCAAAGAATGTGCAAGATAGTACTTGAAGAATTGAGAGTATTCACTGAGAACAAACAAGGGGAATGCTTCTAATTTAAGAATTCTTTTCATTTGAGATTAAACAAGGGGAGTGCCCTTAGTTTGAGAATTTTTCCTATTTGAAAGAAAACAAGGAGAGTGCCCCTAGTTTGAGAATTTTTATTTGAGGACAAATAAGGGGAATGCCCTTAATTTGGGAATTTATTTATGTTTGATGACAAACAAGGGGAGTGCCCCAAGCTTGAGAATTTTTGTCTTGAGAGAAAATAAGGAGAGTGCCCCTAATTTGAGAATTTTCCTTTTTAAGATCTTTTGCCAGTAGCGCTTGACTACCTCGGGCTTTCTTTCTTTTCAATCTAAGAGAAATTATCGCAAGAGTTGTGCCTAAAAACTACCAAGACTTCAAGGAGGTCTTTATTCATAGGTTGTAATGTAGGCTAGGTTTAAGTATTTGAAATGAAGGATATATAAAAGGCTCAAAATCCATTTTTGGATATTTTCCCTAAGTGTGCATTACTTGGAACATAAACATTGCAGGAGTTTTCCCCTTTTTTTTACGATTGCTTGCTTTTGAATTGACTTCTTGAAAGTCTTTTCTGACTTGTCTCTTTTTATTTCATTCAAGTTGTTCCTTTGTGTGAACTCATTCTTTTTGTTCAATTCTCTTATTTAGTTTGTCATCTTTGATGGACTCTCATTT
This sequence comes from Fagus sylvatica, assembly GCA_907173295.1. NCBI lineage: Eukaryota > Viridiplantae > Streptophyta > Magnoliopsida > Fagales > Fagaceae > Fagus > Fagus sylvatica. The sequence goes on from OU015765.1 coordinate 5,166,109, forward strand.
TTGGTTTTAAGGGAATTTCATCTCCCTTTCTCTATTCAAGCTTTTCATCTCTCTTCTTTGAGTTTTTTTTTTTTTTTTTTGAATGAAACCCTAACTTTTTCCAAGGCCGCCCTTTTGGGTTTTCGACCTACTAGGTTACCCTATTTTTTGCCTAGGTCGCATGTTAGATGCCGCGTTGGTCACCTCTCTTTCGGGGGTTGTTTGTGCTCTCGAACCTTTTAGGGTTAGGAGTAGAGGAACAAGGAGTCACCACCTGGTTTATAGGTTCAAGAACCATAAATATGACTTCATGCACAAAAAGACTAGTCTTGAGCTAGGTCCGGAGATAAGGTACATCTTGGGAAGGTGTTAGGCACCCAAGAACACCCAGCCTAATGGCTGGCCTTCCTCTATATTACTTAATACTCTTTGAAAGAGTTTATTAAAGAATCTCTAATCATACAAAAGCACTTAAACCTAATTCTAGTACAATCAAGGAGCAAACACGGCATGGCATAATATTCATATGAAGTTGGAAGAGGAATCTCACCTTGAATCCAAGCTTATCACCAAGTTATGGGGATTCGTCCCCATAACAACATAGATTATAATTCTAACCTAAAAACTCATGGTAATCTAGAAAGCTATTCTAGTAAACAGACGAACATGGCATAGCTCATTGGAGCATGATTAAAACATGCTAGTAAATAAAAGATTTAGTTATGCTAACTAAACCTAGAAAACAACATGGTAAGTAAGCATTCATGGAGGTTGGTATGGCCTATTGAGGAGATCCATACCTAGCCTCTAAATAGCTTGTTGCAAGTTAGCAATTTACCGATCTCTCAGACTTGATCTCTTTGGCAGAGTTTGTGTGTTGATCTTCAACAAGAAAGGCTTTGAACGCTTAGGTTTATGATTAGAGTTTCGTGAGAAAGGGGTTATTCTTCTAGTTCTTCAACTAAAGAATAACTACTTGTTCAAGAACTCTTCCTCACTACCTTCTTCTAGGTAGGGCTTCGCTCCTCTAGGACTACTTCTTCCTACTTCTATTCTAAGCTTCTACTTTAGTAGAGCTTCGCTACTCTAGGACTACTTCTTCCTACTTCTCCCTATTCTACTATACCAGTGTTTCTTGATATTTTCAGTGTTTCTGTGAAAACTCTCCAGGTCCCACCTAGTTCCACGGGGGGTAGTGCGCTGGTGTCACCACCTCCTCGGCCCATGCATCTTGCCTATGATGGGTTTGATGTTATAGTTAAGGTGCAGTCCATTACAGACGTACTTGTCAGAATGGGGAGCCTTTAAGGAGATTTAAGGTTGGAGCTTTAAAGTCAAGCCACCCATATGTTATTGTCACATAGGTTCAGTTTCCGTTAGCACGGTCCAAAAAAAATGCATGTGTTTGCAATTTTGTATGATCCATGTATGTACAAAAGAATATATGGGAGGAAATTTTGAGGTCCTGTAAGGCCAAATACACTTCTAAACTCAAAGCCCAAGAACAATTCTTTTCAAAACAAAAGTCAGGTTATTCAAATGTTTTCAAAAACTTGAGCTTGGGTTACAAAGTGGATTTAGACCTTATGCGTATTTACACGAACGGCGACATTTTTGGGGAAGCCCAAATTCTTACAAAAAAAAAAAGGGGGCCCAAAAGGGTGGAACCCAAGAATTGCTGTCGTACTTGTAAGAGAACGTCAAATGAGTGAGAGTGTTACTACCAGGGGTAATTGTCATCATGGCCTAAAGTCTATAAGAGAGAGGTGAGAATGAGAGTCTTGTACATGGACTTTAGCCTAAAGAAAAAAGAGAGCACAAAAAAAAATACAAAAGAAAAAAAGAGAGAATACAAAATGCAAAAGAAAAAAGAGAGAGAGAAGAGGCTAAAAGTCCAAACGAGGGAAGGTTAGTGTGATATGTAAAGAGACTTAATACTTGATGACAGATGCTCTAGATATGTCACCACAAATTAGGCTTGGACAACTAGTAAAAATCATTGGCCCAATGTGTGATCACATATAGGCATTGTCACCTAACAGAGTTTTTTATAAAGCCATGTGACAAGGCATTTGGACAAAGTTAATGACAAAAGGTCGCTTGTCCTAGGAACTAGGGCAAGATTGCATCGAGAAGATCGCATAAGCACGTCCCCAACTCAGGTTGGATTTGTTCTCCCACGTCGAGCCTTCTAAGGAAAGTTTCTACCCCCTAAAGAGCCCAACAATATGAGTGAAGGAAATTAGTTTGGTGAGATGCTAGGATGCATCGAGAGCTCCATGAAGCATGTAGTTGACAGGTTGCAAAAATTGGAGGATCAGCAGAAGAAGACCCACGAGGAAGAAAATGTTGAGCTGATAGACTTGGATAAGATTGAGAAAAATAAGGACTATACTAAGTTCACTGAGGAAATCAAAGGAAAGGTAGATCTGATGCAGCAAACCTTGAGGAAAAACCAAGGCTTTGATGATTATTTGTTTTCCATAGGTGGAATAGTCACGGAACCATCTGTCCAATTGCCTTCGAAGTTTTCCATCCCCTAAGTGGATAAGTACAATGGGAGTGGTGATCCCAAACAACACTTTAGGCAATAATTGAGCTTCGTGAAGATGAAAGGCCTAAATGAGATGCAAGTGTTGAACGCATTCCCGTTTTTGCTTACTGGGTCTGCTTCCAAGTGGTATTACACCCTAGACATAGGGAAGGTTAAGGGTTGGACCGAGTTGGTCAACGCCTTTTTAACCCAGTTTTCATTCAATATGATGGTAGACATCACATTGAGAGACTTAGAGACCACTAAACAAAGAGGAGGGGAGACTTTCTCTGAATACTTGGTAAGATGGAGGGAGAAGGCCTACAGAATGATCAATCGTCTTGGAGAGAAGGACCAAGTGAACATAATGATGAAGGGTCTCTTGCCTGTCTATTTCAATAGGATGCTTTCGGCTCCTATCATGAATTTTGAACAACTGTGCAATTGCGGCACAAGGATTGAGGATGCCATGGAGAATGGCAAGATAGAGAAAAGTGAAGGAAGGACCACCTCCAAGAAGATATATGGCCATACCAGCAAAACCACCTCCCAATCCAACATGAGTGCATTCTACCAAGCACCCACTCCGACTCCATACCCTTACCAATACTCCAACCCGCCTAGACAGATCCAAACCCCTAGGCCCAAGCGTCACTTTGACCCTCTAAGAGCTCCACTTTCCAAAGTTAACGAACATCTCCTCCAAAGAGGCCACCTCAAACCACTTGACCTTACACCCATGCCTAACCCCATCCCTAAAGGATGGAACCTCAACCTTCACTGCCTCTACCACTAGAAAAATGACCATTCCACTGATGAATGTGTAGACACCCCAATTTGTATCGGTTGATACTCATTGTCCCCGATCTTAGTGATGACAATTTAAGATCTCTCATATAACGAATGTGTGTTGAAAACCACCTAGAAAGTTCTAGAAAACGATTTTTGAGAAGTTGCCTTAACCTAATAGGCGTGCGCTCCTTTTGAGGTGGTCAAGATTGTAGTGAAGAGGTATGCGCCTCTCCAAAGAGGAGTGCGCCAATGCCGCCAGACAGAAACCCTAATTCGTGAGACTGGCTGATTCCTACGGGAACAGATCAGTTTACCTTTTCTTCAAGCAAACCCTAGCCCCTTTATCACTATAAAAGGAGCCTCATACCTCACAAACAAATCATCCCGAAGAGTCTCCACAAAAACACTGAAAATACCAAGAAATACTGGTATAGTAGAAGAGAGAGAAATAGGAAGAAGTAGTCCTAGAATAGTGAAGCTTTATTGAAGTGGAAGCCTAGAATAGGAGAGAGAGAAGTAGTTTTAGAGAAGTGAAGCCCTGCCTAGAAAAAGGTAGTGAGGAAGAGTTCTTGAGCAAGTAGTGATTCTTTAGTTGAAGAACTAGAAGAATCACCCCTTTCTCACAAAACTCCAATCACAAACCTAGGCGCTCAAAGCCTTCTTGTTGAAGAACAACACATAAACCCCATCAAAGAGATCAAGTCTGAGAGACAGATGAATTGCTAGCTTGTAACAAGCTCTTTAAAGGCTAGGTATGGATCTTCTCAATAGGCCATATCAACCTCCATGAATATTTGGTTGTTACACTGCTTTCTAGGTCTAGTTAGAATAATTAGATCTTTATTATTTTGTATGTTTAATCACGCTCAAATGAGCTATGCCATGTTTGTTTGTTTACTAGAATAGTTTAATGCATGTTCTAGGTTAGAATTATAACCTACGTATGTTGTTGTGGGTATGAAACCCATAACTTAGTGAATGTTGGATGCAAGGTGAGGATTCCTTTCTTTAACCTAATATTGATGTTATGCCATGCTTTTGTTTGCCTCTTGATTGTGCTAGATTTAGGTTTACGTGCTTTTGAATGTTTAGAGATTCTTTAATAAACTCTTTGATATCAAGTAATATAGAGGAAGGCCAACAATTAGATTGGGCGTTTCTTGGGTGCCTAACACCTTCCCAAGACGTACCTTTACTCCGGACCTAGCTCAAGACTAGTTCTTTTGTGCATGAAGTCATATTGATGGTTCTTGGACTCCTTGTTCCTCTGTTCCTAACCCTAAAAAGGTTTGAGAATACAAATGACCCCTTAAAGAAGAAGAGGTGACCAACGTGGCATCTCACAGTGGCGACTCCACTAGGGAGAAGAGAAGCTTAACTTCTACTATTACTTGATTATTCTTGAATCTAAATGCACACAAGCGCACGCTTTTTAAGCTAAGATACCTAACGGTACCAAACCTGCCAATCCTGAGTTCCAATCGTTCTGCAGGATGTAGGGTTGGTACTATCACCTCACGACCTATGTTAGCTTGCCTATGATAGGTTTGGTGCATAGATAAGGATTAGTCTCTGAGCTAGTGTGTTTACATACTAGGAGAGACGCTCTTATCGAAATAAGGGACCTTTGTGGAGTGATAAGGGTGAAACTTAGAATTGGCCACCTACACTAATGAAACCCTAGGGTCTATATCTTTTAGCGCGGTCCAAAAGAATGCATGTGCTTGAGCATACTTGTTTGCATACATGACATGAAATCATGGGAAGTCTTCAAGTCCAAACAAAGTCATGGATGTTTGTGAGCATAAACCCAATGAGAATTTTCAAAAGGGGAAGAAATTTTTTATCTTAAAACCAAGGGGTTTAGGCTACAAATATTCTCATGAAGATGAATTATCACATGCTTTAGAAGCTCTTTTTCAAAACCAAGAAGGAAAGTCCATTTTTATCAAAATCTAGCTGAAAGCATATGGTAATCCATCAATGGAAGGCTTGAAGAGAGTGTGAGAGCTGAAAGCCAAAACTTTTCTGGAAGTTCATGAGAAAACTCATAGTGAATTGTGAGAAGAGATCATTGTAAATGAGTTGCTCATGAAAGAAAGAAATTTAACGTAATGTGATGCATTGGGCCTTGATAATAGTGAAGATCAAACCCAAAACACCACAATGCGCTTGGCACGAGTCATTAAGATCTTTTATTCATAAAACCTTCAAGTGTAGAAGTTGATAAAACATTTTGTTCTCTCCGAAGGCATCATTGCACTGAAGAAGAGTAACAAACACATCCCTAGCTCTATCCTGGACAAGATCTCCATTGACCGGTCGTCTAAAGAAATGAGAAGATACCCAAGCACCAGTCACCATGTCTGAATCAGTCATCGAAGGTTACCTTAGAGAGTTTTCTGAAAGGCTCGCCAAGATAGAGGAAGCTTAAAAAAGGAACTCTCGAGTAGAGGATGAAGAACGAAAGGACGAGGAAGAGAAGGCGAAGGCCGCAATATAGCAAAGCAAGGAATTTGAAGCTTTTACCGAAAGTTTCAAAGAAAAGATGGAGCTCATGTAGAAGGCACTCCAAAAGACTCCAGGGGTCGATGATTACCTTGCCACCATGGGAGGCATCACAAAATAAGAACCTTCGCAGCTGCCACCCAAGTTTGTTATACCCGAAACTGATAGGTTTACCGGAGTGGGCGATCTCTAAGCAACATTTGAGGCAATATTTGAATTTTGTCAAGATCAAGGGGCTTAATGAACAACAAGTCCTCCAAGCTTTCCCATTATCACTGGTCGGATCAGCATCAAACTGGTACTACACCTTGAACGTGGGGCAAACCAAGATTTGGGGAGAATTGGTTGAGATCTTCATTGATCAATTCTCATACAACACCATGATTGACATACAAAACCATGATTAACGTCACCCTGCGTGATCTAGAAACAACTCGTCAAAGAGAAAATGAAACTTTCTCTAAATTCCTCATAAGATGGAGGGCCAAAGCTTCAAAGATGATGAATAGGCTGAAAGAAAAGGACTAAGTCAACATGGTCATGAAGGGACTTCTGCCGGTTTACTATAACCAGGATGTTTGCATCACCCATCATGGATTTCGAGCAACTATGCAATAGCAGAATGAGGATTGAAGATGCCATAGATAATGGGAAACTTGACAAGAGAGAGTGAAGGATCTCTGCCGCATCAAAGAAGACTTTAGGAAGTTCAAGCAAGACACCGAATATTCAAGCCAATATCAATGCTGTTCAACCGAATCAATATCAATATCAACGTCCTCCTCACCATCAACATCAGAATGCATATCCATATCCAAGACAAAGTCCTAAACCTAAGAGGCACTTTGATCCATTGGGAGCATGCATAACGAAGGTCTTTGAGCATATTTGCAAGAAAGGTCACCTCAAACCTCTGGATCCAACTCCATATCCTGATCCTCTCTTGAAGAATTGGAACACAAATTTGTATTGCCTCTTCCATCAAAAGACAGGACATAATACCGATGAGTGTACTCGACTGAAGCATGATTCAAGATCTCATTGACAACGATGTCATCCTAAAACCGAGGCTTGCCAATCAACCCAATGTGGATCAGAATCCGTTGCCGAATTATCAAAGAACACCTCCTCCAAACCAAATCAATTTCATCGAAGTACTCTAAGAAGATTGGGTGCTAGCCATTGATGATGAAGCTTGGGACGATCTCGAAGGAGAAGAAGAAGCCCATAATACTAGTTGGTATGTGGAAGACATTACTGAGATTGAAGAAGCGCGTCATTTGACAAGAAGAGGAAGGCACTTCAAACCTACCTATCTAGAGGAAGATTATCCTAGGCGTGACCCACCACCTACATGGGAAGCTGACAAAGCCAAAGCTCTTAAGGAGACTGAAGAAAACCAAGCCCTAGCTCAACTGAAGAAGACTCAAGCTAGCATCTCAATCTGGGGATTGATAATGGCTTCACAAAAGCACAGGGATGCCATACTAGAAAGCCTTGGTTGGGAAAGAAGTTCCTATCGGATACTACACCAGAGCAAATACTGTCTATCATGGGTGTAACCACCGATGAGTCTGCCATCATCTTCACTACTGAGGATTTTCCACCCGAAGGAAGGGATCACAATAGAACTCTCTATGTGACCATAGATTGCATGGTTTCCAAAGTACTGAAGGTATTGGTCGACAATGGATCCTCGATCAATGTATGCCCAATGCACACTGTCGTCAAAATAAGGTTGACCAAAGGACAGCTGACACCTTCAAGCCTCACAGTCCAAGTTTATGATGAGAGTAGCCGAGGGGTTATTGGAACTTTTGAAGTCGAATGCCGGTTGGGACCGGTAAGCTCATTTGTGCTATTCCATGTCCTTGAGATCACTACATCCTACAACTTGCTGTTGGGAAGAGCTCGGATGCATCCTCTAGGAATTGTGCCTTCTACAATTCATTAGAAGCTCAAGCTACCATGGAAGGGAGGAGTCCTCACCATTCTGGGTGATGGAGAGATTAGTGCACCTGTGCACGACATCAAGAGAAACAACAACATACAATTGCGAGACTTTGAATTGATAAAGACTTCAAGCGTGGTCATTGCCTCCATAATGAAGAAGATGGGCTATCAGTCAAGCATAGGGTTGGGAAAGTTCAACCAAGGAATCAAGAAGCTCCCTGAAGTGTATAGTCAAGACGCTAAGTGCAAGTATGGCTTGGGATACAAAGAAGAGATGGGAGAGATGCCCAAGAACAAGCACACTTTGAATGGGAATTTTGTCAAACCTGGAGAAGACTTCCCATATTACGGATTCCCAGAGCCAAAAGGAGGCAATCTAGGGTTCGAGATCTTCTTCAAGACTCAATTGACCTTAGAAGACAAAGCTCTAGTAGAATATGAAGCTCCTGTGGAAGACAAAGCTGAAGAAGACTGGGTGGAGCAGATGGATCCTGAAGCCATGAAGATGTTCATTCAAGAAGGGGATGTGTTTCATATTGCTGCTGTGATCGTGCCATCAGATGGAATCACTAGCATTTTGTCATTTGAAAAAAAAATTCTTGATGTAGTTTTTAATAATTTTGAGTCTATCAGTCCTATTTCCAATTACCCAGTTAATGAAATGAACTTGAATTTTGATTACATGCATGTGTCCTCTAGTAATGAAGCTTTAAATACTGAAAGAATTTTAAATGATGAACATTTAATTAATGAGGAAGATGAAGCTAAAATCAAACCAATTGAAAATGAAACTATCAAAGTTAACTTGGGCACTTCAGAGAATCCTAAGGAAGTCAAAATCGGTTTAACACTATCATCAGAAGAACAAGAAGAGCTCACTGAGCTACTCAAGGAATTTCCAAAAGTATTTCCATGGTCATACGAAGATATGCCTGGGATTGACCCTGATATTGTACAACACTGAATACCAACTCTCCCAGAGGTTAGACCAGTCAAGCAAAAGTTACAGCGCATGAAGCCAGAATAGATGTTGAAAATCAAAGAAGAAGTTGTCAAGCAGCTGAAAGCTGGATTTATCAAGGCGGTTAGTCAAACTGATTGGGTAGACAATGTAGTCCTTGTTCCCAAGAAAGACGGAAAGGTCAAAATGTGCGTAGATTTCAGAGATTTGAACAAAGCATGTTCGATGGATGACTTCCCTCTACCACACATCGACGTGCTGGTAGATAACACTGCAGGAAGTGCATTGATGTCCTTTATGGACGGTTTCTCAAGGTATAACCAAATTCTAATGGCTCTCGAAGACATGACGAAGACAACGTTTGTGACAGAATGGGGGATCTACTACTACACAATAATGCCTTTTGGGTTGAAGAACGCTGGCACAACGTATCAGAGGATGGCTATAGCGTTATTGCATGAGATGATGCACAAAGAAGTAGAAGTGTACGTAGATGACATGATCGTCAAGTCTGTGACTAGGGGTGAGCACATCGCCAACTTGAGGAAGTTCTTCGAAAGGATAAAGAAATACAATTGAAGGCTTAATCCAAACAAGTGCACCTTTGGGGTCACTGTTGGAAAGTTACTAGGCCATATGGTCATTAGCAGGGGGATCGAGGTGGACCCAATCACGATCAAAGCTATACTGGAGATGCCATCGCCCAACACAGAAAAGGAAATAAGAGGATTCCTAGGCAGATTACAATATATTGATAGATTCATAGCGAGGCTAACTACTACATGCGAACCAATCTTCAAGTTGCTCAAGAAGGGAGAACCTAAGGAATGGACAGAAGATTGTGAGAAGGCCTTTGAAGCAGTTAAGGAGTATTTTTCCAACCCACCGGTTCTGGAACCACCAAAACCAGGGAGACCATTGAATCTATATCTCTCAGTTATTGAAGACGCACTAGGGAGCATGTTGGCTCAAGAAGATGAAGACAAGCAAGAACATGCGATATACTATATGAGCAAGAGATTGAAGGACTATGAAACTCAATATACGGCAGTAGAAAAGTCATGCTATGATTTAGTCTGGGTAGTGTAGAAGCTCAGACATATCTTGTTAGCACACCAAGTGCTAGTGGTCGTCAAAATGGACCTGTTGAAATACCTCTTCGAGAAGCCCGCTCTCATTGGAAAACTGTCAAGATGGCTCATTTTACTGGCAGAGTTTGATTTGACATATGTAGCCAAAAACACCATCAAAGGAAGGGTAATTGCCGAGCATTGCGCTTGGTCACCCTATAGGAGAAGATGATCTCGATGATGATTTTCCAGATAAAGATGTCTTGAACGTAGAAGAAAAGACTACATGGAAGATGTACTTTGATGAAGCTTCCAACCAGCATGGATATGGAGTAGGGGTTCTCCTTATAGCACCAGATGAAGTGCATATACCGCTGTCAGCTAAGTTGAACTTTGTGGCAACCAACAATGTCGCAGAATACGAGGCATGCATAGTAGGCCTCGAAGCACTCTTAGCCATTGATGTGAAAGAAGTAGAGATATATGGAGACTCCGCATTGGTGCTAGCGCAAGCTCAAAGAATATGGAAGACGAAGGAAGAGCACCTAAAGCCCTACCAAGCTTACCTAGAGAAAGTGTGTCAGAAGTTTACCAAGATCGAGTACACATATGTGTGGTGAAAAAAAAAAAAAAAAAAAACAGTCCGTTAAGTTGAAAACCTGAAAGGGCGGCTTAAGCAAAAATTTGGGTGAAATGAAAAAGACCATGGGTGTGGTGAAAACTTGAAAAAGCATCACAAGTAAGAATATGGCAAGAAAGCAAAAATAGAAATTCTCATTAATGAAAAAGCAAAAGTTAATTAAGGTAATACATTTCATAAGGCGAGATTTAAACTACATCTCCCTTATTAGTTAAAAGTACTGGAATTTAAAAGATTTAAAGTAAATAAAGCTAAATTTCCAAGGGCTAAGGGCTACATGTTAGGATCTTTATACTTTGTTCTCTTCACACTTGTGCTCCCTTCACTTTCATCTTCTGAAGAAACAAGAAGACCCATAGCCTTGCTCCTCTCTCTATCAATGTAAGCAGCATCATCAGAAGCCCTTTGGATGTCCTTTTCAAGCCAAATGGCATATGGATGATCCGGGTACATAGAGCAAGTCTCTACGAAAGTCCATGACCCTTGAGCGCCTCGCCTAGGTGTTAGCCAAGCAATCCAAGAAGTGATGAGTCCAAGTGTCAACATGACATGCTTTCACTTCCTTCGGAATAGATTGGATGCAGCCCCATTGATGCTTAATGCGTGAAGGATAGTAGAAAGAAGTATTCTGCATGGCAACTAGCATAACGGTGCCCTCACTCGAAGGTATCAATAGTCACATTGCGAATCTTCCACCATGCAAAAAGACCATACGATGTCCTTAGACCTGACATTCTGAGCAACCTCAGTGAATCTCCTTGTGGTGGGGAAGAGGTCTACCAAGCTCCTATGACGATAGTGACAAGGTTGGTAATCCAGAGGATGCTTCTCAAGAGCAGTGATCAAGGCAAAGTGCTCATACAACCAAATCTGCAAAAAGAAGACAGAAGGTCAAAACACAAAAAGGCTTAAGAGATAAGTCGAAAACAGAAGAAAATTATACCTGAAGAAGTAAGAGGCTCCCTTTGAAGTAAGGACACATGCCCTCATTTAGCTCATCGAGACCATTCAACGTCTCTCCTAAGATCATAGGGACAGGATTCTCCTTATCCATGCGACCAATCGGGTCAAGGACCACAGTGTCAGTCTCAGAAAAGTCACCAGTCAGGAAGAAGCCAACCAGAATAGCTACAGCTAATGCTTCAGGATAGCATTCTTCATCTACAACTTCAAAGAAGTGATCCACCAAAGCATGAAGATCGAAGCCATCATTCATAGACCATGAAGAGCCAAGTCTATAAGGTATGCTCAAGACCTTTTCAAGAAGAAGGATAGGGTCAACGTGTTTGGGAGGAAGAAGTATCATGTCGAAGTTACTAATGCCCATGATGGCGCCAAATTCTTCCATCATAGGGCAAAGCTCACACCTATTAAAGTGGAAGACATGACGAGTGTGATCCCAGAAATCACTAGCGGCTCGAAGGAGAGGGAGGTTCAAAGGTTGCAAGCCTATAGGGATTTCTAAAAGGCTTCTAGAGGCTACTAAAAGGTTTCTAGGACTTCTGAAGACTGCAGAAGAAGGTGTGAAGAATAGTTGAAGAGGAGGCCTCTATATATAGGGTTTGGTGATCTATTTCTACATAAATTCGGAGCCCAGGGCTTGAAAACCGCCTTTCTGCCCTAATGGGCGTGCTCTTTCACTACAGGCGTGCGCCACTCATTACAGGCATGTGCCTTTTCCTTTGTGGCATACGCCCAGGCGTGCGCCACTTCATTATAGTCTGGCATGTGCCTGGATTTTGGCCTTTTAGTGGCATTTTCAACTTATTCTAGCCCAGTTTGAAGCCCGATTTGTCTGGCAGAACTGGATTTTGGCCTCTTAAGCTTGTTTTCAGCTTATTCTAGCCCAGTTTGAAGCCCGATTTGACTCTTTGATAGACTCAAAATTGTATTGCTATAAAAAGAAGTTAATTTTTAAATGAATTGAATGCAAGGGGTTCCACCTCATGTTATCTGTGATTGTTCAAACAAGATCGAATAAATGCAAGAAGTTGTATTCAAAAGTCAGAAGATAAAAATGCCAAACCAAGGGCACAAGTGTTTTAGAAGCTATACATACGAAGGTTTGTGAATAATAGAATAAAATTGTTCTAGAATGAAAGCAAAAAAATAAATAAAAAAAAATATAAAAAAAAAAGAGAAAATCATGCATCAGCATAAAAAACGTCTTCCTTTCTGAGCTACAGGCACCATCGTCCTCATCACTATCAGACTCAGTAGCCTCTGGATTAGCCTGAGCACCTCTACTGCTGCTCCTCGATGCCCTAGAAAAGCGGTCTCGAGACAGGTCCATCATCATGGTCTTCATGTTCCCATATAGCTGGAACATATAGTTCAAGTCCGTATTGGTGGCCTACAAGACAACATCACCAAGAAAAGTCAGTTGCAAGAAGTGTAAGACAATGGTAGAAGCCATTCGAAATGAAAGTAGAAGACTTACAACGCGAGCGTCCTCAGGGGCAAGGGTACCCTAAGACGATGGTATGTCTAGTGATCACCGTCTCGTAGAGACTGCCATCAACCTAGTAAAAAGGAACAGACCAGGATGGAAGGATGATATATGTAGGGTTCATAGGGTTAGCTGGAACAGCTCCATTCATAGAAGGAACATCAGCAGGAGCCTACAACAAGAAACAGTTGAACACAGGGCATAGATTGAAGAATCAAGCGTAAAAGACCTCAAGTTGAAGAACAAGGTATTGAAGCTTACCACAGGAGGAGGAAACAGAGTAGGCATGAGTAATTTCTAGGTACTCTTCGAAGTCACCATCCTTATCCAGCTGATCCAGCATAGGGATGCCCGCCCATCAGAGGCGAATGACCTCTTCAAGAGCCTTATAAGGGAAGAGGGTGAACTGCAATGGAGGCATGGGCAACAAATCCATATTTTCGCCCAGCTAGCAAGTCACTCTCTCAGCCATCTAGAAGGCATGGACACCTGGTCCCTCAAAGAGACGAGAAAGCTGAGCCCAACTGTAGGCCTTCTTATCAGCAGTAAAGGAGCCCACTCGATCAATGCTAACCCAGCTCTACAATCAGTGAAAGAAGATATGTCAACACATTGAAGATGCATAATGAAGCAAAAATGATGAAGGTAAGGAATGTACCTACCAGATCCTCCAAGGACCAACAAAGGAAGTACTGGCCGTCCGAGATATGGCGTTGAAGCCTACATAAAGATTGGCAAAGGCCACCCCACCCCAGTTGTACTGATCAGTTTGTTGGAAATCCACCAACAGGTATAACCACCTCACCAAAACGGTCTGAGAGGTGTTGCAATCCAAGGTCGTACCAATCAAGTACAATAGAAAAGCCCGAGCCATTCGGGTCGCCTCCTTAATCGTGGTCTGAGAAGCCTCAACGAAAGCATGCATGAGAGTAGGGAGGTCAGCAGAAGTAGCTACCAAAGATATCCCTAGGTACTCCCAGTCCGGGCGAACACGTGTTGGACAAGCACTAAAGGTAGGGACGATCTCGTCAACCCTCAAGTCGTTTAGATGATACATGTCATAAGGTGTAACAGTCATCTCCACACTAGCTATTTGGAATGTGTCGGTAGTGTCCCACCATCTCTCAACCAATGCACGGAGGAGGCTCTTCTTGGTAGAGTCAGTAGGCTAGGTTTCCACAAAGTATTTGAAGCCAGACGTTTCCATAAAGGAACGGGTCAGAGAATTGAGCTGAGCCCACCACTTAAGGACCTTTGTAGGGTTGCCACGAGACATGAAGGAACGAACAACCTGCATAAAAGAACATGAGCCAGTAAGCAAAGCACAGAAAAAGTAGAAGAAAGCACAGAAAAAGCAGAAGAAAGCATAGAAAATGAGAGAAAAATGCACCAAAATGCATTTTGAAGCGCACGCCTCTCCCAAACAGGCGAACGCCTGTAGTGAAGACACATACATCACTTAGAAGTAAGCATACAAGCTTAATTTGAAAAGGTGAAACCCTAAGAGGCGCATGCCACTTCTTCTAAGGCACACGCTAGCCCAAAAGAGCTGCACACCTAGTTCCAGGTGGCGTACGCCCATTTGCCCGGATCACGACCCCGATCGAGTTTTTCAACCATTTCTCAACCAAAATCAGATTTTTCAACATGGGTTTTGTTCCTATGCTAGTATGGAAGCATTCTATGAAGTTTTAAGTCCTAAAACTAACATTTGGGCATTCAAATCGAAGGAAATCCGAAAATGCAAAAGTAGACATTTTGAAGATTTACCTTGCCGTTTCGCGCCCGATGTGAAAGATGCTCCTCGGGCCAAAATAGGATCGTGATGTCCTCTCCGAGAGCAAGCTGTAGCATCCATCAGTTCAAAGAAAAGCGCTCATCTACCAGACACAAGTCCATGACCGCCGCATTGCTTGAAGAACTCGCACTGCTGTTACCTCGAGAACCTGAGCGTCTAGACATGATAGGAAATGAGAAGGATTTGGTGTTTTGGAAGGAAAAAGCACTGAAAAATGCCCTGGAAATGGAAGAAAACTAGAGAAAATGAAAAGGCACGAATGAAGGATTCGAAAACCATTCGGGATATGTAACTGAAGCCGAAAAGGCGCACACCACATACAAAGAGGCGCACGCCTACTCCTGAGTGAAAAAGAAGAAAAAAGAAGAGAAAAAGAAAAAAATAAATAAATCAAGATAGAAGCATCTTCAAATGAAGATCAAGCTAGAAGTGTCTCAGAATAAAACTCGATAGAAGCGTCCCAGAATGAAACTCAACAGAGATGTCCCAGAATGAAACTCAACAGAAGCGTCCCAAAATGAAACTCGATAGAAGCGTCCCAGAATGAAACTCAACAAAACCGTCCCAGAATGAAACTCAACATAAGTTTCCCAGAATGAAACTCGACAGAAGCGTCTTAGAATGAAACTTGACAGAAGCGTCCTAGGATGAAATTCGACAAAAGCATCTCAGAATGAAACTTTACAGAAGTGTTCTAGGAAAGGATTTCAGGTAATTAGTACAAAGGTACGTATCTCATTCGTAGCATGCCTACACCATGTCTCCTCGTAGAGAATTTTCATGGATTTTGCCCTCAGTGGCTTCTTTTCTTTTCTTTTCTTTTCCCTAGTGGATTTTCATCATGTCTCCTCCGAGAGAATTTTCATGGATTTTTCCCTCAGTGGTCTTTCATTTTCATCCCCGATGGAATTATACCGTGTCTCCTCAAAAAGAACTTTCACGGACCTTTTTCCCTCAGTGGTCATTCATTTCTATCCCCAGTGGATACCGTGTCTCCTCAGAGAGTACTATCACGGATTTTACCTGCAGTGGTTTTCATTTTCCATTTTACTTTTAAATCCCCAATAGTTTTGTCCTCCCGAGGACCCCTTTCACTTTATTGTTGTGATGCGTGAGTGTGTGGACTCATGAGCATCAACCTACAAATGGTTTTGCCTATTGGCTTTCGATCTTCGATGCCCGATGGCAACTAAGTCGAAAGAGGGGTATTGTAGACACCCCAATTTGTACCAGTCGATACTCATGGTCCCTAGTCTTAGTAATGACAATTTAAGATCTCTCATATAACGAATGTGTGTTGAAAAACACCTGGAAAGTTCTAGAAAATGAGTTTTAAGAAGCTGCCTTAACCTAATAGGCGTGCTCCCCTCTTGAGGTGGCGCACGTCTGTAGTGAAGAGGCATGCGCCTCTCCAAAGAGGCGTGCGCTAGTGTCGCCAAATAGAAACCCTAATTCGTGAGACTGGCTGATTCCTGTGGGAACAAGTCAGTTTACCCCTTCTTCAAGCAAACCCTAGCCCCGTTATCACTATAAAAGGAGCCCCATACCTCACAAACAAATCATTCTAGAGAGTCTCCACAAAAACACTAAAAATACCAAGAAACATTAGTATAGTAGAAGAGAGAGAAGTAGGAAGAAGTAGTCCTAGAGTAGCGAAGCACTATTGAAGTGGAAGCCTAGAATAGGAGAGAGATAATAAGTAGTTTTAGAGTAGCGAAGCTCTATTGCAACAAGCTCTTTAGAGGCTAGGTATGGATCTTCTCAAAAGACCATATCAACCTCCATGAATATTTGGTTGTTACACTGCTTTCTAGGTCTAGTTAGAATGATTAAATCTTTATTATTTTGTATGTTTGATCACACTCCAATGAGCTATGCCATGTTTGTTTGTTTACTAGAATAGTTTAATGCATGTTTTAGGTTAGAATTGTAACCTACGTATGTTGTTGTGGGTATGAAACCCATAACTTGGTGAATGCTGGATGCAAGGTGAGAATTCCTTTCTTCAACCTAATATTAATGTTATGCCATGTTTTTGTTTGCCTCTTGATTGTGCTAGATTTAGGTTTACGTGCTTTTGAATGTTTAGAGATTTTTTAATAAACTCTTTCAAGATATCAAGTAATATAGAGGAAGGCCAACCATTAGGTTGGGTGTTTCTTGGGTGCCTAACACCTTTCCAAGACATATCTTAGCTCCGGACCTAGTTAAGACTAGTCCTTTTATGCATGAAGTCATATTGATGGTTCTTGGACCGATAAACCAAGTGGCAACTCCTTGTTCCTCTGTTCCTAACCCTAAAATGGTTTGAGAATACAAACGACCCCTTAAAGAAGAAGAGGTGACTAACGTGGCATCTCACAAAATGCTTTTGTCTCAAGCACGACATCCAAGACCTCATTGATAGGGATGTAATCCCTAAGCCTAATCCACACATCATGCCTAATATACATCAAAACCTTTTGCCTAACTACCAAAGAGTCCCTCCCCCAAACTAATTGAACTTATGAGGAGGAAGAGTTTATCTTTGCTTTGATAAGTATGGACGGATTTTTACACCGACCAATGGAGATTCCTGTCATTCCATAGGTCGGGAAAACATTTTAAACACCACACTTGGAGGTGAGCACCCTTGGGAAGACCTGGAGGGAAGTCCCCAATTTGAAAAGTTTGAAAAATGGGGAAAGGATAGAATGTTGCCAAGCCCGATGAGGAGGAGGATATGGTGCTAACCCAGTTAAATAGAACTCAGGCTACAATTTCTGTTTGGGGGAATTGATGGTGTTGCAATTTTTTAAAGGCACCCAAGTGCAGGTTTCACAAGAGTAATAAAGTCTTGGTAAGTTCGAGGTCGAACCACAGGGAATGGTTGACTTAAAAACTTCTACTATTGTTATGAAAAGAAAGCAAGATTAAATGATTGTTTGTCTTCCACCTGAAATGGAGCAAGAAAGTATTTTAGCAAAATTAAAATTAAATGTAAATAAAACTTAGAGAGTCAAATGGATGAGGCACTGGGTTCAAGGATCCCCCTTTATTTCACTATGTGAATTTGAATTTTTATTATCTCATTGGTTAGAGAGTACAACTCGCCTATGAAGATTTAACAATTAACCGTTTAACAAAGTAAGGTAAATAGTGTTTACTTTTCAAGAGTGTGTTATAGGGGAGACAGGCATTTAATATATTTTCAAATCATAACAAATCATGGGTTTCACTGATATATTAAAAATCATACTAAATCTTAATCACATATCAACACACAATGATTTAGTTTAGCTTCGTATTTTTTTACATAGTAAACTCTTAGGGGTTTCTACACCTAGTGCCCCTTGAACCAACTAGGTATCACTTCTGGTAAACCCTCACACAAAAAGAGACTATAACTCGCCCACTGTTATGTAGCTTAAATGTGATTGTGGCAATCGAGAGTGATTTGTTTAAGCCAATGAAACTTGTTTGTGTGATCTTAGTTTATTTTTACCTTTAATCAAGTTTTGTGTTTGTATTTTCTGGTATGTTTCGCCCACTGTTATTTTTGTTTTTAGTTTGATTTATGTTTTGTTATTTTTGTTT
The DNA here is from genome assembly GCA_907173295.1 of Fagus sylvatica. Taxonomy (NCBI): domain Eukaryota; kingdom Viridiplantae; phylum Streptophyta; class Magnoliopsida; order Fagales; family Fagaceae; genus Fagus; species Fagus sylvatica. The sequence continues at coordinate 5,184,368 of OU015765.1, forward strand.
TTAATTTGCTAGGGACTAGCAAAATTCAGGTTTGGGGGTGTGATAAGTCATTAAATATGACTTATTTACCTATGTTTTAGGGAGACTTTATAGGATTATTGTGCATGATAGTATGATTTACACATAAAGTGCCACAATTCTTTTATTTCATTTCATTACATGAAATCTATCATTTATGTGAGTTATATTAGTTCCATTGAGTCTTAAATTGAGTCATCTTATTTGAAGGTACAAAGGTGAAGAAGAAAAGAGAATGAGGTCAGCCCAATTCAATTAGAGTCCAAATATAACAAGGAATCAAAGGAAAATCGTAGTCTAATTCGTACTGTGATTCCAGCTTGCATACATCATCATATTTGAGCCATAACTTTCGACCCAAATATCGGATTAATGTGATTCAAGTTGGGCTGGAAAGCTAAGTTAGAGGGCTACAATTTCATATTTCACGATAATTTCCTAATTCGAACATATAAGGTGTCAAAAGTGGTGGTCAAGTAAATCCTAAAAATCAGGGATTTTTAACCTACGAAAATTCTAGTTGTATTAGGTTTTCTAGACCTATTTTAAAGGGATTTTTCTCTTCTATTCTATTTGGTCAGACTATCTCTCTCCCCAAGTTTTAGGTTTTCACTCCCATGGCTGCCTAAGCTTCTTGCTAAGACTAGGGGCTATGTTTCCTTTGTAATGGTATGAATCCTTTGTAATCCCTTTTGGTTTTTATAGATTAAATACATTTGATTGTTGATTATTGATTTCTATAGATGTATGTTTATTTCTAGACTTTTTATTAGATTAATCATGTTTTTCTTATTATTAAGAGGAATCGTTCATAGTTTCAATTAGGAATCTCTTTTTACAATTGAAAGGTTTTTCTAAACATTATTCTAGCCATTTTATCTTCTCCGGTTATAAAGTGTTCCTGAATTCTTTTAGTTCAACAAAGTCAAAAGATATTTAAAGTAAAATAGTTAAATGTATCTTATTATTTAGAACAAGGTTTTTACTGGGATTATGAAGGAGTCATATTAGTATAAAGAAAACACCCTGAAACCCTAGTGCCTTTTACTCATTAAATTTCTATAAATCATTCTACTTTACTTTCATAAATATTTATTTACATTGTCCCTTGAAAACACTAACTCTGATGGGAACCAAGGTGGGCCTAGTCTTAAAGATCCTTTGCAAGTTCCAGATGGGCCAATTACAAGATCAAGAGCCAAGAAGATCAAGGAAGCAATGCAAGGATTGGTGCAATCCACTTGGGATGAAGCTAGCAAGAGCCCAACAATCAAAGTGGGTTGGAAAGAAGGAGAACCAAATTTGATCCACTTGATACAAGCTGTGGAATATATGACTTAGGGAAGTTTGGGCCTATTGTTATTCAAGGCTTTCAATTTATTAAAAGATTTATTTTATTAGTTTAGACTAAGTGGGCTTTAAGGCCCAAGTTACTGTAGCGCGGCACTGTTCACGTAGGGGTATTTTTGGAAGATAGAGTTTTACTTTGGTTAGGGTTTTAATTAGGTTTTAGTTTAAATACTCTTTGTAGCCTCATTGGAAGACAGACAATATATTGAATTTTTCATAGTGAGTTGAGTTTTCTCCTCTTGTTCTTGATTGAACTTTTGAACTTATCAAAGGTAAATCACAACCTTTGTGGCGTTCCTCCTTGTAATTTGGGTTCTTGAGGCAGGTTCCTCAACGGGTCTAGATTTTAATATAATCTAGGTTCTTGAAACGGGTTCTCAACGGGTTTAGATTCTCCATCCATTGACTTGATCTTGGCTTTCTTGGTTGAGTTTTCAAATTGATTGTGGGTTCAAGGGATTCCAATCCGCGGGTTCATATCAAACTCCCTAAGGATTGACAACCCATTTTCATTGTACTGCAAAGTACCGCTTATTATTAAGCGACATCACTTGTGAACTATACGTGGACCTGATTCTCCCAAAAGAGGTATGTAGGTAGTCCATCAAAGACTCGGTCCCAATCATCTGAATGACCTTATGGATAAGTCCCACTTTTGAACTACGTCTGGACCTGATCCTCCCAAAAGAGGTACGTAGGCAGTTCGTCAAAGACTCAGTCCCAATCATCTGAATGACCTTATGGTTAGGTCCAACCCTTAGACTACGTCTAGACCTGATCCTCTGAAAAGAGGTACGTAGACAGTCTATTGTAGATTCGGTCCCAATCATCTACATGACCTTTAGATAGGTCCAACTCTTGAACAATGTCTAGACCTAATCCTCAGAAAAGAGGTATGTAGGCAGTCTGTTAAAGTCTCGGTCCCAAGCAGCCAAACGACGTAAGCTTAGGTCTGGCTAAGGACTCAAAGTGATTGACTTGCCCACTAATCAAAACAATTCAGTTGCACAAAATGTTTTCATAACATGTCTAAATTACGGGCGTTGGCCTAGTTTTTTTGTATGCAAGCATGTCACACTAAGGGCATTAACCCATCTGTTATGTTGGCCAACGTGATCTTCCTTAACCAAATATGCCCAAACTAGGGGCATCCACCCACCTGCTTTGTCTGCAAGCATGATCTATTTTCCATTTGAGCTTTTTGCCTCATATGTATACATGATATGTTTTCATTTCACATACTTGTAAACATATTGACACTAGGGGCATGCGCCCAACTGACAATGAAAATAGGAAATTGTTTGTTGCCTTTTGCAAGTTGACAAGTCATTCCATTGGACAATTTACCAACAAGAGTTCACTCCAAAGAATGTTTCTGCATCTTAATCAGATTATCATTCCCCAATGGAAGCACCAAACCCAATCCTCTAAGGAATAGGTGGTCATCATTGAAAGAGAATGAGGTCAGGTAAGCACGGAAAATCCAAGGTAAGTATTTCTAACCACACATGTCTTAAGCAAGACAAAACAAAAATGGTTTTTAAAACTTACCCCAACTTTCACATAACGAAACTCATGACACTCAAGGTCTTACGACAAATCAAACTCAACCTTCTCGACATCCGAAGTATACCGAACCAACTTCCGCTTCCTAAGATTAATCTCCTCAAACACCCACTAGCACATAGACAAAGAAGCTATCAAAACTAAAATAGAGAACCACATCAAACACCACACCATCATTGACCAACCAAGTTAAAAATCACTACAAACATCATCTTACCATTTAAAGAAAACAAATTCAAAATTAAACATCCAAACTTGAATCATTTCATCAATCCAAAAGTAGAACCACTGCACCAAGTTAAAAAATCATCAAATCTCAACCAAATGGAGCCAATCCAAAACAGCTATCCATCTCAAACTTAATCAACCAAACTCAGAAAATAATCAACACAACAAAGTTGTTGAAAAACAAAAAACTAACCTAAAAACAAAAAAAAAGTTGCAAAATTTCAACAAAATCCAAACCAATTTTGCCATACCCAGTCAATCAATTGAAACAAACCAAATCATACCCAAGATCCCAAAGCAATCACCAAACTTAAAATTTCAGAGTCACATTAACAAACAACAAAATCAACTCATCAATGAAGTTTCGAGTACAAAAAGAGAAAACTCAATTCTGCAAAAACCCATCCCAAATAAACGACTAAAGTCAACAAATCATTTCAAAACTTCAATTCTGACCCCAAGTCAATCAAAATTCCAAACTCCAACCTTGAGTTAGTATCCATTTTGAAATCCAACTGTAAGCCAATGGTCCCGAACCAACTCAAATATTTTAAGCCTCAATACGAGCAAACTAAAACAATTTTTAAGCCTCAAGATGAGTATTGAACAAATCTTCACAATGGAACTATCTCAAAGAACAAAATTTCAAAAAACAAAAAAAAATAAAAATAAAAAATCTCCTAGAATAAAAAATCTTCACAATGAGAATCTCCAAAAATGCTAACAATAAAAAAATCTTCATGGAAAAACTTCCCCATGGACAAATATTCATAAGAACATTAAAAACAATCTCCAAAATCAAGCCTCAAAGACGAGCAAACCACCTCCCAATCAAAATTAATTCCTGACCCCAAGTCACCAATCAAAGATTAAACCTTGACCTCAAGTCGTACAAAAAAAGAAAAATGAAATTCTTGACCTACAATCATCCACTGAAAACCAGAATCTTAACCCTCATTCATCATCAAGAGAATCAAACTCTAAACCTAAGTCGAAAAATCAAGAATTGACCCTGAGTCATCATTCATATTCAAAAAATAATAATAATATGAAAATCAGCCCCAAGTAGAAAATCAAATCTTACCCAGAGTCAAAAAACCAAGATCAAAATTGTGACCCTGAGTCAATGTCATCAAAACGACATCTCTTCCTTGAGCACTTTGTAGAGATTTCATCAAACAAAATTTCTTCCTGGGACACTATGCAGAGGTTGCATCCCAACATATCTCTTTCTAGGATGCTCTATGGGGGTTGCATCCCGGTAATATTTCTTCAAAGAGCACTCAACAGAGGTTGCATCCAACAACATTCTCTTTGAGGCAATTCTGCGGAATTGCATTCTCACCCGACATTATTTTGGGGCAACTTTCAAGAGTTGTATTCCAACACTTTCCTTTTAGGCAACTCTATGGAGTTGAATTCTCACAAAACATTTCCTTTGAGGCAATTCTGCAGAATTGTATTCTCAAAATATTCCCTTTAAGGCAATTTTGCAGAATTGTATTCCCAAAATATTTCCTTAGAGGAAATTCTACGAAATTGTATTCTCACAACATTTTATTTTGAGGCAACTCTACGAAGTTGTTTTCTCGCAACATTTCCTCTGAGGCAATTCTGAGGAATTGTATTCTCAAAATATTTCTTTTGAGGCGACCCTCTAGAGTTGAATTCCCAAACTTTCCTTAGAAGCAACTTTGCAAAATTTTATTTCCACAATATTTCTTTTGGAGCAACTCTCTGTACTTGCATTCCCACACTTTCCTTGAAAGCAACTCTGCGAAGTTGTATTTGCACAATATTTCTTTTGAAGCAACTCTTCGGAGTCGCATTCCCAAACCTTCCTTTGAGAGGATTCTACAGAATAGTATTCTTAAAACATTTCCTTTAAGGCAATTCTGCATAATTGAATTCTCAAAATATTTCTTTCAAGAAAACTCTTTGGAGTTGTATTCCTACACTGTCCTTGGAAGCAACTCACGAAGTTGTATTTCCACAATATTTCTTATGAGGCAATTCTACGGAATTGTATTCTCAAAACATTTCTTTTGAGGCATTTCTGCAGAATTGTATTCTCACGAAGTTGTATTTCCACAATATTTCTTATCAGTCACAATTTTGAGATTTTCATGAAACAAATCCAATTTCCAAAACCCTAATGTACTCCCATGAAGTCTAGAACGTGGGTAGGTTCACTTTTGGCCTCTTGTATAAATAGAAAATGTTCTCATTTCACCAAGAGGCTGGAATTTTCATTATTGACAATCCTAAACAAAGTCCAACAGAACTTTTGTGAAGGGTTAGGGTTTCTAATAAGAATACAAACTATTTTTATATTAAACTCTGGAGATTACAAGAGGCACCCCTTGTAATCCCATTTCCAATCTTTTAATTTTAAGATCAATCTCATTTATTCAATTTGACAAAACTTTCTCTAAGAATTGAATTTTTTTTTTAATTCTTTTTCACATGTAATTTATTTGATTAAATTTTTTATAAATTAGGAACATGTTAGGATATGAATCTCATCTTTTAAAATATTAAAAATGAAGTAGGAGTTAGTTTCCATGCATGGCAGTAAGTGAAGTTTCAAATTAAAAGCCATCGAGTCTCCATTGTTACTGGAGTACCGATCGGGTCTCTCTAGGACCTGATCTGGCCAATTTGGGACCCGATCTAGGGTTTCTGAGTACCAATTGGCAGTCTGGTTGAAATTCTTTACTTTTTTGTACAAAAATGTTTTTCTTTGCTAATGTCACTCAATAATAAACGATGCTTTGTAGCACAAGGGAAAAGGGTTGTCGATCCTCAAGGAGTTTGTGTTTCCAAAAGACAATGTAAATAGATGTTTATGATGGTAAAATGGATTTGTTTGTAGAAAACTAATGAATAAAAGGCACTAGGGTTTCGGGGTGTTTCTCTATACAAGTATGACTCCTTTGTAATCCAGGTAAAAACCTTGTTCTAAGAAACATACACTTGATTGTTTTGCTTTAAAAACCTTTTGACCTGGTTGAACTAAAAGAATTCAAGAACACTTTATAACTGGAGAAGATAAAATGGCTAGAATAATATTTAGAAAAACCTTTTAATTTTATAAATCACGATACCTAATTGCAACCATGAAATGTTCCCCTTTTATAATAAGAAAAATATGATTGAACTTATAGAAAGTCTGGAATAAAACATACATCAATAGGAATCAAATAATCAACAATAAAATGTAATTAAACGATAAAGACCAAAGGGATTACAAAGTATTCATACTGTTACAAAGAAAACATAGCCCCTAGCCATAGCAAGAAGCTTAGGCGGCCACAGGAGTGAATACCTAAACTTGGGGAGAGAGAGAGAGAGGCAAAGTCTATCTAGTCTAAACCCTATTAAAAACCCTAATTTCTTTTCTCTAATTCACACTTCAGACCCTAAACATTTAGGTCCAATGGGCCTTGAGTTGGGAGAGTTTTAAAACACAATTGGGCTTCTTGGAAAACAGATTTCGCGCAAATCCAGTTGCCTGAATCATCGTCCAATCGACTGGATTTTCAACCTGATTTCAATTAATTAATCTAGTGACCTGGATCACAATCCAATCAATTGGATTCTTCATGATTTGGAATTCTAGAGTTTTTGCCGAGATGAAGTCGATTGAAAGGGATATAGGTGCCTGGACCATGATCCAAGCGCCTGGATGTCCCAATGTAGGCACCGAGATGTGGTCTAGCACCTATATTCTTCTCTTTTGCTCCTTCTAGCTCGCACCAACTTGATCCAACCTGATCCAGCTTGTACCTACAATCAAACATAGTCCAAATTAACATCTAAGGGATTAAATTAATACACTTAAATGCGTAAGTCATGTAATTCAATGAATTGAACGACAAATATCCATTTAAGTGTAATTAGACATGTAATGCAACACAATCCCAATAGAATCTCTCTAAAATGCATGTAAATAAGTTATATTTCATGACTTATCACACCCCCCAACCTAAATTTTGCTAGTCCCTAGCAAACTAAAAACAATGAAAAACAACAAAACATAAATCAAACAAACTAACAAAGCCACTTTCGCTGGCACTCTCGATTGCATTTAGCATATACAATAAGCCTTTAAACCCCTAGGTGTCCCTAGTGGATGAGTTATAGTCTCGTGTGGGTTTACTTGAAGTGATACCCACAAACATTATCAAATGCTCAGTCTTGATTCACCGTAATCACATACAACATCATGCTATCAAATGAGAATAAAGTATCACACAAACAATGGTTTTCAATCATGAGCAAGCTTAAACAAATCAACTTCAATTTCAAATCTTTAGAAATTTTAACTAGGCCACAATCACTTGAAATTAAGGATTAAAAGCTACACAAGTTCCTTGATATGTGAAGTGAACTAACTTAGAATCATGAGACTTCAATATCTTTCCAACATAATGATGCAGGACAATGGAATTCTTATTAAAAGACCCAACCTAACCAAGGCATAAAATCTTTTTCTTTTTCTTTTTCTTTTCCTTTCTAATTGACCCATGTATCAAGTGTTAGACCAATGACTCCCAAACCAATTGGCTGAAGGGGCACTAAGTATAGAGACACCCCTAAGAGTTTACTTACTCAAGTCAAAAAGGCTACAAAGTTAAACTAGTCACTCATATCTCAACCATGTGAATTTTTTACCTCTTTTGATTAGGCTCTCATGGTTAGCTATTTCTCTTTTTTTTTTTTCTTCTTTTTTTCTTTTTTTTTTCTTTATGCCAAGGTTAATCAACTAACAAGTCAACCACTTTTAATTTAGTAACAATTGGATGCATATTTCATTCCCCACAAATTACATGTTAGTGTGCTAAGTGTTTAGTTTAAGGTGTACAAGTGTAACACTCAATACTAAAAAACAAGCAATAGATGGCCATGTTCAAATATCTCAATCAAATAATCATGTGTTCATATGCTTAAACTCATTAATGACTTTCAAACCAAAGTTCAGAGTTCAACAAGATTCTCAAAGATAACAATGATGCATGTGAATATAACATTCTCTTCCAACAAATCAAAGACTTCATTGCACTGAACAAATATTTTTTTTCTTCTTCTTTTTTTCTGATTTTTTTTTTTAATAAATAAAAAAAAATCAAAACAAATGGTAAACTACTCAACAAGAAACAACACAAAGTTGATCAAACAATCAAAACATTCTACACTCCCCCCAACCTAAAGTTGACATTGTCCTCAATGTTCAAACAAATGCATGTGAGAACAAGATACAAGTCTTTAAATGAAAGTATAAGGGAAAAGGAAAGAAAACACCTGATGTTATGAACTCCTCAAGCTATTTCTTGCAAACTGGTTAGATACCCAAAACAAAACAAAACAAAAAATTAACTATTGTACAATTACAAGGTAGAAACAGAAAAATCTATTCATCCCCCTGAACGGGATCCTCCAAAGGAATAGTTGTTTCCTCTGGCACTCTTCATCCTAGAAACATGTAAATCCACTCCTTTGGAACTGTTCAGCAATTTCCTTGAAAGTCTTATATATATGAAGTGCTTTCCTTTTCGTCTTGTGCCTCTCAAAGAACTTGATTGTCTTACCTTCCTGCCCCACATTCATCTTAGAAGGAACTTCCACAATGGAAGTTTCACGTGGTTCAATGGATTCATGTGTTAAAACTTTTGGTGGTTGCTTCAACTCTAGCTTTGGTGCATCTGAATATGCATGTAGGGACTTCTTCTTACTTCTTAAAGGCTTCTTAGCTACCATTACTTGTTCTTCTTCCAACATCTGGGAAGAATCCAACAAAGAAGAATAGTTAGATATTTTAGCATCCGGTTTTAATTCATTAGAAGCAATAGAATTAACAGGAATAGTTTCAAAAGGGTCAAGAAAACAATTATTATCACTCTTCTTGAGGTGTTGCCTCAATGAGGTTCACATATTGACACTCCTCATCCACCAACTGTTGTTGGTTCACATTGAATATATTCAACTCCGCAGTCATAGAACCAAAAGTGATCTTCATTCTTCCATTCCTGCAATTAATCAAAGCATTAGCTGTGGCAAGAAAAGGTCTACCCAAGATGATAGGAATATTAGCACTAGGATGTAAAATAGGTTCAATATCCAAAATGATAAAATCAACAAGATAATAGAAATTATCAACTTTTACCAAGACATCCTCAACCACCCCCCTCGGCTTCCTTATAGAGCGGTCTACTAACTGTAAAGTAACAAAAGTGAGTTTTAACTCACATAACCCTAGTTGTAGATACACAGAAAAGGAAGCAAATTTACACTAGCCCCAAGATCTAGCAATGCACGCTCAATCATGTAATCTTCAATAGTATAAGAGATCATAAGGCAACCCGGATCCTTTTACTTTGGTGGGACCTTGTGTTGGATGATTGCACTTACCTGTTCTGTCAAGAATGCGGTCTTCTTCACATGATATTTTCTCTTGAGAGCGCATAAGTTCTTAATTACCTTGGCATAAAGTGGCATTTGCTTAATGATATGCAATAAGGGCAAGTTAACCTTAACTTGATGCAAATGCTCCAAAATCTCACTAGTGACATCCAAATTCTTTGGTAATTTCAGGGCCTATGGGAATGGTGCGGGGAATGGGCATTTTTCAATGTCACTGGATTTAGCTATCCTGCTCTCATCCTTTTCAATTGGGGTCTCCTTAGATTTCTCATTAGCTTTAGGAATACCCTTTCCAATTTCCTTACCACTCCTCAAAATGGTAACAGACTTGACTTTCTCAAACTTGTCTGTGTTGACAACTTTTAGAATCTGATTATTAGGATTAGGTTGAGTTTGGGAAGGAAGTTTCCCTCTTTCAATCCTACTCAATGCATCCGTGAGTCTAGCTACTTGGCTCGTGGTCTCTTTCATCTCTTCATCTATTCTTGTAAACAAGGACTCAAACCTTTGATTATGTTCACCATGTTTCTGTATTAAAGTGTAAAGCACATCCTCCAAAGGTGGTCTAGATGATGATGAAGTGGTATGTGAGGTGTCAAAATTCCTTGGACCAGTGGGATTAAACAGATTATCACTCTTATAACTCAAATACGGATGATTTCTCATATTTGGGTTATAATTGTTTGAATATGAAGAATTATTTGGCCGGTATTGGTTGAATGCACAAACTTGTTCTTCCGGCACATTTAGGAACTGAGACAATGACTTACATGCACTTGTGGTGTGGTCTATCTCTTGGAAAATCTGACATGCCTCCATAGATTCCTCTTTAAAAACAACATTAACACCTCTACTTCCTTTCAGCTTGAGTGCCTCTATCTCCTTAGTCAACAAACTAATCTTGGAACTCATATTATCCTCTTCCCATATTTAAAAACACTACCACCAGATGTGGTAGTAGTACTCCTATTCTGATCAGTGGAATCCAAGGGGTTTGGTCCATTTCAGGTGTTTGAATTCTCAATCATCTCATCCAAGTAGTCCATAGCATCTTCAAGTTCTTTTTGTAAGAATCCACCTCCATATGAAACTTGAAAAAACTAGCGATCCCTAGGATGAAGTCCCTTATAGAAGTAGCTTACCAACCTCCAAGTGTCATATCCATGTATTGGGCAGAAATTGTACATGTCCTTGAATCTTTCCCAAGCCATGAATAATGTTCCATTGTTTCCTTGGATGAAACTAGAGATCTTCCTCTTTACTTGTTGAACCTTGTGGGGAGGGAAGAATTTCTTATAAAACTCTTGGGCCATCTCCCCCTAATTTCCTATGGCCTTAGGCTTCAATGTGTACAACCAACCCTTAGCTTTACCCTTGAATGAGAATGAAAAAAACCGCAACTTGGCAATCTCAATAACATTTTATGCATAGAAGCTGCCAATCACCTCTTCAAAAGCTCTCACATGCACATAGGGATTCTCATTCTCCAATCCCCTAAAATCTGGAAGTATGGCCAGCAACCCTTGTTTGATCTCCACATGAGGTGCAGTAGGAAGGAACATGATACATGAAGAGATGGAGCCTTAAGTAGGGTGTAGTAGTTCAAACATGGTCCTCCTAGGTGCCTCAGGATTAACTGCTCTTTCTCTTACTTCAGCCATGATGAAAGATGTGGGTGAGCTTGTAGGTGTATCAAAAAAACTTCCAAAGAATGCCTCAGAAGTTTCCAATCTACCTTTACTGTTTCTAACCCAAACGCTTATGCACAGTGAAATTCAAACAAATCAATAGTAACAATATAAACAAATAAAAGAAAAAACTGAAAAATAGAATTGAGGGAGAATGGAACAAAGTTACCAATAGAGTGATCCACCGATGACCTTGTCCCATGAAATTGCCTCTTGAATAAGCTGAAACTCCCCGGCAACAGTGCCAAAAATTGATCTTGCTCAATAATAAGCGGTGCTTGTAACACAAGGGAAAGGGATTGTCGATCCTCAGGGTGTTTGTGTTTCCAAAAGACAATGTAAATAGATGTTTATGATGGTAAAATAGATTTGTTTGTAGAAAAGTAATGAATAAAAGGCACTAGGGTTTCGGGGTGTTTCTCTATACAAGTATGACTCCTTTGTAATCCGGGTAAAAACCTTGTTCTAAGAAACAATATACACTTGATTGTTTTGCTTTAAAAACCTTTTGACCTGGTTGAACTAAAAGAATTCAAGAACACTTTATAACCGGAGAAGATAAAATGGCTAGAATAATATTTAGAAAAACCTTTTAATTTTATAAATCATGATACCTAATTGAAACCATGAAATATTCTCCTTTATATTAAGAAAAACATGATTGAACTTATAGAAAGTCTGGAAGAAAACATACATCAATAGGAATCAAATAATCAACAATCAAATGTAATTAAATGATAAAGACCAAAGGGATTACAAAGTCTTCATACCGTTACAAAGAAAACATAACCCCTAGCCTTAGCAAGAAGCTTAGGCAGCCACGGGAGTGAAAACCTAAACTTAGGGAGAGAGAGAGAGAGGCAAAGTCTGTCTAGTCTAAACCCTATTAAAAACCCTAATTTATTCTCTCTAATTTACACTTCAGACCCTAATCATTTGGGTCCAATGGGCCTTGAGTTAGGAGAGCTTTAAAACACAATTGGGCTTCTTGGAAAACTGATTTCGCGCGAATCCAATCGCTTGAATCATCATCCAGTCGACTGGATTTTCAACCTGATTTCAATTAATTAATCTAGTGACCTGGATCACAATCCAGTCGACTGAATTCTTCATGATTTGGAATTCTAGAGTTTCTACCGAGATTAAGTCGAATGAAGGGGATATAGGTGCCTGGACCATGATCCAAGCACCTGGATGTCCCAATGTAGTCGCCTGGATGTGTCCAGCACCTATATTCTTCTCTTTTGCTCCTTCCAGCTCACACCAACTTGCTCTAACCTGATCCAGCTTGTACCTACAATCAAACATAGTCCAAATTAACATCTAAGGGATTAAATTAATACACTTAAATGCATAAGTCAAGTAATTCAATGAATTGAACAACAAATATCCATTTAAGTGTAATTAGACATGTAATGAAACACAATCCCAAAAGAATCTCTCTAAAATACATGTAAATAAGTCATATTTCATGACTTATCATTTGCCTTTGCCATGATATTTCTGATTAATTTTGACCATAACATGCTTCATTTACATTGTGTAAAAATGTTTTAATTAAGAATATCTTGTTTAGGTAGATGTAAACATATTGGTTGATTGATCACTTTGTTTTATTTTTTGGTATTTACATGTACATGTTTTGATGATATGTCAAATGCGAGCGGTTTGAATGATATGTCATGAACTGTAGCATAGGAATCTTTAGAGACTGACCTAGGTCAAGTTGAGTGGGTGCCTAACAACTTCTCACTCAATCCCATAGCCCCCGAACCCTAATCTTAGGGGAAGTTAGAATTAGTTCATGTATCCTTTTACTTTTATTTCTAGATTGTATTTAGGACACAAAACCTTGTAATTTTATTTTTCCTTAGATTGTATCTAGGGAAAAACCATGTAATTTGTCTATTTTCCAAAACATTATATTATTTGTTTCATCAATAAATAAAATATTGTACTTTTTTCTTAGTCTTTTGTACAAAAGTTAGGTGGCGCCTCCATTTGTAATTTCCCCTAATGATTAGGATGGAAACAGTACAATCCCCATTTTAGGAACCATGTTTAGAACCTCATCTAAAAAGAGATGGTTATAAGGTCGTGGTTCTCACACCAGCTGAACCCACAAAATTCTTAT
>OU015765.1:5197822-5364404 GCA_907173295.1 Fagus sylvatica
TGTCCCTGATCGTTTGGATGAATTCCCCAAGCCAGGTCTGATTACCCAATTGCGATTCGACTAAGTGTCAAATCCCAATTTGTCCCTGATCGTTTGGATGAATTCCCCAAGCCAGGTCTGATTACCCAATTGCGATTCGACTAAGTGTCAAATCCCAATTTGTCCCTGATCGTTTGGATGAATTTCCAAGCCAGGTCTGATTACCCAATTGCGATTCGACTAAGTGTCAAATCCCAATTTGTCCCTGATCGTTTGGATGAATTCCCAAGCCAGGTCTGATTACCCAATTGCGATTCGACTAAGTGTCAAATCCCAATTTGTCCCTGATCGTTTGGATGGAATTCCCAAGCCAGGTCTGATTACCCAATTGCGATTCGACTAAGTGTCAAATCCCAATTTGTCCCTGATCGTTTGGATGAATTTCCAAGCCAGGTCTGATTACCCAATTGCGATTCGACTAAGTGTCAAATCCCAATTTGTCCCTGATCGTTTGGATGAATTCCCAAGCCAGGTCTGATTACCCAATTGCGATTCGACTAAGTGTCAAATCCCAATTTGTCCCTGATCGTTTGGATGAATTTCCAAGCCAGGTCTGATTACCCAATTGCGATTCGACTAAGTGTCAAATCCCAATTTGTCCCTGATCGTTTGGATGAATTTCCAAGCCAGGTCTGATTACCCAATTGCGATTCGACTAAGTGTCAAATCCCAATTTGTCCCTGATCGTTTGGATGAATTTCCAAGCCAGGTCTGATTACCCAATTGCGATTCGACTAAGTGTCAAATCCCAATTTGTCCCTGATCGTTTGGATGAATTTCCAAGCCAGGTCTGATTACCCAATTGCGATTCGACTAAGTGTCAAATCCCAATTTGTCCCTGATCGTTTGGATGAATTCCCCAAGCCAGGTCTGATTACCCAATTGCGATTCGACTAAGTGTCAAATCCCAATTTGTCCCTGATCGTTTGGATGAATTCCCAAGCCAGGTCTGATTACCCAATTGCGATTCGACTAAGTGTCAAATCCCAATTTGTCCCTGATCGTTTGGATGAATTTCCCAAGCCAGGTCTGATTACCCAATTGCGATTCGACTAAGTGTCAAATCCCAATTTGTCCCTGATCGTTTGGATGAATTTCCAAGCCAGGTCTGATTACCCAATTGCGATTCGACTAAGTGTCAAATCCCAATTTGTCCCTGATCGTTTGGATGAATTTCCAAGCCAGGTCTGATTACCCAATTGCGATTCGACTAAGTGTCAAATCCCAATTTGTCCCTGATCGTTTGGATGAATTCCCAAGCCAGGTCTGATTACCCAATTGCGATTCGACTAAGTGTCAAATCCCAATTTGTCCCTGATCGTTTGGATGAATTTTGTCCCAAGCCAGGTCTGATTACCCAATTGCGATTCGACTAAGTGTCAAATCCCAATTTGTCCCTGATCGTTTGGATGAATTCCCAAGCCAGGTCTGATTACCCAATTGCGATTCGACTAAGTGTCAAATCCCAATTTGTCCCTGATCGTTTGGATGAATTCCCAAGCCAGGTCTGATTACCCAATTGCGATTCGACTAAGTGTCAAATCCCAATTTGTCCCTGATCGTTTGGATGGAATTCCCAAGCCAGGTCTGATTACCCAATTGCGATTCGACTAAGTGTCAAATCCCAATTTGTCCCTGATCGTTTGGATGGAATTCCCAAGCCAGGTCTGATTACCCAATTGCGATTCGACTAAGTGTCAAATCCCAATTTGTCCCTGATCGTTTGGATGAATTCCCCAAGCCAGGTCTGATTACCCAATTGCGATTCGACTAAGTGTCAAATCCCAATTTGTCCCTGATCGTTTGGATGAATTCCCAAGCCAGGTCTGATTACCCAATTGCGATTCGACTAAGTGTCAAATCCCAATTTGTCCCTGATCGTTTGGATGAATTCCCAAGCCAGGTCTGATTACCCAATTGCGATTCGACTAAGTGTCAAATCCCAATTTGTCCCTGATCGTTTGGATGAATTTCCAAGCCAGGTCTGATTACCCAATTGCGATTCGACTAAGTGTCAAATCCCAATTTGTCCCTGATCGTTTGGATGAATTCCCAAGCCAGGTCTGATTACCCAATTGCGATTCGACTAAGTGTCAAATCCCAATTTGTCCCTGATCGTTTGGATGGAATTCCCAAGCCAGGTCTGATTACCCAATTGCGATTCGACTAAGTGTCAAATCCCAATTTGTCCCTGATCGTTTGGATGAATTCCCAAGCCAGGTCTGATTACCCAATTGCGATTCGACTAAGTGTCAAATCCCAATTTGTCCCTGATCGTTTGGATGAATTTCCAAGCCAGGTCTGATTACCCAATTGCGATTCGACTAAGTGTCAAATCCCAATTTGTCCCTGATCGTTTGGATGAATTTCCAAGCCAGGTCTGATTACCCAATTGCGATTCGACTAAGTGTCAAATCCCAATTTGTCCCTGATCGTTTGGATGAATTTCCAAGCCAGGTCTGATTACCCAATTGCGATTCGACTAAGTGTCAAATCCCAATTTGTCCCTGATCGTTTGGATGAATTCCCAAGCCAGGTCTGATTACCCAATTGCGATTCGACTAAGTGTCAAATCCCAATTTGTCCCTGATCGTTTGGATGAATTTCCAAACCAGGTCTGATTACCCAATTGCGATTCGACTAAGTGTCAAATCCCAATTTGTCCCTGATCGTTTGGATGAATTCCCAAGCCAGGTCTGATTACCCAATTGCGATTCGACTAAGTGTCAAATCCCAATTTGTCCCTGATCGTTTGGATGAATTTCCAAGCCAGGTCTGATTACCCAATTGCGATTCGACTAAGTGTCAAATCCCAATTTGTCCCTGATCGTTTGGATGAATTTCCAAGCCAGGTCTGATTACCCAATTGCGATTCGACTAAGTGTCAAATCCCAATTTGTCCCCGATCGTTTGGATGAATTTCCAAACCGGGTCTGACCACCCAATTGCGATTCGACTAAGTGTCAAATCCCAATTTTTCCCTGATCGTTTGGATGAATTTCCAAACCAGGTCTGACCACTCAATGGAGGTTTGACAAGTTTCAAACCCCAATTTTCCCCGACCATTTGGAAGAATTTCCAAGGCAAATTAAAGTTCTTCTGCATTGCGGGACTCACTCGAGTCCCAAGTCTAAATAAGGCAGTTCCTAGACCCAACCCATGATTTTCAAAAAAAATAATAATAATAATAAAAATAAAAAATATGCCCCATAGAAAAAAAAAAAAAGAGAGTGTGCGTAGCAACGCAATAAAGGCACGACATAGTACCCCCCCCAAAAAAAAATGCACAAGCATCATAATAAACATGGCGTCTCAAATTTTTTGCGTATCTCTCATCTCATGTGTTTCCAAACACATGTGTATGTATGTGCGTGTCTACAAAGGCTCATTTGTACATGCGCAGATCCCTGGCGTAAATGCATTTTTGTGCACTAACATGTTTGCTAAGTATGTAATGCATCCCAAAACATACAATGACATGTTAAACAAAAAGAAATAAAAGCAGAAGTGCACAAGGAAGAAGCATAGGACATAAAAAAGGAAGCAAATAATCCGAACCGTTCAAAACTGAAAAGGAGGGTGGGGATGGAAAGGTGCTTACCTGTAGGACGTATAGGCGAAAACTGATCGTCGATCGGAGTCCTGGATCATGAGAAAAAGACCAAAAGACACAAAAAAGAGAATAACCCAATCAGCACATTTCGACCGTTTAAAACTGAAATAAATGGTAGGGATGGAAAGGGGCTTACTCGTGGAGCGCGTAGGCGAAGACGGCGCGTCAATCGGAGTCCCGGATAGCAAGATATGAGCAAAAGAGTGAAGAGGGGCGAAGTGGGGTCCAGAGAGCGAAAAGGGAAAGAAAACGACAAAATGAAGGGGAAAGGCCGCGCGGGGCCTGAAGTAGTGGGACCTCGCGCATGACCGTCATGCGCCGCGCATGATGGTCATGCGCGAGTTCCCAAAACTGCCCCGTTTCACCATTTCAAGCCCCGAATCGTCTTTTCGCATCCCGACCGATCTTCTCCAAGCCCTGGAATGCCCATTTGGACTCCGGAAGGACTGGCACGCAAACCGAGACAAACTACGCGACAGCCGTAGGAGTACGCGGAGACCGAGAAAATCCGAGCGGGCAAAAATCGAGTCATTTATTCTTTGTCCAACGTTCCTTGTGCCAAGAAACGCCGAACAAAGAAGGGGCAACTGTCATAACCCCATTTTTACCCCCGGGATTTTCTCGAGTGTCGGCACGCAAAACGAGGCAGCCCGAACCAAGTCGGCCTGTTCCGACGAGGGCTCATCACCTCAAATACTCCCAAAAAGAAGGTCCGAGACACATTTCCCAAGGTTTGACCAAGTTTGACTAGGGTTGACCAAGTTTGACTAGGGTTGACCGAAGTTTGAGAGGTTTGACCGAAGAGTTTGACCGTGTTACCAAGTTGACCAAGTTTGACCAAGGTTGACCAAGTTTGACCAAGGTGACCGACCGTCGACCACTGACCACCCCTTGACCAATGGTATAGAGAATATCAAGAGCTTCGATTCCGTACTTTACGGGTCGAAAACGGACGAGAAACGAGAGAGTTGTGGCCAAAACTGCGAAAAAACGGTCCGACACTTAGCCAAATTTTTGGTAAGTATTGTTGACAAAACAGCCTATTTGGGAGGCAACGTTTGCGCAAAGATTCTCTCTGACCCGCTGCAACTTGGTCCAAGAGCCAAGACCCTTAGGCAAGAGGTTCACTTCAGCTACCGCATGCAACTTTCGGATCATCAAGAGCTCCTCCGGTCAAGCCGGAATCTCAGCCAAAAGTTGACCCCTTAGCATAAGGAACATTCCGACGGCCTCCGTTCGCAAGATCATATCTGACGAACCCAAACTCGCCTCTGTGCAAGGCCTGTACCGTAGAAAAGTAGGTAACGCAAGCTTTCCGACGATACCAAGATCGTCGGAATCCGACATCGGGAGCTACGTCTACCACGCGCGTGAAAACAGGCCGACAAAATAAGGTTTTGCTGAAAGTTCCGGGATTGTCTCACCGACGTTGCCACGCTTGCGCACAGAGTCTTCCTGACTCGCAACAAGTTGATCTGCGAGCCCGGGCACATTGGAAAGAGGACACATCCATGCACGACGTGGAACTCTCGGATCGCCAAGAATTTATCGGGGTCAGCCGGAATCCCGATCGGAAAACTGCCCTCAAACGGACCAAAAACACCCCGGTGGACTCTGCTCGCGGGGCCATATCTCACGAGTCCAAGCTCGGATTCCCGCGAATCCGGAACCTTGCAAAAATAGGCAGCGCAAGCTTTCCGACGGTACCAAGAACGTCAAAATCCGACATCGGGAGCTAGGTCAAATATGCGCGCGAACTGGGACAAGATTTGAGAAAAAACGCGCTGGGAGCAAAACGCATTTTTTCTCCCGGACAGCCGCCTTCGCGCGCAGAGTCTTTCCTGCTCGCAACAAGTTGATCCGCGAGCCCGGGTGCGTTGGAAAGATAATGACTCCGGCTACGTCGTGGAACTCTCGGTTCGCCGATAGCATCCCCCGTTTGACCGGAATCCGCATCGGAAAAGTGCACAAAAACAGCTCCGAACACCCCGACTTCCGGGAGCCATAACTCCCTCGTCCGAACTCCGATTCGCGCAAACTTTATATCGTTGGAAAGAGGACGTCGAGAGCTTTCCGACGATATGCCGCATGACCCATTTTGAGTTCCGGAAGACCTCCAAAACTGCCCCCGAAAATCGGATAAAAAAGGGTACGCGCACGGAAATCGAGGAGGATTCGAGGGGCTGCTGGCGTGGAAGGATAAGACTGCCACGTGGCAGTACCACAACTCGCGCAGGACCGTCATGCGCCGCGCATGATGGTGCTGCGCGAGGCGTGCACGGTTTTCTATAAAACCGACCCTCCCCCCCCTCATTTGCACACAGTTTTTGCTCGGCTCTAGGCCTCTTTGAGCATTAGTTTAGGCAGATTTAGGGGTTTTTAGGGGTTTAGGAAGGGTTTTGGGTAGTTTTAGAGAGAGAGACTCCTCTCTAGGTAATCTCTCTCTCTCTAAGCTCTTTCTCTCTCCTTCTTTAGGGATTTTGGGGGGTTTTTAGAGTGAGAAGCACCTATTAGGTGCTTCTCTCTCTAACCTCCCCTCATCTTCCCACTCCTCTCTCTCTCTCTCTCTCTTTCTCTTACATTCTTTAGTTCATTTATTTCATTTATGCTTTACTAGTTTCTTATTTGTCCATTTATTGCTTTATTTACATTTCCTTGTCATTTATTGCTTTATTTACATTTCTAGTCATTTATCGCTTTCTTTACATTTCTAGTCATTTATCGCTTTCTTTACATTTCTAGTCATTTATCGCTTTATTTACATTTTATACGCACTTGTGAATATTTGTTGTGATTACCCCCCTCCCCCGGTGTGTTTTAGTACGGCAATATTGAGTGGCTTTGGCGGCTCGCGTAAGTCCTCTAACAAAGGCCGTGACAACCATGTTAGCCCACGAGGTCTTGACCCGAAAAATACACCGGTTTCCTTGTGTTTTAGTACGGCAAATATTGAGTAGCTTTGGCTCAGTTGCGTAAGACCTCTAACGAGGCCGTAACAACCTTGTTAGCCTACGAGGTATTTGACCCGAAAAATACATCCCCATGTGTTAAATAACGTCATTTATCGCTTTATTTACATTTACTACGTTGTAAATATTATATTGTGAATATTGTCATTTTCCCATTTTTTCCTTTGTGATTTGGGCGTGATAATCCCGATTGGTCGTGGTGGACTATGTAAGACCTCAAAGAGGCTTTAACCACCACGTAATTCCATAGGCATTGGACCCATGAAAATCCCGTGTTTTTAAGTCCATTATTTGCTTTAAATTTATTTATCATTTCTCGCTTTATTTACATTTACTACGTTGTAAATATTATATTGTGAATATTGTTATTATCCCCGTTTTTTTCCCTTTGTGAAAATGGGCGTGATAATCCCGATTGGTCGTGGTGGACTATTTAAGACCTCAAAGAGGCATTATCCACCATGTAATTCCATAGGAATTGGACCCACGAAAATCCTTTGTTTAAACCCCGTTATTTTCATTATTTACTACGTTGTTGTAAATATTGTCCATTTTTCATTATTTTGATTTGGGCATGAAAATACCGAAACGGTATTGGCGGTTTTAGGTAAGTCTTTCAATAGCACTAAACCCCATGTAAATCCATGAGGCGTTGGACCCGTAAATTGCAAAAAACCGTTTTCAAATGATTTTCCTCATTTAAGTCCTATTTGGCGTCGAAGGTTTGGATAAGTCTTTCAATAGCACCAACCCTTCGTGTAAGCCCGAAAAGGCATTGAAACCCCGTTTTCAAATGATTTTCCTCATTTAAGTCCTATTTGGCGTCGAAGGTTTGGATAAGTCTTTCAATAGCACCAACCCTTCGTGTAAGCCCGAAAAGGCATTGAAACCCCATTTTCAAATAGATTTTCACCATATAAGTCCTATTTGGCGTCGAAGGTTTGGATAAGTCTTTCAATAGCACCAACCCTTCGTGTAAGCCCGAAAAGGCATTGAAACCCCATTTTCAAAATAGATTTTCACCATATAAGTCCTATTTGGCGTCGAAGGTTTGGATAAGTCTTTCAATAGCACCAACCCTTCGTGTAAGCCCGAAAAGGCATTGAAACCCCGTTTTCAAATAGATTTTCCTCATTTAAGTCCTATTTGGCGTCGAAGGTTTGGATAAGTCTTTCAATAGCACCTACCCTCCGTGTAAGCCCGAAAAGGCATTGAAACCCTCTTTAGATTGCTTTGTTTTATTCATGTAAATCCTATGGTGGTGTCGGGATCCGAGTAAGTCTTTCAATAGCATCGAATCCCGACCCCACGAGGTTTTGACCCTTTCCTTAAAAACTCTTGTGTTATAATAAATTGCACTTTGCATTAAGCATTATATTCATGCCGATCCATATTTGTCATCCTTCATGATACATGTGTTGCGACTATGCCATGACTATTTTGCTTGGATATTTTGCCATCTTACCATCTTGATACTTGCTTGATTGTTTATTGCTTTGATATAAAAATGTGATTAAAATACACTTTGCCATGAAAACTTTAAAAAGAGTAAACATGGTAATGTGGGCGTTAGAAACGAAGGTATGAGTCCTTTACACGGGGGCGTGGCTGGTACGTGCTTTCGTGTAAGGGATTCTACACGTTCTAACTCCCATAGGATCATGGTCTAAAATTCCCCAAAGTGTGAATTAATCATCCAAAACCCCGCCATTTGACGGACCGCTTTACTCTTGGAAATCAAGGGTAAAGAGATCCCGAATATGGCACCAAAAACATTAATTGTTTGTCCCGGCACTAGGTGTTAGGATTTCAAGTATATCCTACCACCGAAATGCCCGGAAATTTAAAAGATACAAAGATAAAAGGGATGGTGAAATAAAGAGTCTAATCAAAACCGAACGAAGTCATATTACGTTTGCCATTTTTGGTATATCGTACGACGGAAATCGGGACATTTGTACATAATAAAAACCAACAAACTTAGGCTTAGCAAATAAAGAAAACATTAGGAAGGAGGTAACCGTTTTCTTAAACGGATGTCGTGGGGTGCCTAACACCTTCCCCACGCATAAGCAAACCCCCGAACCTATCTCTGGTTCAGACCATTTAGTTGTAGATGTCTAAATAGGGTAAAATCTCTATTAGACATAGGTGCCCAATCACACCTTAAAATTTCCCATGATTGGTGGCGACTCCAAATTTGTGCTCACACGCACACACGTACACAAGTTCCCACACACACACAACTCGTATCTCGAAACGGAAAAGAGATAGAGGAACACACACAACACTCGCCAAATGGGGGTCGGTATCTAGGAAAATAAAGAGAAATACTTTTTAAAAGAAGGATTTTCCGCCGGTGTCGACAGCTTCTTCTCAGTTTCTGGAAGTTCCTCAAAGCGAGGTCTCCATGGTTCATTGACTGCCATCACTTGCTCCTCCTCCAAAACCTGTGAAGAATCCAATAAAGAACAAATTTCAGTTAATTTAGCATCATGTTCAATATCATATGAATTAACTGAATTAGTAAGAAGAGTTTCTAAGGGATCTGAAAAACAATTTCGGTTGAACTCTTCTTGCAGGTGTTGCCACTTGCCTCAATGAAGTTCACATAGTTCACACTCATTCATCTTCCAGTTGTTGTCGCATTCACATTGAATATGTTGAGCTCAGCTGTCATGGATCCAAATGTGATCTTCATTCTTCCATTCCTGCAATTAATTAAAGCATTAGCTGTGGCAAGGAAAGGTCTACCTAGAATGATAGGAATACCGTTATCAGGATGCAATGTAGGTTCAGTGTCTAGAATGATGAAATCCACAGGGTAGTAGAAAATTCTCTATCTTGATAAGCACATCCTCAACCATCCCTTTAGGTGTCCTTACTGAACGGTCAGCTAGCTTGCAATGTCATTGAAGTGGGCTTCAAATCACCAAGTCCCATTTGTTGATAGACAGTGAATGGGAGTAGGTTAATGCTAGCTCCAAGGTCGAGCAAAGCACGCTCAACCAAGTACTCACCAATGGTACAAGATATTGTGGGGCAACCTGGATCTTTGTACTTGGGTGGGACCTTGTGTTGGATGATAGCACTCACTTGTTCAGTCAAAAATGCAGTCTTCTTCAAGTGATGCTTCCTCTTTACAGTGCACAGGTCCTTGATTACCTTAGCATAGGCAGGCATCTGCTTTATGATGTGCAATAAGGGCAAATTAACCTTGACTTGATGTAGATGCCCCAAGATCTCAGTTGTCACATCCAAATTCTTAGGTAGTCTCAAAGCTTGTGGGAAAGGAGTGGGAATTAGACACGGTTCAGCTTCCTTGACTTTAGGTGTCCCACTCTCATCCTCTTCACCAATTGCCTTACCACTTCTCAAAATGGTAACAGTCTTGCACTCTTCATGATTATTCCTTGGAAACTATCTTCACACTCTGATTATTCGGATTTGGTTGAGTTTGTGAAGGGAGTTTCCCTTTCTCAGTTGCACTCAAGGCATTGGTGAGTTTGGCCAAATGGTTCTTGGTCTCTCTAACCTCTTCATCCATCCTAGTGAACATAGTCTCGAACCTCTTGATTTTGTTCACTTTGCTTCTGCATGAAAGTTCCAAGAACATCTTCCAAGGGAGGTCTAGATGATGATGATGATGTGAGGTACAAAATTGTTCCTTGGAGGTGGAGGATTCAGCACATTGTCACTCTTATAACTCAAATATGGATGATTTCTCATATTTGGGTTATAATTGTTCGAATATGAGGCATTGTTTGGCCGGTATACTGGTTAAATGCACACACCTGTTCTTCCGGCACATTTAGAAATTGAGGTAGAGACTTACAGTCACTTGTGGTGTGGTCTAACTCTTGGCAAATCCGGCATGCCTCCATAGGTTCCTCTCTGTAAACAGCATTGACTCCTCTACTTCCCTTCAGCTTAAGTGCCTCTATCTCCTTTGTCAACAAATTGATCTTGGCACTCAGATTATCTTCTTCCCTTAACTTGAAAATACTACCACCAGATGTAGTAGCACCACTTCTGTTCCGGTCTGTGGAGTCTAAGGGACTTGGTCCATTCCAGGTGTTGGAATTCTCAGCTATTTCATCCAAGTAGTCCATAGCATCTTCAGGCTCCTTTTGTAGAAATTCACCTCCACATGCAATTTGAACAAACTGACGATCTCTAGGTTGGAGTCCCTCATAGAAATAACTTACCAACCTCCAGGTGTCATATCCATGTGTTGGGCAGAAATTGTATGTATCCTTGAATCTTTCCCATGCCATGAATAAAGTCTCATCATGTCCCTGAACAAAACTAGAAATCTTCCTCTTTACTTGTTGGACCTTGTGGGGAGGGAAAAACTTCTTGTAGAACTCTTGGGTCATCTCCCCCCAACTTCCTATGGACCTAGGCTTCACTGTGTACAGCCATCCCTTGGCTTTGTCCTTGAGTGAGAATGGAAAGAATCTCAACTTGGCTGTTTCAATCACGTTCTGTGCATAGAAACTGCCAATCACTTCTTCAAATGCTCTCACATGCACATAGGGGTTCTCATTCTCCAATCCTCTGAAATCTGGAAGTATGGCCATTAGCCCTTGTTTGATCTCCACATGAGGTGCATTTGGAGGAAACATGATGCATGACGGAATGGAGCTTTGAGTAGGATGCAGCAGCTGATACATGGTCATCCTAGGTGCCTCAGGTGGAATTACTCTTTCTTCAGCCATGATGGAAGATGTGGGTGAGCTTGTAGGTGTATCAAATAGACTTCCAAAAAGTGTCTCAAAAGTCTCCAATCTACCTTTGCTGTTTCTAACCCAAACGCTCATGCACAGTAAAACAAAACAGGTCAAAGCAACAAAATAAACAAATAATAAAAAAAAATAACTAAAAGAAAAACAAAATGAATAGAGAATAGAACGAAATTACCAAAAAAAAAAATTGTCTCTTGAATAAGCCGAAACTCCCCGGCAACGGCGCCAAAAATTGATGTCGCTCAATAATAAGCGGTACTTTGTAGTACGTGTAAGGGGTTGTCGATCCTCAGGGAGTTTGTGTTTTCAATAGACAATGTAATTCAATATGCAAGAAGAGTAAAATAAATTTGGTTTGTGGAAATTTTGTAAAGAATATATGTAAAAAGGCACTAAGGTTTCAGGGTGTTTCTGTATATCAGTATGATTCCTTGTAATCCCAGTTAAAACTCTTGTTCTAATAACAGTTTACAAGTTGATTATTTTCCTTTTAAAAAGCTCTTGACATGGTTGAACTAATAAAACTCAGGAACACTATATTACCGGAGAAAATAAAGTGGCTAGAGTAATAATTAGAAAGACCTTTCAATTTATATAACACGAAACCTAATTAAAACCATGCAATATTCCCCCTTAATCATAAGAAAAACATGATTGAACTTATAGAAAGTACGGAATAAAACATACATTAATAGGAATCAAATAATTAACAATCAACTGTATTTAACATTAAAAATAGAAAGGGACTACAAGTATTCATACCTTTATACAGAAAACATAGCCCCTAGCCCTAGCAAGAGGCTTAGCCAATCATGGCTAAGGAAAAAGAAAAATAGAGAAAATAATTTCTAGGGAGAAAACTAGAGAGAAAACTAGAAAAGAAAACTAAAAAAAATAATAATAATCCTTGGCGGCTATCACTCTCCAATTGCTATCCACGCTTCTTTCATTTAGGGCTCCATTGGAAAATAATCTAGTGTGATGCGAGTACAATGGATAATGTGAGCTTGCGGGCTTTAGTGGCCATGTGGGTCTTTTGGGCTTGTGGGCTTTGTTTTTCTTTTTCTTTTCAAACATTAATTTGCACATCTTTTCTTCTCTTTTGCTCCTTTCAACTTGTGATATTTAATTCCAATCTGATTTAGTTTGTACCTACAATTAAACATAGCCCAAATTAATATATAAGAGATTAAATTAATACACTTATATGCATAAATCATGTAATTCAATGAATTGAACAACAAACATCCATTTAAGTGTAATTAGACATGAAATGCAACACAACTCCAATAAAATCTCTCCAAAATGCATGTAAATAAGTCATATTTCATGACTTATCAGTGGGTTTGCCGTGAGTTTGGGTTTGGGAGAAATGGTGATGATGTTCGCGGCGGCCGGTGGTGATGTTGTTCGCGGCGAGTGTGGGTGTGGGTGTGTTGGTGCTGGTGGTTTTGTTGCGATTTGGATCCGGTGTGGGTGGGTTTGTGTTGCCGTGAGTTTGGGTTTGGGCGAAATGGTGATGATGTTCGCGGCAGTCGGTGGTGATGTTGTTCGCGGCGGGTGTGGGTGTGGGAGGTTGGTGTTGCCGTGGGTTTGGGAGGGTGGTGTTGCCGTGGATTGGTTGTATGGTTGGAGCGTTAAAAAATATATATATATACATTTAATAATATTTTAATATGAAGAATTGTAAAATAGAGAATGGGATATGTGGTGTTTTGTAAAAGTAGGTAGTTAAACTAAAAAAAATGGCTTTTTGAAGATGTAAAATAGACAATGAATCCAAAATGGGTTGGGAATGCTCTAATCATCCCCCTGACCATATACCCGGCAACGCAGAACCAGTAAAAATTTAGGTGGTAAAATAAAAAAAATATAAAAAAAAAAGTAATTCTAAGAAAATAAAGTGTCTGACCAAAATAAATGCGTTGATGCATCATAAAAGGAACTCCAATCCCAGATTTTTTTCTAGTTACTAAATTTTTTTTTTTTTTTTTTGATAATTAGTTACTAAATTTCATATTTGAATTGAGGTCTTGGCCATCTTATCCTCTTCTCTTACAAAGCATCAGCATCTAAATCAATTCCAACTTCTTTTTTTTTATCCAATTCCAACTTTGAAAACACACAATATTTATAAAAATCAAGTGACAAAGTTCCAGTATGGGACAAAGTTTATAAAAATCCACTTTGAAAGCAATGAAGAATAGATGACTGATGATCCTAAACTTTCACAAAAATCTAAATTGTCCTAACTCCCAAATTTCCAATAGTTATGTTATCTCATCTACTTAAACATATTTTTACCTCCTATACTGGTAGGATTTCATAGCTGCATCAATTTAGCATGGACTCTTCTAATTGTACAGAAATTCACCACTGCCGTTCCATGAGGCAACATGTCATTTTGACCATAATGTAAGAAAGTTTTATTGTACAAGAACTAGCAATCACGTGAAATGAAATAGAGGCCGGTATGCCTTGGAAAGTTGCATTCCAAATTTAGAGAAGTGGATCAAAATTCAATATATCGAATACAAATCAAATTCTCATTGCCAGCTTACCTAAATTCTTGCACTGCAGCATAATGGGCTTTTCCAAGAAAATTAAAAAATCAGCTTTATCAACAAAGTAAGGTGAGAATAAAAAGGTGATATTGCTGTCCCTGCCAAGCAACAAAACATAAGTGTAATACTAGAGAGAGAATTTACCCAAAAAAAAAAAGTAATACTAGAGAGAGAGAGCACAAGGAATCAATAACTTCCATGCAACACATACCCTAGGCTTCATTTGTTGGAAGCAGAATCTCCTTCCCTGAAGTTTCTGAAAAGTCAACATCTAAGCAGCTATTCAAATAACTGCAAGATTTGACAACTTCTTAGTCAAAGGAAAATGAGCTTTTACAATATCTCAATCCAACTATATCCTGGGTCTTTTGAGACACCTCTTTTGATCATCACCCTCCTTATCTTTGCAGCATGTTCCCAACTAGCCCCTTCAGAATAAACCTTTGACAACAATACATATGCTGCATCATTCTCAGGTACCATCTTAAGTAACTTCCCAGCTGCCCATTCTCCCAATTCTCTGTTCCCATGTATCCTACAACCACTAAGCAAGGATCTCCAAATAGCTGGCCATGGAGGAAAAGGCATCATATCTATTACATGTTTAGCATCATCAAGGTATCCATTCCGTGACAGCATATCAACTAGGCAACCATAATTATCCGGAGATGGTTCTATCTCATAATCTAAACTCATTGATTCAAACAAAAGACAGCCTTGATCAACAAGACCCATATGATTACAAGCTGATATAATAGATACAAATGTGGCTTGGCTGGGCCTTAGATTAGCCAACTTCATTTTCTTAAAGATTTGCAAAGCTTCTATAACAAGACCATGATGGGCATAAGCCATTATCATAGTATTATATATAATCACGTCATTCAATCCAAATGACTGATCGAAAGCCATCCTTGAGCCCTCAATATCCCCACATTTTGCATAGGCGTCTATAACTGCGCTAGAAACAAACTCTTGTTTTTCAAATCCCATTTTTATAACAAGTGGATGGACAGACTTAGTTTGTTGATAGCCTGCAACAGCAGCACAACTATTCAAAACACTACCCAAAATAAACTCATCAGGCTTCTCACCAGATTTTATTAGAGAGTTAAAGAATCTGATAGCTTCATAATTATGGCCTTCATGCACCAATGCAGACATCATCACCCCCCAGGATGCCAAATCTAATCTGTCAGGCTCATTAAAAATTTCAAAGGAATCATCTAGTAGTCCAAATGAAACATAACCTTTAATTAAAGAACTGCAGATATATCCATAAGAAGCAAAACCTAGCTTGAAAATAGAACCATGAATTTGTCTTCCCATCTGCTGGTTTCCACATTTATAACAAGCCTCCAAAATGCTGGAGAAGGTAAATTTATCTGCTTCAACTCCCAACTCCCACAAACTACAGAAAATCTTTAGGGCTTCTGTGTAATGACATATGAAATTGTAACCAGAAATCAACTCATTCCAAGTAATTATGTTTTTGAGAAGTACGCTATCAAACACTAGATATGCCATCCCCATCACCCCACATCTAGAGAACATACTGATTAGTGAGCTTGAGACATTAACTTCATCAAAGAATCCAAGACGTAAGACAAGTGAAAAAAATTGAAGCCCAAGGTTGACATCCAGGAGCTCCCCACATTTCCTAAGCAAGATTGAGAAAGTGATATGGTTGGGGTTCATTCCTATCAGCAGTAACTCGTTAAATAAGATTGCCATTTCTCTTGCATCCCCTTCCTCAGAAAAGCCCCCAAATGCAATATTCCATGAGATAACATCTTTGTTTTTCATTCTATTGAAAACTTTCAGAGCAGAGTACTTCCCATCATTTTTGAAGTACATATCCATGAGAGCATTCATCACTGAAGTACTAGATTCTAACTCACTCTTAATGATCAATGCATGAAGTTGTTTACCATATTCCAAATTACCCATAACTGAGCAACCCTTAAAAGCATTAACCAATGTGATATGGTCCATTCTTACACCCCTACATTGCATCAACGATACGATCTTCAAGGCTTCAAAGCCATAGCCACATTCTGCATACCCTCCTATCATAGCATTCCAACAACCAGCATCAAGCTTGTCCATACACACAAATACTCTCTCGGCCGATCCAATATCCCCCAACTTAGCATACATGTTTAAAATGGAACTAATAATGAACAAGTTCCACTCCATACCAATTTTCAAAGCAAAACTATGAATACACAAACCAAATTCATAAGCTCCCATGATAGCACACGCTTTTGTAACACTACCCAAAGTGAACTCATTCGGCCTCAACCCACTTCTTATCATGTGCAAATAAATATCCAAACCCAGTATACATTCACCATTTTGAATGGCACCCGAGATAATCAAAGTCCAAGAAAAAAGGTTTCTTTGTAACATTTCATCAAAGATATTAAGCCCATAACTCAATACCCCGACTTTCGAGTACATTTTAATAAGATTATTCTGTGAAAAAATGTCACTAGTAAGTCCTAGTTTGACGATATGGCCATGGATTTGGGTACCAAGAAAAAATGATTTTAAATTCTCGGAGAGTGAAAGGGCAGTGGCTATGGCAGTTGGGTCTTTCCCCACCAAGAGACCAGAGTATAAAGAGCAGGATTTGGAACTGTAGAGCTGGTGCTGATGTTTATAGATTGTGTGAAACTGACAAGGTTTGTTTACAAAGAGGAAAAACTGTTTCAGTCTTGAAATACTATGAGAGAGTCTTAGGATAATCATTAATCGTTACTAGCCTCTCACACAAGCTAACTGAGATTATAGGCGCTTCCACCAAAGAAATGCATTGACTCTTGACACCACTGAGGAACTTGCTTTGGCCTGCAACAGAGCCGCCCGCTCCAAGGGAGGCTCATGTGCCCGCACCAACTTGTCGTCCAATAATTCATGCATATGAATTAACATGAAAGATGGGTCAGATCGTAGAAAATCTAAGAAAAAGAATATCAAAACTTGGAAAACAACAAACTATAAAATCTAAATTGTTTGTTGTAACTCAATAAATACAATAACTAATGATCAAACTGTAAACAGAAATTGTACTCAACAAGACTTAGATACAAACCCCCATTCACCAAGAAATTAAGTGTAACCAGTTGAACCTAAAAAAGTAAAGAAATAAATATAAAATCAAATTCCATATCATCAATTTCACCGATTAGCTGCCAAAATAATAACCTGACTGAAATCAATTCAATAACAACTTTATAGGAGAAAGAGAGAAACTGATAGTGCACAAAAAATTCTGAAATCCAGAAGAAGAAAAAGACGTTCCCGATACATAGGATACCTCACGAAACCATATCATAGAATCAGGTTGAGGATTGTAAAATCCTATTTTTTGGTAAAAAAAAAAAAAAAAAAAAAAATTGCTAGTGATTATGTATCATTAGAATTATCATATTATCCATGAAAAACAAAGCTTTGCCTCAAGATAGTGTAATTTTATACCGTACATCACTACATCTATACTAACTAAAGAGATAAACTTTCAATCTATCCAAATAAGCAATGACAGCCCATGTTTAGGAAGAGAAAGAATAATAAATAAAAAAGTTTTAATGCTTATTTTGTTCTCAAACAGCCAAATTTACATTTAAGCTTCTCGCAAAAATCAAAGACTTATTAAAAAGAAAAAAAGGAGAGGCATACAAGTTGTAATTAAAGCCATTTAGCATAACTTATAAAGTTTGAATTTTGAATCCATTTACACCGAGATAGAAGAGAAATACCGATTAGAAAAGTGAAATACCGATGGGTTCTCCTTCTCCGTTCTCTTCTCTCTTTGACTGGGAATTTGGGGGAAATGAAAATATGAGGAACTATTTTGCAATTTAGGGCTTAGCCAGTCCATTCCTTTAACTTAAGCCCAAGAGCCCGGTCACTTTTAATATCGGCCCATCTATACAAACAAAAGAGATAAGCTTAATTTTTAACACAATTTATCCAAAAGTTTAATAAGTAATTACTAATTAGTTAACACCTAAATACTGAATAAGCGAAATAGCAACAAAAGAGATAGGCTTAATTTTCAACACAATTTATCTAGAAGTTTAAAAGGTAATTACTAATTAGTTAACACCTAAATACCGAATAAGTGAAATAGTAACAAAAAAGATAGGCTTAATTTTCAACACAATTTATCCAGAAGTTTAAAAGGTAATTACTAATTAGTTAACACCTAAATACCGAATAAGTGAAATAGTAACAAAAGAGATAGGCTTAATTTTCAACACAATTTATCTAGAAGTTTAATAAGTAATTACTAATTAGTTAACACCTAAATACTGAATAAGTGAAATAGTAAATAACTATCAAGTATTAAGTATCAATCTTACATAAGTCATAAGATAAATGTGGGTGGATGGAATTTTGAGAGAAAAGATGGAACCGCATAAAGGATTCTGGCGTGAGGGAGTTGTGGTAGTCTTGTTATGAGAATTAAATATTAAATAACATTAAAGAAGAGACAGAGAAAATAAAATTTAGGTGGTTCGACATGGGCATGTATCCATAGCGGCGATAAAAAGAAAGTTTTACTATAAAATAAAAAAAATTACAATTGTGATATGAGTGAGAGTCCAAACCCCAAATTCATCCAAAAAAACTCTCCATACTAAAAAATAAAACCAAAAGAATTTATCTACTCCTCTCTTGTGCTTGACACTCTCTGATATTTTCATCTTTCTTGTTGTTTGCTCTCTCTCTATTCTCTTCTTTCTTTTCTCATTTTCTTTTTTCCTTTCTCTTTGTTTCTACTCTCTGCTCTCTTTTTACCCTTGCTTCTCCTCGTTTAACACACACACAACCTTCTATATATATATATATATGTGTGTGTGTGTGTGTGTGTGTGTGAGAGGAATTATTTTCCTTAATAAGGCCCATTTAGAATGCAGAAGACAACGAGTACTTAGTGGGAATAAGGCCCATTCAAAATGCAGAAGACAACAAGTACTTAGTAGGATTAAGGCCCATTTAGATGTCTGTGTTGACAAGCGCAGATATAACAGGAATTGGTGCACAAGCGGCTCTCTGGGTATTCAATTGTGGCATTGGAAGATTCACTAAAGAGGGGCCGGAGGCATCAAAGCTTCATCGAAGAAAAAGGAAGGGTCATCAAAGACAACAGAAGCCAGTTAGTTTATGCTAAACAGATACCGGGCATCCTGAGCTAAACGGATGACACCCGCCTTTTTTCATGAACGGATTACTTTCTAAGAGCGGAGAGCGGGCATTCACTGCATCCTAGGTGCATTAAATGGGGTGTGTGGGGGCATTAATGATCCCTACCGAGCACGAACCTCGAGACGCCCGTCCCTTGACAATCTAGTCGAATTCATTGAATGAGCAAGGAGACAGCCGTTGTTGTGCCCTATGCCAACATCAAATCAGTCTTTCAAAGGTTGTCACAAGTCATATCACCCTCAAAGTGAGTGCCTCACAGCTGGTGAAACCCAAGTGGATTAAAACTCTCTATAAATAGAGCAACAATCAGAACAAATGAGGTACGTGAAAAATTCAATAGAGAACATATATACTGTTATTTCCCTAAACCGAAAAAGGATTATCTAACTTAATCTTCGGAGGGTGATCGGCGAATACCGCCACCACCTCTAAAGAGCGTTTTATCTCTTTTACAGGTAGATCCTCAGTCATCATTCACACCAGCCAGATATCTCCTGGTGACGTTCTCAGGTCCATTATAATATAAAAAAATTACGCAACACAATATATATATATATACAAGTTTTCCAAGCAATCTCATTAAATGCCCAACCATGGTTTTAAAAAACGAATCAATCGGTTCAACCGTGAATCGACCTCTACACCAATCCGATTATGTGAAAAAAATAAAATAAATAAATAAATAAATCAAAAATTCAAGAAAAATCAGTAACCGAAGGTTTAATCGGCAAAACCGGCAACTGGAATGATTGAACCGGTTATGAAGCCAACCAAAATGAAAGAGTAAAAATCACACCGACGGCATATAACCTTGGATTTCTGTCCAACTCGCCGACAACCCCATCCTCCCACCACCGCTCGCCGACAACCCCAGCTCGCGCCGCCACCACATCTCTGTCGAGCATCAGGTCAGATCCATAGCTCCCACGATGAAGACATTTTGAATACTCGTAGTTTTGAAAGAAAAGAAATTCTATGAATCTATGATATCTTGACTAATTTGGGAAATGTGGGTTATGGGTAAAGTTGGTTGAGTAATTATCACGCGTGGGACAAGAATAATAAATGCTTTAGACTTCTTTAAGATATTTTTTAAAATCTCTTAAATTATATCATATAAAAGGGCCATTGATTGGAAAACAATTTATTATAGTTTCTTTAGTTTTTAAAGTTTTTGTATACATTTGAAATCTGTCACATTTATTACTATTATTTTTTTTTTGTCAAACCTGCAACTTTACTCACCGATTTATTAGCCATTATTTTGGTTATTTTATTTATTTAGTAGTTGAGATGGGCTTAAGTATAATTATAAACAATGGGGGTGCTAAATGTGTTTGGCATGGAATAATGTGAAAAGAATAAATAAATTGATTTTTGTTGTTGCTTTCTTTTTTCCTCTAAAACTTTTATTGTTTTAATTAAATCAAAGATTATTACACTTTTTTTTTTTTGTGTTAGTCATTGTTTTGAAAAATGTTGATAATTTAAGAGTGACACTTGATATTTGTTTAAATTTTTAGATATTTTTTTAGTTAATAATTTTATATATTTTATAATATTATTTATATAATTATATTTTTTATGACGTCACTAGTTTGACCCCTGTCCGACCAATGATACGGGAACCACTTTCCTTTCTGGTTTTTTGCCCGATCCGGTTTTTAAAACCATGTGCCCAACTACCTTTGATCATGCATGGTAGTTTTTTCTCCAAGTTTGTCACGCATGTATGGTATAGCCTTTTGACATTTTCTCTCATATGGTAAAGGAGTAGGAGACAACACATGAATCTCATTAAATGAGCCTATATGTAGGCTTGACAAAAGGTAGATTTGTCGTGCACAACTTGGTTTCATGAACCAAACACTAGCTTACTTTAATGGGTTTCAATCCCATATGCCTCCACTTTAGTGCAATCCATGCACCCCTTTCTTTTATATCTCAAATACAAGCAACGTTTCCTTTTTTTCAAGTAATAGAAATATGTCTTCATATGTTTATACAACAAACTCATTAAATGATCCAATCTAGTGTGTGCGCGTGTGCGCTTGGGTCAATGAGATGCTCCATTCAATTAGAAAATATGAGTCTTCACATGCTTGGATAGAAAGCTCTTCAATTGAGTTGTTATGAGATGTGGGATAAACCACAATAATTTCTCCCTCCACAATAGCCTCCCAGTCTTTGCTTACCTGAGTAAAGTGTAGGAAGTGGAGATTGGATTCTTACAGGAACAAAGTGGGAGTAATCTCCTTCCATGAAGGAAGCTACAAAACATAAGGTAGTTCGGGTCTTAGGGATATGCCAGACTGAGATAAGGCTCTTGAAGTTAAGATGCAACCATTGAGGTTGCCAAGGCCGAGTGAAACCCTTGAGGCTAATATGAGACCTTTTAGGTCGAAAGGAGTTCCTTGAGATCGAGTGAAATCGTTGAGGCTTATATGAGACCTTTAAGGTTAAGAGGAGACCAGGATGAGGCCCTTCAGGCCGATAAGAGATCCCTAAGACTGAATGAGGCCTTTGAGGACGAGATGAGGTCCTTGAGACCGAAATAAGGTCATTGGGCCGTAGATGCCAACATTTCTTTGTTAAGTAACTTTTTTTGGTTCATTTGTTTATGTGAGTATATTCCATTTGTATTTGTCCTCTAGGTCTATTGAGATATGGCCATTAAAGCCACTCAGTTGAGGCCGAGTAAACTTTCTTTGTTCTTCGTTTGTTTTGCTTTTCATTTGTTTTGTTTTTTGTCTGTTTTTCATTTGTTTTGTTTTTTGTCTATTTTTTGTTTGTTTGTCATGGTCATTCAAAGCCTTTTGGTCTGGACAAGCTTGAAGGCCATCCCTTCAACCGCACTGTTACTCTTCAATCGTCCTAGACCCTAAAGCTTCGATGACCGAGCAGTCTAATCGAAATTTAGGTTGAGTGGGCGCACTTAGTTCGGGAATTTCATTCATTTGCTAGAGTTTTTGTGCCTTTCATGGTTGGAGGCTTAGGTAAGTGTTTTCACCCATTCAGCCGTGTTCGATTTAGAGCAGACCTAGGCATTTAGGTTCTACCCATGCTAGGGTTTTTCTTCAATCTTGATATGCATACTAGATATTTTCAACCTATGAAGCTTATCACATGAACAATGTTGAGTCGAGGAGGGCTGATTCTTTAGCCCCCAATATCATGATCTTGTGACATACATCAAATGATGGAAAATCATGGGCGACTGTAGGCTCTTAGTTCAAGAGCAACTTGATGTTTGGAAAATCATGGTCGGTTTGGAATAGCAGCTCCGGGCACAAAATCAATCTGATACTCAATGCCTCTAATGGGTGGCAACTCATTAGGCATCTCCTCTAGAAATACATCCTCAAACTCCTGCAACAAAGAAACAGTCAAACTAGGAAGAGATTGGTTAGTTTCATCAAGATTAAGATAAGACTCTTTATAAACAAGAAAAATCATAGGGCGATCTGCGAAGAAAGCCCTCTTAACCTCACTCTCTCTTGCATAGAAACTCACTTTTGTCTTTCTTTTTCTCTCTGTAGACTCTCTTTCTTTTTTCTCTCATGGTTCCACTCTTTTTTCTTTACTCTTAGCCACCTCTCTACTTTCTTTTTTACTCAATCTCTTTTTCACTCTTTTCTTTTTGATCACTTTCATTTTCACTCTTTCTTTTTTGAACAACCCCACTTTTCAGTTTCAGTTGGTCCTCATAGACCTGGCTTAGAGTTAAAGGAGCAAGCTTGATTGTTTTGCCCCCCCTTACAAAGCTGTACATGTTCTTGAACCCATCATGTGTCTGTTGACACCCCATTTTGCTACCTACATTCCAACCCTAACACAAACTAGGGTTTTCACAAATTAAAATTCTAAAAACGGAAAATGCACAACTTGCCTAAATTAGGGTTTTAAACCAACAATGTTTTTTTACCGTCTGATCGACAACTAAAAGTAATCAAACAGATCTTTAAGTTGAAACAATTGAAATGACGTGTCATGTGTTTGAATCGGACCACGTGTGTGAAAGTTATATCCAGTTGAAGTTTTAATGAATAGAGTGCATAATGATAAAATGGCATTGGGCACATAAGATTAATCCAAATTAATTATGATTGGTCCATTAATTGGATTAATTTTAATTAATAAGGTGTAAATATCTTATTGGCTCAAAGTATTAAATTATCATGGACTCTAGCACATTGGATAAACTGAACAAGTTAATTAGGATGAATTGTTGATTAATTAATTAATTAAAACATTTGAATTAAATCATTCAGTGTTTTAAGGAGTTAAGAAGATCACCAATTATCTGTTAATATCTGAAATCAACTGGCAATAATTTGAAATTCAAGTTTTAAACAAACAGATAATATCAAAAACAGGGGTTTGAGGACTCTGATTCATTTTATATAAAAAGGGGAAGAGAGTCACGAAACAAGGGGGGCAGCACAGGTAAGGGTATGGTAACTAAGTATCGTGACTTTTATTATCATTCACAGGGTTTTCTTTAATTCATCGTACTAACATTATTCTCGTTGGTTTCTTTCTGTATTTCTGCATGAGTATACAACCATGATCAACAAGGAGGCAAGAAGCAAACAGAAAGGCAACAACTATACCAACAGTATCACCCCCTTTCATCATCAAGTTCGGAGCACAACAACAGCAAAGCCACAACAACAGAAAACAAAACAGGGAATAATCTAAAGAATTTGTTTCTTTTCTGTATTTCTGTATTTTTGTTTGCTGTTTCAATACAAATTATTCTGACATTATTCTCCTTTGTTTCTGGTCATGAGCAAACAACCATGACGAAGAAGGAGCGTACAACGACATACACAATGGTAATCTAAATACTTAGATTCACTGAATACACAGCCACATACAAAATGGTAATGTAATTCCTATCTGTTCATAAAATCTCCACCACCTACATTCAAATCACAACACACTATGTATACATTCACAAACACAAACCCCATACATTGTGTTCAGCACCACACAAACACAAAACCCAGCACAGATACAGTCAAACCCACACTATCATCACCACCTACACACGGGTTCACAATTACCCACACACGGCCAAAATCCACAAACCATCATCCACGGCCAAAATTGCAACCAAACCCGTGAGCCTCTCGGCTCTTACTTCACAAACCCAAGACCTCTATGGTCTTGATCACAACACACACACGCTGCCACACACACGGGTTCGCACAAAACCCGTGACCCATACACGGGTTCATCAAGATCTAGAGAATGAGAGTAAGCCGTGAGTTTGAGAGAGGGGGGAAAGCCATGGAAGCCGTGAGGGAGAAAGTGAGAGAGAAAAGACGAAAAAAGAAGAGAGAAAAGCCGAGAGAGAGAGAGAGGCAAGGCTCGGCCTTGCCGAACCAAAAACCGCCATTAATGGTGGCGGTGATGAGCGGCGCCGGTGAGAGCTTGGAGTGGCCATGGTGGCTTTTTGGGTTTCAGTGATAGAGAGAGATTAGAGAGGGAGCCGTGAGAAAGAAAGAAAACTAAGAGAGAAAGAGAGGCGGCTGAAAAAAGGAGAAGGAGAAAGTGAGGGTTGGGTCAAACCCGACCCGACCCGTATAGGTGAAACCCTACCCGGTTCCAAAAGTGGACCGGGCTGCCTTCTCATTTAACCCAATCAAAGCCCAACTTAAACCTATTTCATTAGGCCCAATCCAAATGCTTAAAGCCCCATTCCCACACTCAACATTTAATCCATCTCTAAAATCCTACAAGCCCAATCCGAAAATTCAATTAAAAGTCCAAATCCATTTTAAACCAAACCCAAGCCCAAACTTGGTCCCAAACTTCCCCAAAATCACATTTCAACCCCAAATTCTCCCAAAATTACATCTTGACCCCAAAATTCCACAAAATCACATTTTGGCCCCAAATTTCTCAAAAATCACATTTTGACCCCCAAGCCATACAAGCATTTCTCGCAAGCTACACAAGCAATTCTTCTCAAGCTATACAAGCAATCTTGAGGTATTTTTTACGAGCCATACAAGCATACAGGTATAAATTCTAAACTGAAATTTATTTACTTGTATTTGATTGTTTTGTTTCTTTTCTTGAATAACATGCTTATATGACTATAACATGATATTTCACATGAAATAAATTAAACAACAACTTGAACATTAAAATTGGATTTTGATGCGAACATGAGTTTATGTACTTTGACATGATATTGAATATTGGCCAAGTTTAATCTAGAAGACCGACGTATGTCGGGTAAAATGGGGTGCAAACACCTTCCCATTTTATAACCAAGCCTCCGAATCTTGAATTTAGGGTTCGTATTACAAAGTGTCTTATAAACAAACAGTTTTCCCTTTTACTAGACTGTAACTAGGAAACTCATTTACATGTAATTATTTCTTTTTTACAAATTCATTGGCAATTGTACAAATTCAAAGATGAATAAAGAGGAATTATTGTTATTGTGGAATTTCTTATTTTATCCAAATAATTAAAATAAGTGGCGACTCCATTTACATGTACAATCAACCTTCAAATCAAAAGGGTTGGTCCATTGTTAGTTGGGTCACATTTTGAGGCCCATTTGACCCCTCGGGTCGTGGTTCTCACAGTGGCGACTCCACTGGGGATTTATTGTGGGCTTAGCTTCAAAATTAGAATGGGCTTGGCCAAGCCATATCATGTCTTTGTATTTGTCTTTTAAAACTTTCAATAACATGTTCATGCATCATTTTGCTTGAGTTCTAAAGTGTGTGAAGCCCAGAAGCCACGGTAGTTCTATCCATGGATCACAGTCTTCCTAGACCTGGGTACCCATGGTGAAGCTACCAGCCCAAAGCGCAGTATTGACTATGATCCTTCTTAATCAATGCGTTAAAGGATAAACTGTATCGTTTGGACCAACGCGGCATTCCTATGTCACAAGTTGGGAGATACGACGTCCTAGCTCTTGGGTTCCCTACAAGCCCACCTTCTACCCATATAGAAGCCCATTAGAACTATCCTTAGGTGCGGTCCATTAAGTACATACATGCTTGTTTGAACCCACCGTCTGTTTTGATTGCCGTTGCTTGCACTTGGATGAACCTTGTTTGCTACGAACGAGCCCAAATCCAACGTTTGGGCCTATTACAAGTCTTTATTTGAACCATGTTTTCCATTGATGAGTCCAAGCCCAACACTTGGGTCCATCATAAATAAAATCTAAGGCCCTACAGGTACTTAGAGTTAAGGATCATCAAAGACAATTACAAGGTCATAAGCTTCAAAAACTTAAGCTCACAAGCCCACAAGCTTCAAAGAGCTAAAGCCTACAAGCCCATAAACTTTAAAGACATACTTTACAAGTTCACATGTTTCAAAAGACAAGCTCTACAAGGTTACAAGCTTCAAAAGCTTAAGCCCACAAGCCCACAAGCTTTAAAGGTTCAAGCTCACAAGCTTCAAAGGTACAATCTCACAAACTTCAAAGACAAGATTCAAAGCTTCAAAGGATAAAGTTCACAAGTTTCAAAGGATCAAACCCACAAACCCACAAGCTTCAAAGGATCCAGCCCACAGTAACAAGCTTCAAGGCTTCAAAGCTCAGGTTCAAAATCCACCAAGTGATGGCCCGTAACACTCAAGTTTCAAAGATCAAGTTCAAAAGACGATCATACGGTGGACTACAACAACAAGGTTCAAATATTTGAAAACCAAGTTCAAGCCCACCAAAAGGCCACACAAGCTCAATCTCCAAAACAATCTCCCATTTAGCCATAAAATTTCACTATTCCCCATACTCCACAAAAGGCCTAACAAGCCCCAATTCCCAAACACTTACCCATCTACCAAAGGCTCCACAAGCCCAATTTCTCAAACAATTACCTACCCCACATCTACCAAAAGGCCCCACAAGCCTGATTTCTTAAATAGTCACTCACTTACCAAAAACAAAACCATAAAAACTTCACCATTCCTCATACTCTACAAAAGGCCACTCAAAGCCCAAAACCCTAAACGGTCAGTCATCAAGCTTCAAGATTCAAGTTCCAGGTCGGACAAGACAACCATTCTACAAAGGTCACAAGCCTCCAAGATTCAAGATTCGAAATTAAGGTCATGAAGGTCACACAAGCCTCTTCCCCCAACAAGACTGATCCATGGGCCTATGTCAACGGCCCACAAGGACATTTGAATTGCTTCATCAAGTCATCATTTGATTTTACATTTCTAAAATTAGTTCTGTGACTTTCATTTGAATTGCTTTGTTTGTCTTATTGATGTATGGCATGAAATTTTGGATTAAAAAAAAAAAAACATCTTTTAAAGATCAAGAATTCTCCAACTTTGCACCACAGATCACAAATCAAAAATTGAAAGACAAAAAAATAATCAACAATTCACAAAAAAAAACTCAATGGGCCGAACTTGGAATCACACC
The DNA here is from genome assembly GCA_907173295.1 of Fagus sylvatica. Taxonomy (NCBI): domain Eukaryota; kingdom Viridiplantae; phylum Streptophyta; class Magnoliopsida; order Fagales; family Fagaceae; genus Fagus; species Fagus sylvatica. The sequence goes on from OU015765.1 coordinate 5,225,392, forward strand.
TTAAATGGTTAAAATTCACTTGGTTAAATCAAACATCATAATGGTTAAAATTCTCCCAAATTGAATCACACCTCACATGTTTAAAATTCACCCATTTGGATCACACTTTAAACGATTAAAATTCACAAAATGAGTCACACCTTAAATAGGTTAAAATTCACCCAATTTAATCACACCTTAAATAGGTTAAAATTCACCCAATGCAACTACACCTTAAACAAGTTAAAATTCACACAAAATTGAATCACACCTTAAATGGTTAAAAATTCACACAATTACACCACACCTTAAATAGTTAAAATTCACACAAAATTGAATCACACCTTAAATGGTTAAAAATTCACACAATTACACCACACCTTAAATGGTTAAAAATTTACACAAAATTGAATCAGACCTTAAATGGTTAAAAATTCACACAATTACACAACACCTTCAAAGGTTAAAATTCACCCAATTCAATCACACCTTAAACAGGTTAAAATTCACCCAATTGAATCAAACCTTAAAAGGTTAAAATTCACAAAATGAATCACACTCAATGGTTAAAATTCACATTTCTGAATCACACCTCAATGGTTAAAATTCATTCACACCTTACACAATTCAAATTCATCCACACCTTGCATGGTTGAAATTTCACACTCGATTGAATCACACCTCACATGGTTAAAATCCACTCACACCTCCCAAAATTAAAGTTCACTAAAATAAATCACACCTTAAATGGTTAAATTCTCATTTTCTGAATCACACCTCACATGGTTAAAATTCACTCACAACTCACACAATTCAAATTAACCCATTACACCTTAAATGGTTAAACTTTCCTAAATGAATTACACCTCACATGGTTAAAATTCTCATTTCTAAATCACACCTCAATGGTTAAAATTCACAAAATGAATCACATCTCAATGGTCAAAATTCACATTTTTGAATCACACCTCAATGGTTAAAATTCACATTTTTTTAATCACGCCCTAATGGTTAAAATTCACATTTTTTGTATCACATCTCACACGGTTAAAATTCTCTCACACATTTCACACAATTAAAATTCATCCATTACACCTCAAAATAGTTAAAATCCACTCAATTGAATCACACCTCACATGGTTAAAATTCACACAAAATTGAATCACACCTTAAATGGTTAAAAATTCACACAATTACACCACACTTTAAATGGTTAAAATTTACATTTTTTGAATCACACCTCACACGGTTAAAATTCTCTCACACATTTCACACAATTAAAATTCACCCATTACACCTCAAAATAGTTAAAATCCACTCAATTGAATCACACCTCACATGGTTAAAATTCACACAAAATTGAATCACACCTTAAATGGTTAAAAATTCACACAATTACACCACACTTTAAATGGTTAAAATTTACATTTTTTGAATCACACCTCACACGGTTAAAATTCTCTCACACATTTCACACAATTAAAATTCACCCATTACACCTCAAAACAGTTAAAATCCACTCAATTGAATCACACCTCACATGGTTAAAATTCACTCACAATTCACACAATTAAAATTAACCCATTACATCACACCTTAAATGGTTAAAATTCACCAATTGAATCACACCTCACACGGTTAAAATTCTCTCACACCTTAAATGGTTTAAATTCACCAATTAAATCACACCTTAATGGTTAAAATTCTCATTTTCTGAATCACACCTCAATGGTTAAAATTCACAAAATGAATCACATCTCAAAGGTTAAAATTCACGAAATGAATCACACTTCAATGGTCAAAATTCACATTTTTGAATCACACCTTAATGGTTAAAATTCACATTTTTGAATCACACCCTAATGGTTAAAATTCACGTCTCAAATTACAATTGCTCAAAATTTGATCACATCATCAAAAAGAAACTTTAAGCAACAGTCTTCAAGTCTCCCATGTTTTCACATCTTTTTGGAGAAGGAAAATTTTCAAAATTTTTTTTTGCAAAAGTACTTTTGGAAAATCAAGTTTTTGAAATATTCTTTCTTGGGCAACAAATGACAAATCATATGGTCACATCACTTGACCAATCAATTTGCACTGATAAGGGGATCATTTTCATTCAATTCATATAAAAATTGTCGCCAAATACTTGGAACAACAAAAGAATGAATCCTAGAAAGAAAATCAAAGAAATAAGGTCATTGAAAGATCTCGAGTCACTCCTTCCGAAATTCCTTCTGAATCCGATCATGATTTACCACATTCTTGCTCATTCATTCAGAGAAGTATCTTAATAGTTGGGCTTACAATGGACCATCCATGCAAAAAGAGAAATGAAAGCCTGTTAGGTCGAAAACCCGAAAGGGCGGCCTAAGCAAAAATTAGGGTTCCACAAAGAAAAAAGAGAGAATTATTTCCAAGAAAGAAGTCATCAAAAGAGCTCAAACGTTGCATGCCAAAAGCAAGCTCTACCAAGAACAGGAGGCCATTTTTCATTAAACCCAAATATTCTTGCCAACACCCTACAAATGCAATCACTTGCTAGCCAATTTGGGCCTTAAAAAAATGAGCCTTTTCTTTCTTGAAACCCATAAACCAAACCTGGGGTGGGAATTTTAGATGTGAACAAAAAGGAGATCATGGATTTCTTTCTCAAGATCAAAATGTCAAAGAAGGAAGAACAAAAGAACAAGGACATACTCGACGGGGGCGTCAATCTTCAATAAGAATGAAGCAAATTGAGAACACTTAACACAAACGTCAACATACAAAAAGAAAGGGTGTCTCTGACAATGGATGCCAACACAAAGATAAGAAAAGTCAAATGCGTCAACACAAATACAAAGAAGACGTGAAGGAAAAAAACAAAGGAAAGAAGTCACAAAGCAAATCCAATCCTTGGAGTTCACACTTGGGGGTATGTTGGGGAATTTGAGCCTTTATAACTTTCTTTTCATAGCCCAAACCCGGCCTACATTATAACCAATAAACAAAGCCCTCTTTGAGGTTCTACTTGCTCAAGACATGATGTTAAGCTCTTTCGTTATTCTCCATTGGAAGTATGAAAAGTGCTCGCTAGGTTGAAAACCTTAAAAGGCAGCCTAGGCAAAAGTTAGAGCAAAAGAAAAAAGAAAAAGAAAAATGATGGATGGTCCAAACACCAATCAAATCTCCCATGAAAAGGTGAATCATTACAAATGGTTCAAACTCAGAGTTCACATTCTTTCTCATTGCAAACAGTCAAGTCTCTCTCGAAGACTTCAATTTCAAGTCAAAACTTGGGGCAACCCCCTTTGTTTTCCTAATGCTTCACCTATATCTCCAAACTAGGGGCATTCTCCCTAATTTGACAATTCTTCCCACAACATGATCCACACAAGATCACATATCTCCAAACAAGAGGCATTCTCCCTAGTTTGTCAATCTCTTATTCAATATGATCAAAACAAGATCACACATCTCCAAATTAGGGGCATTCTCCCTAGTTTGTCGACTAAACTGTCTTCCCTCAACATGATCCACACAAGATCACACATCTCCAAACTAGGGGCATTCTCCCTAGTTTGTCAACTAAATAGTCTTTCCTCAACATAATCCTCACAAGATCACACATTTTCAAACTAGGGGCATTCTCCCTAGTTTGTCAATGGGTCAGAATTTCAAGTCAAGAGCATGTCTTTATCATTGCTCCAAACAATATTGACTTGCAAGGTCATCCAAACTTTTCAAAAATATCATTGCTTTTTCGTCATTTTGTTGATTCGGGAAAACTCTCAATCACTTCATCTCTTTAATTGCCTTCAAAGGATTCAGCCTTACAAGCTCCAAGAGAAATGCAAATATGTTTATAAGGGTTTAATGACTTTAATCCCCTCAAAGTGAAAGAGAACAGTTTTGTTTTGCAACCTTAGGGTTTGTCAACATGTCTTCCCAAGAAAACAAAAGTTTCTCAAGATTGTCGTTTACATAACGGATTGCATCCATTTAAAATAATTAGTTTTCAAAATGATTTACAAAGTCCATCTTTTCATTTTTGAAAGACTTTCTCCAAAAAAGGTACATAGCTAAAGTATAAAATCGAGGTACACAACTGAGATCACAAGTTAAGTTACACAGTTAAGACATAAGACATCCAAAAACAACAAAAAATTTGGATTATTTGTGAGAACATAAAATCTTTCCAATACACATTTGTTGGGTTGTTGCAAACACTTAAAATCATCCCCAATGAAAAACATTTTTCACATCCACACAAGAAGACTACATATATTTTGAACTACCACACAAAAGATTCATAACCATATAATTTTGCACCTCCAAACAAGAGTTCACACACCCCACATTTCGAACTACGCTCAGACCTGATCCTCTGTGATGGAGGTACGTAGGCAGCCTTCACTAAGGCTCGGTCTCACACCCACAAAACATTTTCTACATTTCGAACTACGCTCAGACCTGATCCTCTATGATGGAGTACGTAGGCAGCCTTCACTAAGGCTCGGTCTCACACCCACAAAACACTTTTTACATTTTGAACTACGTTCAGACCTGATCCTCTATGATAGAGGTACGTAGGCAGCCTTCACTAAGGCTCGATCTCACACCCACAAAACACTTTTTACATTTCAAACTACGTTCAAACTTGATCCTCTCTGATAGAGGTACGTAGGCAGTCTTTCACTAAGACTCGATCCCACACCCACACTCACAGTCCAATATCCATATCCACTTACACACTTATCCTCATCTACACACACTCATATTCCTAGGTCCGCATCCACATTCATACATACCATGATTTTGAGTTGCAAACAATCAGCTTGTTCACATGACATCATTTTACATGTAAACGTTCTAAAACTAGAACATTGACTCAGTTGTTTTCATTTGCAGGCTTGCTGACCTCAACTAGTTTTCATGACTTGTTTAAACTAGGGGCATTGGCCCAAGATCGTCTTTTGTAGACGATATCTAATATGTTTGAAAAAGAATAGTTCTTGTTTTTGCAAGAGAGTATGTGCCTACCCACCAGTTGAACAAGACACCGAATGCATCTTAGTTCTAGCAAGAAGTTTAAAAAAGGTTGAAAAATCCGGAATTACGCCTTTAGACGGCTAAAAATTTTCGGCATCATCTTAACAAGATTCTGACAACACACATGCTCGGGTTGTCTTGGAACCACGTAAAATAGTTCCCGGCAAAATTTTTAGGTTGTTAAAACACTTAAAAAAAATCCTAAAATTTTTTAAAAATGTCAGGTTGTTTTTTACAACATAAAATCATTCCTGGTATACCCACTTTTTCAGGTTGTTATTGACAACATAAAATCAAATCCTAAAAAGTTTTCAAAAATATCAGGTTGTTTCTTACAACATAAAATCACTCCTGGTATATTCACATTTTTAGGTTGTTATGGACAACATAAAATCAAATCCTAAAAAGTTCCAAAATATAGGGTTGTTTCAAACAACATAAAATCTATCCCGACCCACTTTTTTTAGGTTGTTAAAACACTTAAAATCAAATCCTAAAAAGTTTAAAAAAATATCAGGTTGTTTCTTACAACATAAAATCATTCTTGATCTTCCCAATTTTTTAGGTTGTAATGGACAACATAAAATCAAATCCTAAAAAAAAGTTTTCAAATTTGTTGGGTTGTTACAAACACTTAAAATTATCCCTAACATTCGGTCGCAAAACTCGGTGTCTTTCTCAAACATTGACATTCGCTTTACAAGCTCTGCCAATGAGGGGCATTCTGTTGACACCCCATTTTGCTACCTACATTCCAACCCTAACACAAACTAGGGTTTTCACAAATTAAAATTCTAAAAACGGAAAATGCACAACTTGCCTAAATTAGGGTTTTAAACCAACAATGTTTTTTTACCGTCTGATCGACAACTAAAAGTAATCAAATAGATCTTTAAGTTGAAACAATTGAAATGACGTGTCATGTGTTTGAATCGGACCACGTGTGTGAAAGTTATATCCAGTTGAAGTTTTAATGAATAGAGTGCATAATGATAAAATGGCATTGGGCACATAAGATTAATCCAAATTAATTATGATTGGTCCATTAATTGGATTAATTTTAATTAATAAGGTGTAAATATCTTATTGGCTCAAAGTATTAAATTATCATGGACTCTAGCACATTGGATAAACTGAACAAGTTAATTAGATGATTGTTGATTAATTAATTAATTAAAACATTTGAATTAAATCATTCAGTGTTTTAAGGAGTTAAGAAGATCACCAATTATCTGTTAATATCTGAAATCAACTGGCAATAATTTGAAATTCAAGTTTTAAACAAACAGATAATATCAAAAACAGGGGTTTGAGGACTCTGATTCATTTTATATAAAAAGGGGAAGAGAGTCACGAAACAAGGGGGGCAGCACAGGTAAGGGTATGGTAACTAAGTATCGTGACTTTTATTATCATTCACAGGGTTTTCTTTAATTCATCGTACTAACATTATTCTCGTTGGTTTCTTTCTGTATTTCTGCATGAGTATACAACCATGATCAACAAGGAGGCAAGAAGCAAACAGAAAGGCAACAACTATACCAACAGTATCACCCCCTTTCATCATCAAGTTCGGAGCACAACAACAGCAAAGCCACAACAACAGAAAACAAAACAGGGAATAATCTAAAGAATTTGTTTCTTTTCTGTATTTCTGTATTTTTGTTTGCTGTTTCAATACAAATTATTCTGACATTATTCTCCTTTGTTTCTGGTCATGAGCAAACAACCATGACGAAGAAGGAGCGTACAACGACATACACAATGGTAATCTAAATACTTAGATTCACTGAATACACAGCCACATACAAAATGGTAATGTAATTCCTATCTGTTCATAAAATCTCCACCACCTACATTCAAATCACAACACACTATGTATACATTCACAAACACAAACCCCATACATTGTGTTCAGCACCACACAAACACAAAACCCAGCACAGATACAGTCAAACCCACACTATCATCACCACCTACACACGGGTTCACAATTACCCACACACGGCCAAAATCCACAAACCATCATCCACGGCCAAAATTGCAACCAAACCCGTGAGCCTCTCGGCTCTTACTTCACAAACCCAAGACCTCTATGGTCTTGATCACAACACACACACGCTGCCACACACACGGATTCGCACAAAACCCGTGACCCATACACGGGTTCATCAAGATCTAGAGAGTGAGAGTAAGCCGTGAGTTTGAGAGAGGGGGGAAAGCCATGGAAGCCGTGAGGGAGAAAGTGAGAGAGAAAAGACGAAAAAAGAAGAGAGAAAAGCCGAGAGAGAGAGGCAAGGCTCGGCCTTGCCGAACCAAAAACCGCCATTAATGGTGGCGGTGATGAGCGGCGCTGGTGAGAGCTTGGAGTGGCCATGGTGGCTTTTTGGGTTTCAGTGATAGAGAGAGATTAGAGAGGGAGCCGTGAGAAAGAAAGAAAACTAAGAGAGAAAGAGAGGCGGCTGAAAAAAGGAGAAGGAGAAAGTGAGGGTTGGGTCAAACCCGACCCGACCCGTATAGGTGAAACCCTACCCGGTTCCAAAAGTGGACCGGGCTGCCTTCTCATTTAACCCAATCAAAGCCCAACTTAAACCTATTTCATTAGGCCCAATCCGAATGCTTAAAGCCCCATTCCCACACTCAACATTTAATCCATCTCTAAAATCCTACAAGCCCAATCCGAAAATTCAATTAAAAGTCCAAATCCATTTTAAACCAAACCCAAGCCCAAACTTGGTCCCAAACTTCCCCAAAATCACATTTCAACCCCAAATTCTCCCAAAATTACATCTTGACCCTAAAATTCCACAAAATCACATTTTGGCCCCAAATTTCTCAAAAATCACATTTTGACCCCCAAGCCATACAAGCATTTCTCGCAAGCTACACAAGCAATTCTTCTCAAGCTATACAAGCAATCTTGAGGTATTTTTTATGAGCCATACAAGTGTACAGGTATAAATTCTAAACTGAAATTTATTTACTTGTATTTGATTGTTTTGTTTCTTTTCTTGAATAACATGCTTATATGACTATAACATGATATTTCACATGAAATAAATTAAACAACAACTTGAACATTAAAATTGGATTTTGATGCGAACATGAGTTTATGTACTTTGACATGATTTGAATATTGGCCAAGTTTAATCTAGAAGACCGACGTATGTCGGGTAAAATGGGGTGCAAACACCTTCCCATTTTATAACCAAGCCTCCGAATCTTGAATTTAGGGTTCGTATTACAAAGTGTCTTATAAACAAACAGTTTTCCCTTTTACTAGACTGTAACTAGGAAACTCATTTACATGTAATTATTTCTTTTTTACAAATTCATTGGCAATTGTACAAATTCAAAGATGAATAAAGAGGAATTATTGTTATTGTGGAATTTCTTATTTTATCCAAATAATTAAAATAAGTGGCGACTCCATTTACATGTACAATCAACCTTCAAATCAAAAGGGTTGGTCCATTGTTAGTTGGGTCACATTTTGAGGCCCATTTGACCCCTCGGGTCGTGGTTCTCACAGTGTCACCCTCCTATTATACTGCCATAGCCTCCCCAACAAAATATGGCCAACATGCATAGGCACAATATCACAAAGTACCTCATCCAGATACTTCCCAATTGAAAAAGTAACTAACACTTGTCTATCCACCCTAACCTCTCCACAATCATTCAACCATTGCAATTTGTATAGTCTAGAGTGTTTTAAGGTTGGTAAATTCAATTTCTCAACCAAAGTAGTGCTAGCCACATTAGTACAACTCCCCCCATCAGTGATCATACTACATACCTTATTGTTGACGTGGCATCTAGTATGGAAAATGTTCTCTCTCTATTGCTCTACATCATCCACCTTAATGTGTGTATTGAGAGCATGCCTGGCAACAAGAGACTCACTTGTCACGGGGTATACCACTCCATCATCATCACTAGCATCAACCAACTCTGGCATCCCATCACTATCATCCTCACTCTCAGTCATCACCTCCTCATTGTCACGCATAATCATCACCCACCTGTTTGGACATTAAGAAGCGATGTGCCCTGAACCCAAACACTTAAAGTATTTAATATCTCTATTTCGTGAAGGTTGAGATTCTACCTTGGGTTTGTTGTTAGTTCCCTCATCTTTTCCCTTAGGTGGTTCTGTTTTTCTCTTTGCTTCAGTTGGATCATTCCTATCCCACTTTGATTTTCAAGTAGTGCTAGAAATCGAAATGTACCTTGCTGTCACTTTTCTCTTTAACTGCCTCTCCACCTTCATAGCCATGTGCACCATGTCCTCTATCTCCACATAATGCTACAATTCAATTACATTGACTATGTCCCTATTCAAACCACTCAAAAATCTAGCCATGGTGGCCTCCCAGTCCTCCTCTACATTAGCCCGAATCATCGTCACCTTTATCTCCTTATGGTAATTCTCCACACTCCTAGACCCCTGTGTAAGATTTTAGAGTTTTTGGCAAAGGTCCCAATAGTAGTAGCTAGGTACAAATCTCCGCTTTATGAGAGCTTTCAACTCTCCTCCACGTTTCTACAGGCCTCTCATAATTCCTCCTCTTATTGGTCACTAATTGATCCCACCAAATAATAACATAATCAGTGAACTCAATTACCGCCAACTTCACTTTCTTCTCCTCAGAGTAATTATGACAATGAAACACCAACTCTATTTTTTTCTCCCACTCTAGATAAACCTCAGGGTTAGTTCTACCTTGGAAATATGGTATTTTTATTTTGATGCTCCCAAGGTTTCTATCTACACCATCCCGACCCCCTAGGTTCCCCTCAAGTCCTCTTTCACGCCTAACTCTTCTATGTTTACCCGACCCAATTTCAGATGCTAAGTCTTCCTCATCCTCACCATCTCCTTCATTCTCATACTCATGTTCAACCCTAGGCTCACGTCGCCTCCTATCTCTCCCACCTTGCAGATTTCTAATCGCTGCTTCTTGATGATCCATCCTATCCCTCACTTCACCCAACACAAAGTTCAACCGCTCAAACTGTTGTTGCATGGCTTGCAACACAAAGGATGAGTTATCTACCTTCCCCTTTGATGATGAGTCACTCCTATAAGACATCATAATGTGCTGCACAAAAAGAATGTTAGTGGAAAACCTCACACACTCCCTTACGTGTTTGCACTCGAATAATGACACTCCACTCGTATTTCACTCTTAATTGGCTTTTTTTTTCTTTTTTTTTTTCGATAATAGTCTCACACTCTCTTGCCTTTTACCTCAAGAGTTTTCCCACCCAAGTTCTTTAAGAACTAATTGAACTCAATCAAGACAATGCAACCTTGTTTTATCTCAACTAGTAATTAGGTCCAAGAAACAAGAACAAGAGAAACACGGAAGGAATAAAAACGACACGAGAATCAAGGAAATTATACGAATGAAAGAGTAACTATAAGACAAGATACCAACTATAATGATGTATGCAGCCCCTTTGATGATAAGGCTCAAGAAAAAATTTCGGATTTTTTTTTTTTTTTTGTAACCCTAGAACAATGAAGCCCTAGAATTAAATTTACAAGAAATAAAAGATAGAATCAGACCTGATTGGAAACCTTGCTCTGATACCAAATGATATGAACTCGCAGGAATGGAATCCCTTGAACCCACGATCAATTTGAAAACTCACCCAAGAAAGCCTAAATCAAGTCAATGGACGGAGAATTTAGACCCGTTGAGAACTCGTTTCAAGAACCTAGATTATATCAAAATCTAGACCCGTTGAAGAACCTATCTCAAGAACCCAGTTTACAAGGAGGAACACCACAAAGGTTGTGATTTACCTTTGACAAGTTCAAAAGTTTAATCAAGAACAAGAGGAGTAAACTCAACTCACAATGAAAATTCAATATTGTCTGCCTTCAAATGAGGCTACAAGGAGTATTTAAACCAAAACCTAATTAAAACCTTAGCCAAAATGAAACCCTTTTTTCCCAAAAATACCCCCGCATGAACAGTGCGGTGCTACAGTAATTCAGCTACAGTAACTTCTTGAAACCCTAGTTCCTAAAAAGTAACTTTCCAAATATGCCCTTAGCCATAATACAAGGCCTTCCCATAAACCTAGTTCATAAGAAATAAGACATATGTGGGCGAAGCATCCTCAAACCCACTTATTCTAAACTAATAAAATAAATTATTTAACTGTATGAAACCCTTCAATAACAATAAGTCCAAATAATAAACCTAAGTCATGTCTTCCACAGCTTGTATCAAGTGGATCAAAATTGGTTCTCCTTCTTTCAAACCCATTTTCAGTGTTGGGCTCTTGCTAGCTTCATCCCAAGTGGATTGCACCAATCCTTGCATTGCTTCCTTGATCTTCTTGGCTCTTGATCTTGTAATTGGCCCATCTGGAACTTGCAAAGGATCTTTAAGACTAGGCCCACCTTGGTTCCCATCACACGAGATTTGGAGTCGTCACAAATCATTGGAAAATTGAAGGTGTGATTGGCCATCTATGTCTAATTGGTTTTAATTATCTTGATTAAGACATGCTAAAAACTAGGTCTTGAACCATAAATGGATTCGGGGATTTAATTATGCGTGGGGAGGGTGTTAGGCACCCCACGACATCCGTCCGAATACGGTTACCTCCCTCCATGTTTTCATGATGTTTGATCAAGAAAATGTTGGATTTATTAGGTATAAATGTTCCAATGTTCTTGAGTGTATATCAATTGGTTATGCACGTATTTCGACGCGATCGGTTTTATTATCCTTTGTTCCTATTCGATTATCTTTGTATCTTTTAGGGTCTCCAATGAAACAATGGCAGGGTGCACTTGAAACCCTAACATTGTTCACCAAAACAAAGTTAATTGGTTTGGCCATGATCAAGACCTCATTTACCCTTGAGTTGAAAGGATAAAGTGGTCTAACATATGGCAATTTGGATTAACCTTTTTATTTTGGGTTATTTTGCTCATTTGTTCGGTCCTCGAATGCGTCCGAGTTCCCTATTTGCATATGCTAGGAATTCTTGAGATTCGTTATAAGTACAACGAAGGTAATAATATTATTGAGTTTTTTATCTCTTTATCATGATTCCATAAAGAACACAATACGCAGAGATTCGTTACATGTGTCAATGACCATGCATTTAAACATGTATTGAACCCCGTGTTATGGTGCCCTAAAATAAGGCTTGACCTTAGTATTAGGGTGTACCAATCCATAGTTCGTTGTATTGTTTATTATACCACGTTTATTTTTTTAAGGTTTATATGGCAAGGTTCATTTAGATGTCTTGTATAAATAAACAATGCGCAATTTATTAAAGCATATGGGCAAACCACATGGCACATGAACATTTTAATTAAATGAGGGATTTAAATAAATATTTAAAAATAAGGGCAAACCAAATGGCATGTGAATATTTAGATTAAATTATGAATTAAAATTCACTTAACATATGGACAAACCACATGGCAAAAGAACATTGAAAACTTAATCATGAAATTAGGATTTTGTGTAATTAGGGTTTGTATGCAAATGAGCCTAGACATGTGATTCTAGAGTTTCATGCAAAATGGAACTAGACATAATTTTAGGGTTTTATACAATGTCATGTGAATATGCAAAGATCGTGTCAAAATCATTAAATGGTTCTAGGCATGTAAATCTAGGTTTTATAATATGACATAATCGAGAACATGTGAATGTAACAAAATGCAATTTTAGGCTTTTCAAGTGATGTTGTATAGAAATGCACATTCCAAAACCCAAATATATGAATGAGCCTAGACATGCATGCTAGGGTCTTATGTGTGACAATCACAAAGAAACACAAAGACATATTCAAACATGTTTAAGATATGTGAATAAACTTAGACATGCATTCTAGGGTTTCATGTAAATGGACCTAGGCATGCAAATCTAGGGTTTTATGCAAATGGATATGAATATATCAAAAATCATATCTAGAATCATACAAGAGTATTAAATGAAAGGCAAAAATGCACTTTTAGTTATTATATTTTGGTAAAAGAATAGTTATCAAATTGTAACTTGATTTTACGTAAAAATAGTTATGAGCTTATCAAACTATTTATTGTCTTACGTATGTACACAAGTCTTAGACTCAAATGTCTAGACTTCTCATTTCTCAAATTATGGTGGCTTTACCTTACGGTACAAGATATAACTATCTTTGGATGTAGCCACATAACTTTTATAACATCTTATGCTATTCCTTTCCCTTGCCTATTGCCAACCATACAATATTTATGATGGATTAAGAAACTCACTTCGTTTCTTTCATGCCTATTAACTGGCTCTTCCACAAAAAATGAATATCCAACTAAATATGGATTTTATCACTTACAATAATAACCATTATTGATATCCTACTATTTGGATATCCAATGATGCAATGCTTTCTAATGATCTTAAGTTTGTTTACAAAACTCTAAAAGTCTATTTGAGAAAACCATATATATATAATACAACATATGACACAAGATGCTATAATTGCACTAGCACACTCAAATCATGCTTTCAATAACTTCAATAACTTTTAGATTGGAACAAAGGTGAGTTAGCTTCTTTGTACTTCTGAAAAGTATTAAACCAAGAAGATTCATTTCATACACAATGAAAAGCATCATCACAATGAAAAGCATCATCTCAATCTCAATGAGAACTTACATAGTCTACACACTATGTTAATTCACCTTAATTTCCATTTCAATAGTTATAGACTTTCTTTCGATTTTAGGAAATACGAACTCATAGGTTTATAAAATCATATTTCATTTCAAGATCATAACTCATAGAAAGCATATAAGAGGTATATAAAAATTGAGATTAAGTCACTTTCAATATTTTGACTCTTTCGTTATTCACTTCGTGAACTCATTTCTATTTTCTTATTATCACAAATAGAAATTCTTGCATTACAGTCAAGATTAGTGTTTGATTAGGTTCTGAGATATTATAGAATCATATAATGTAACCTAAAAAAATTCATCTCTTGATTCCAATATAATATCATACTTAAATCACCAAGACTTTAAGATTCTCAACCTAATCCACAAACACATCTTTAAAGTCTTAATTTAGTCTTTTTCCGAGCCTAAAACTCTTTTAAAGACCACCACAAACTTTAATCTCAATACCCCGCAATCTCCATAACTTATATGGAAACCCCAACACTTTGAAATAATCAAAGTTCAAATTTACTATCATTCAAAATTTCACATCCACTTAACTTTAGCCTTAATCCTCTCACCCCTCACAAAATCATTTCCAAAATGATCAATGATGCCTACCTTCACAATAAATGTGAATTCGAGTTTAAAACTTAGCTACATTCCATATAACAATTGAATCAAAGTGATTCCACCACAATGCTTGTCATAGTGCACATTCAAATTGAAATCTTGCGCTCATTGACACATTTTCAATTCGGTCTTTTCGATGTAAAATCTCTTTACATGTGATCAAGTGAGATCATACACTTATAACCCTTCCATTTTTCGGGCATTTTGGTTGTCACATTTGAGGCATCAAATTCATGAGGCTTAATCATGTAAGAGTATGGTGAGTCAATCCACATAAGTATATTACATTATACTCTATCATGTAGAAATTAATATAACTATTAATATCACTCACCATTTATGCTAAACATAATAATACTAATAACAAGTATTTTGTAATATCATGTATTCAAAAATTCAAGCAAATAAAGAGCATTATTAAGTCTACCGTAGCCCGTAGGATTCAATCACGTGGCCTAAGGTTGAGAGTGTTGAATCGATGTCCATGTTATCCACAGTAGCAGAGCGGCGATAGTACCAGTGCACCAGCCAATCATAAAGATATGAGCCACAGTGCAAATAATATGTTCGGTAATATTCCTCAAACAGTATATTAGTTATATGACCATAAATAACGTTTAACTAATATTCACAATTATAAATTTCCAATAAAATTCATATAACATTCCAAACTTCTAGTAACAATGAACACGTTAAAGGCAAAGGAAATTAAAAGTTATATAAACCAAAAGAAACCGTCTTTAATTGCTTTAAAACGTCACACTGTTATGAATTGGCAAACAACATCAAGTAATGTTAACGCAAACCATTGTAATATCACAATAATACAACAAATTGGAGTACGAAAACAGTGATTCAAGAAACACAACGATTTCGACAATCACACAGAGGCAGCAACTTTTTCAATCACAATATTAAATTAAAAACCATAAATGGAGTGTTTTATCTTAAAGATTTGAACAACAGCCTCTTATCGCTAGACATTCGTATCACAAACTTTATTATTACCTTAAAATTGTTGGAGAATTTCTTGTGTTCAGAAAATGAATGCAACTTTGAAGCGTGATAACATTATCTTTAAGGTGATAATTGTCCCCACTCTAAAAGAGTTTTGCTTCCAGGTTAAGGCAATTCACCTTCAGGATACAACAAAGTTACCAATTACAGAAAACAAATTTCGTTAATTCCTTTAAAGAGTATTCTTACAAAATTGTGTATTTGACAAAGAATAAGACACTTTAATTTATAGACAATTTAAATGGCATCATTCTAGAACAATATAACATTTTAGAAAATAATTTTCATAAGTTAGTTATTCTCCACATAAAAAATAACTTTCATGAGTTAATTATTTTCTACATCAGAATCACACATGCACGTGCCACGTGTCTAAGTGCCAAATGCGTCACTAATGCCTTTTAACATAAACTCATTTTTATATCACTATATATTATAACAAATATACAACACTTGATCCACATGGTGGGGCCAAAATAAAAGTTTAGGTCTAAGCATGGCTATAACTTCTTAAGTTGTATCGGATTTTAAGTGTTTGAACCCGATTATTGAATGTTTTGTTTAATTGGCATGAGCTTTGTTTATGTTTAGGCTTACGAAAAATCAGCCTCTAACAACTCTATTCATGAGCTAGCCTAAATGACTGTAGCTTAGCTAACTATATGTTGTTAAGTTAAAACCCACGTGTTTGGCATGTGTCGTGATTAGTGGGATTAGTTAGGTAGTTAGTTAGAAAATACTATTTAGCCTATTCTGTTAGTATAATAGTTTAAAAACCTTTGTATAAATACTTGAAGGAAATCACATTCTCATTACTAGACTTTCACCATTTTGTTCTTATCTCTCTCAGTGCTTCTCTCTCTATAATCGTATATTTTTAACTTGGTCTCTACTCAGAAAACTTACAAAACAGACACTATTTTCCCTCATTTTTTTAACTTCTAATTAGTTGGATTTTCTGTAAAGCTCATAGCCATGTGGCAATTTAAATATCTTTATGATTTGTGATTAGGAAAGAAAAAGTTCGAATACATTCTAGTGAAAAGGGTAAAGAATAGCTCGATATGTATTCATACTGTATTTTTCGTACCTAACGAAAAGAGGGGCATTGTTCTCAAGAATGTCATTTTGTTTCTAATACTGTAGAATGGCATTTCAATCGCAACATATTTCCCACCAAAAATCAGATGTGCAAGTCAAGCGAATATTATATTAGGATTTTAGCCTTTAACTATGCTTTGCAAACCTCGAATCTCTTAAAAACATATGGAATAAATTCTCACCTTTTAAAATATATATATTGTTTTCAGTTTTGGCAGTTATGCATACTATTGAGGATTGAAAAATACAAATAATAGGTTTCACTTTAATGTGATTGCTCAATGATTAAATGAGTGCAGCAGCAATTTCAACTTTCCAGGGCACTGTTAAATTCCCACTAGGAAAAAAAAAGCAGCGTAAACGTCTAAAAAGTCATAGTTATGGCTGATAATCGAAACCCAAAATTCTAATTAAGGGATGACTATACTGGTACAAGTCATACCGGTTGATTTAACCAAATATTTTGACCACTCTTATTTAGTGCATTCATATTCGGTTTTGCATATTTATTTATTTATTTTATTTTGTTGGGTTACGGTGCCAACTATTATAGCCTATGAATGGAGCTTTCTGTCCCGAAAAGAATACTACTAAATGAACAAAAATTACGTGGAATGTGCTTTAAGCTGTAACACCTTCCAACTAAAAAATAACCACATAACTACCCTGGTCTTTGCTAATCATACAATTTTCAGGCAGAAACTGAAATAAAATGATAAATATCAACAAAAGTGAGAAAGATAGAAAAACTTTAAACAACGCTACAGAAATAGAGAGGCGGGTGATTCTCATCATTGTCAGTGTTAATAAGAGAAAAAGTGAGAAAGATAAGATTTGAGAGAAATTCTTAGATCCCGTCGTGGGACCGTTAAGCCAAATATGTTAAAAATTGTAATATTTATGTGTGTTTTGATAAAATATTGTGTGTGTTTTGTTAAAATGTATGTAAAGGATTGTAAAATGTGTGTAGTTTGTAGTAAAGTTAACTTTATCATAAATATTACTAATTTTACCAGAATTCACATATTTTATTTTTACAACAATAAACACATATTTCTCAATACGGATATAGCATTTACCATAAAACACACAAATTTTATTAAAATCAACACCGGTCACATGGTGGGACCTAAGTGTTCCCCTAGGATCTGAAGGGTTATTGCACAGGAGACCAACAAGACCAGGCGCGGTAGGCTCTCTGTTAGTGCAGGAAACAAAAGAGCTGTGGGTATTCTCTGTTAGTGCTAGAAACAAAAGTGTAAGTTGGGTTTCATGTTAATGTAGAAAAAATAAAAAATAAATCTTCACTAACACTTGTTGGCTTGTTGCTGTTGTTAATATGAAATTCAAAAATAATGATTTGGCATATGAGCTAGCAAGAGTACCAATCAAAGAGCCACGCGTAGACCATGGCGTGTGAGTTGGCAAGAGTACCAATCAAATAGCGACGTGTGGACTAAGTAATGGTCAAAACAAAAACCAATTAGAAGAAGGCATGTAGACCAATCAAAGAGTGACACATGGACCAAGTAATGGTCAGAACAGGAGCCAATTAGAAGAAGACACGTAAACCAGTCAAGGAGCGACAAGTGTTTATTAATTTTCATAGCCACATAGATGACATCTGGCAAATGGGATTATGCACGTTGGAATCTAAAGCACGTTTCTGAATTTTCTAACGGAAAGACCATGATTGAGGCAGTTATCAAGTAACAGGGGCTATTTCTATGGAATTTGAAGAGAAAATCAAGGCATGAAATGTAACCATTAGAGTTGGCTTATAAATAGTGAACCCATGTACATTTCCAACACACACACACCCCCCCAAACAAACCCAAAAAGCACTTTTGAGATCAAAAGTTATTATTTCTTAAGAACCTTACTTAAGAATTTAGAGAGCTTCCATTTGTGAAAATTGTAGCTTTTTAGTATTTTCTGAGAGAACGATTATTTAGGAAAGAAAGTGTGCTGAGTCACTGTACATGCTTGTAAGTATTCCCTCGATTGATGTTTTGAATGCATAAGAATGTACTGTTTACGTGAATGTTACCTTATTTGATGCTTTAGTTACCTTGATTGCACTATTTGTTACTATAGTTAAGGCGTAGCCCTTGATTTGCACTGTTAGTTACTTTAGTCTATAATTTAAGTTTAATTATGAATGCTATGATGATTTTTACTTTAGAATTAGCTTAATTAGTTAGTTTTATTAATTGTTATCTGCTTTAGCTTACTTGAATTAGCTTAATTAGTTAGTTTTATTAATTGTTATCTGCTTTAGCTTACTTGCATTAGCTTAATTAATTAGTTTTATTAGTTATTATCTGCTTTATTATTCTCTTTTTTACTTGCATTAGCTTAGTTAGTTAATCTTATTGATTGTTATCCACTTTAGTGCTATTTTCATTCTTTTTGCTTAATTGCATTTTTAATTTAAAGTCCTTTGGGCAAAGGCAAGCACCGAGCCTACCAAGCCCCTTTTAGATCAAAGTCAGATTAGGATTCTATAGTAAGGTTCTAGAATCTCATCTAGCGTAGTTATTTGTTTCCTTCAAATAAATTTGCGACCATTCTTTGGAAATTCTAGTTTGGCAACAAACAGCTTTCAAAACAAAAACAAAAATTATTGTTATAAAATTTCTTAGCACAAAGTACAAGCTTGGAAGAACAGAGGTGCCTAGTAGAGAAGGTAGATTTTAATATGTTTTGTTTTATTTTATTTTTTGAAAGAACATATTATGATTTGTGGAGATATGTTTGTTCCCAAGTATAATATTGGAAAATTCTTTGAATTTGTTTACACATATGAGTTTGATAGGGATCAAGATCCTCTAGAGTTCTTAGGGTACTCTATCATATAGAGTTCTCTAAATATTGACCATTCGTTTTTAATAAATGATCCAGATTATGTCATGTTATCAATCAACTAAATAAATCCCTAAAATAAAGGTTCAAACAATGACAAAAAAAAAATTAAAATTAAAAACCCAAAAGTTTCTATAACCCTCTCCCACCACTGCGTTTTCTTCATCTTCTACAATATTCAAGATCTTTTCCACACAAATGGAACAACAATGACAATAAGGGAATCCAGTCATCCTCTGAGAAAATTTTGCAGGCATGGCCACTGTAACAACTCTTAATTTTCTTAAGTCCCTATTCAAACCAGATTTAATCTCTATTTATCTTAATCTGAAATCAACTCTCTGGGATCTTTAAATGAAACCCAAAACCAACCTAATACATGGCAATGGCACAACACCCATCAAGCAATTTGCAACTAAAAGTTAATATCCCTCCAACTTGGAATTAAACCTAAAAGAAACCTGAGACATATATGATGAAGATTAAACAGTCTGTTGCCAAAAGGGAAGCATCAATAACACCTTCCATGAGATCACACATTCAATTGTAGAAAATAAGAGTACCAAATGCAAACTTGATAACTAATAATGATAAAAATTGTAGAAGAAACCCATTTTTTTTCTTGTATGATTCTAGATGCGGTAGAGAGAGAGACTTCTAAGTTTTTTCTTTATTTGGAAAAAAAATATTTTTTTAATTTTTTTGAATCATTATTTTAGGGATTTATTTAAGGAATTGATGACATGACACAATCTGAATCATTTATTAAAAATTAAGGGTCAAGATTTAGAGAACTCTATGTGGTAGAGTAACCTAAAAACTCTAAAGGATCTTGATCCGTTTGAAGTCTTCTGAAAAAAATATATATTATATATATATATATATAATTATATATATATATATCATAAATGATTCGTCAATTTTTTATTTTCATATTAAATGCTTTATTGTTTTTTTTTATTTTTTTGTTAATAATTTTAGTATTTGATATTTTGCTAACTAAAAAAAACATACGCCACATACAATAATTTTACCTATGATCGATGATAATATCATCATCTTTATATTGCTAATGTGATGTTTTAAACAATACAAACATGTTTATATTGTATCGGGTGTAATTGAATCAAAACAAAATAATTAGAATATGACAATTGTGAATACTAATGTGTTAATTTTTATTTTTATTCTAAATGCTAATGTGATGTCTTAAATGTTGTCAGATGGAATATTGCTACCATCGGTACAGTCCATTCAAGATAAAAGAACATTGTGAAGTTCACAAGACAAGCGGAAATTATGATTGCATTTGTTCTCTACTCTCAAACAAGAATGCAGGGGTGTTTACAACAATTTATCTTGACAACTAACTATTACATTTGTTCTATTTGTAATTGTTTTGGCTTGGAACCAACTCATAACAAATGAAGTAACATATTATATTATATATAGCTTTTAACTTTTGGATTTCGATGGTCAGGAATATGAATTTTTTTTTTTTTCTTTTTAAGTTTTTTAAAAGTTGTACTTTGTAGTATAAGTAATTCTATAATTGTTTATTATAAGATTATTTCAAACTTTCTATTTACTTTTACACAATTTAGAAATTTTGCTTTCCTTTGCAACGGGAAGAAACTTCGAGTTGGAGTGCTTTAGTTTTTTCCTATTCATTTATTAGCATAGTTTGACAGTTAGGAATTAGCAAAAAAATAGTTTGCCAGTTTTTTTTTATTTGAAAATAGTTTGCCAGTTAGGAGTAACATAAAATGATCTTTTGACCTTGATATGATATCGCCTTAACAAAAAATAACTTTCAAATAGCATTAGCACTTGTTCTACTACAATACATTGGTCCAAAATTTGTCAAGCACATACAAAAGAAAATGTTTCACCAATAGCATATACAATTTATATTCTTCATCAAACCCCTAGAAAGTAACATCAATCGATACAATAGATTTACACTCAATCAAAATTTTTATTCATAAAAAAAATAAACCAAAACTGTCACCATAAAAAGGCATTTCTAATTTATACAATTTTCTTAGTCAGCTTCTTGACTCTCAAAGCATGCCATTGGCTAGGTTACTTAATCTCACCATTTCAATTTAAAATCAACAAGGGTACTTGTCCTTCTTAACCATTAATGTGAAGGGTGCTTTTGTGCTAGTGCCACATGTCGCGCTGAAGGCGGTTATGACGTAGGCTTAAGCTTTATGAAGAGGGAGTCAAACCCAAAATTCAACCAAGAGCCCAATGGTTGGCCCAAGGGCTAATGGGGTAGCTTCCATACATAGTTGAAGACCGAAGCTATTAAAGCCCAAGTAAATAAGAATAGTGACCAAGAAGACCTAATGAGACAATATTATTAATAAAAGCGCAAAGAACAATGATTAAATAAGGCCTTTCACTATTTCACGACTGGATCAGACTTGGAACATAACAACTTTAATCAAGACTTGTGAAAATATGTACTTCTCACTTTCCTATTGACATCTGCTGTAAAGCAAACAGTTAATAATAACGGACTTATTGAGACTAAAAAGAGTTGACTTTATGGGAGATAGTCAATCCCATGAGACATGCATGAAGATGAGGGGATGAAGTGTTTGGGCTTTTTATGAAGCTAGTTTAGTGGTGGGAAGGTGTTATGACCTTAGCAAGATATTCTAAGGTTTTGGCCCATACATCTGCTACGGGGGTTTTATGAGAAAAGAGAGAGCCCAGACATTTGCTGCAAGGCAGTTTATGATAGTTAAGCTTGAATCTTAGTCTTTTCAAGTGGGATTGTGTTTCTGGATGAGGATTAGAGCTTCAAGGTTGAAGATAATCTCAGAACTCCTATTTTTGGGTTTCTACTAAAGAGTGCTCTAGAGATGAACAAATTAGCCTTTTCTTAGAGAAAGTCTTTCTCTTGTTCTTGAGCTAATTGTGTTGATGATGATTAAGGATGCAATCAGACCCTTTTATAGGGGTCATTAGGGTGGCTTAAATTGATGGGGAAATCAGACTTCTGATTTTCCTTAAAGCCAATAGACTTCAAAACTTAACCATAAATGATATTTTTTTCTAAGTGTGAGTTTGAAACCATTCCATAAATGGAAATAGGCATGACTTCTCCTTAATTTCAGGACAAGGCTTCCTTTGTCTTTGAAATGGTTGATCAGAGGCATTAAATGCTTGATTGGTTGGTTTTAGTGAAGGGTTGTGTCATGCATGCTCTATGGACTTTGGTTCCCACAAGCTAGCCACCATGTCTCCCAGCAGACTCAGTGCTACATGATTGGTGGTTACCAAAGCCTTGGGACTCACTCCCGTCCTCCAAACCGCACTCCTAAAGTGTCAACAAAATAGGGGAGTAGTACCCTCACGGGTCTGGGCCGTGGGCTACTCCCCGAGTCCTTTTCGGACTGAAATAGGCATGGGTTGTGGGTTCACACCTTGTTTTCCAAGTCCCCATGTGTTTTAGTTATACCCAATGGTCTATGGGGCTGTTGCCCAGAGGTCTGCCATAAGTACAGTTCTAAGATCCATGATTCTTGGTGAGATAGAAAGTTATGGTGAGCTAGTGATGGTAGAGCAGCTTGAAGAGGCCCGAGGAAGGAAGAGCTGGCTGTCTCTGGTGCATGTAGAGGTAGGAGAACACTGTTCTCTACTGCGGTGAAAGATGAGCTGTCGTGAGTCCCACTAGCAGCAGATCTTGAGCCACTAAGTGAACAATTGGCCATTCTTGTCTTTGGGGCCCAATGACAGGCAGTCCAGGGCTGAATAGGAATTTTGGGCTCTTTGTCATTAGGCTCCAGTTGTCTCTTTAACAAAACAAATAGCACTTAAGCCCATTAAATCCAAGTGTACTTTTAGTCATATGACATTTTTAATGAGTCATGTGACTTTTTAAAATACACATGTGAATGGTCTATATGCTTGCCACGTAGTGGGTTGAAGGAAGATTTCTCCAAACCGGGTTGGAGGTAAACTCTATCCTTGTTGTATTATTACTATTCCTTTAGTGAAAATTCTGCTTCAACAGGTTTCTCACGCATGACAATAATAATAAAATTGTTGGGTCGGACACCTCAACCTAATGCACATATTGAGAATCCTTCTGGTCAGTATAGCCAACTGAAACTTGTATAGAAACAAAAAAGTGACATTTGATAGCCACATATTGATCTTCGCATTACTAGGTTGAAAAACCAACAAGTAATTAAGAAAACAGAGCAGACCTTCTCATGGAGACCACCAAAAGTTCCATTGCTCAATTGCGAGACCAAGGGATTTAATGTGCTTGAGTTTTCTCCTGCAGTTCCAAGAGATAGTAGCTTTCTCTAACCCTCAAGCAATTCTCCCCCTAAAGTTTGAGCCATTGTTGATGCTGAATTTAACGTCATCCTGCATTATTAGATAATATATATATATAAAATCAGATGAAAATACAAATAGGGAGTGTAGATAGCTACAAAACAAGTAACAGACAGTCAAGAATCATTAATGTGTCCAACAGCTTTATCATCTATTACTCAGAGCTTACAATAGCAACATAAAAGGTGTAGTGTTACCATTTACATCATGCATAGGACCCATACGCCTGAACCAAGTAATAAACTTTGAGAGCCGCAACGTTGCAGACAAAGGAGGGCAACACAACTGTGGTGACGACAGACTTCTTGGAGTCGGAAAATTATATTCAATCAGCTTGCTTCGTCTTCTCAAAAAAACAAAAATTGCTTGTTGTGGTTTGAAAGGGTGAAAGGAGAGAGATGAAGATGATATATTAAAAAAAAAAGATTAAATTTTGAAAAGTTCCGCCTAGGCACCCACTACATTATAATTTGAATTGGATGACTTTCATTTCACGTTACCCTTCGGTTTATAAGGCCTCTTTAGCTGATGTGAGCTTTACTTATGAGTTGGCTTTGATAAGTTATGAAATATGACTTATTTACATGCATTTTAGAGAGATTCTATTGGGGTTTTGTTGCATTTCATGTCTAATTACACATAAATGGATGTTTGTTGTTCAATTCATTGAATTACATGACTTATGCATTTAAATGTATTAATTTAATCCCTTAGATGTTAATTGGGTTATGTTTAATTGTAGGTACAAGCTGGATCAGATTGAAGCAAGTTGGTACAAGCTGGAAGGAGCAAAAGAGAAGAAAAGAGGTGCTGAACCACAATCCAGCAGGCTGGATTGACATCTAGTAAACTGGATTGGGACCAGCAAATTGGATTGGAATCCAGCAGACTGGATTCTAAGGCAAAAACTCTAGAACTGAAAATTGGAGAATCCAGTCGACTGGATTAATTAATCCAAATCAAGCAGAAAGTTCAGGAGACATTTCAATGAAAATCCAGTCGACTGGATGGTGTTCCAGGCGACTAGATTCGCGCGAAATCAGTTTTAAAGAAAGCCCAATTGTGTTTTAAAGCTCTCCCAACTTAAGGCCCATTGGACCCAATTTGTTTAGGGCCTAAAGTCCGGATTAGAGAAGAAGATTAAGATTAATAAGAGGGTGGAGATTAGACGGTAAAGATTAGATAGACAGACTTACCTTCTCTCTCTCTCCCAAGCTTAGGTTTTCATTCCTATGGCCGCCTAAGCCCCTTGCTAGGGCTAGGGGCTATGTTTCATTTGTAATGGTATGGATACTTTGTAATCCCATTGCTTTTTATTGATTAAATACAGTTGATTGTTAATTTATTGATTCCTAAGTGATGTATGAATTATTCAGTACTTTCTATAAGTTTAATCATGTTTTTCTTATGATTAAGGGGGAATATTGCATGGTTTTAATTAGGTCTCGTGTTCTATAAATTAAAAGGTTTTTCTAAATATTACTCTAGCTACTTTATTTTCTCCGGTTATATAGTGTTCCTGAGTTCTCTTAGTTCAACCATGTCAAAAGTTTTTTAAAAGGAAAATAATCAACTGTATAATGTTATTAGAACAAGGTTTTTAACCGGGATTATAAAAGAATCATATCGGTATAGAGAAACACCCCGAAACCCTAGTGCCTTTTACTCATATATTTCTTACAAAATTTCCATAAACCAAATCCATTTTGCTCTTTTAAATATTGATTTACATTGTCTTTTGAAAACACAACTCCCTGAGTATCGACAACCCCTTACATGTACTACAAGGTACCGCTTATTATTGAGTGACATCAGACTTCTTCTTATTGGTCCGGAGTACAAGGTCAGTACAAGGTCAGCAAGCTCACCTTGTGCTCTCCTCGGGATGACATTTGACCCAATAGTGCATTCTTTTATTCTTCATCCAGTTTAGCATGGGTTCAATCCATATACTTCCTTAGATATATTGTGTGTGTTTAGAGTATGAATTCTCTTAGATTAAAAATAAATAAATAAATGAATGAATTCATACGGTATCACAACTACTAATCAACAAAACTTTTGAAAAATGAACACGAGTTTGATTTTATTAATTAACGCTGTAGTTATTATAGTACTCTTTTTGAAGTGAATTTAAGATTAATGTCTATAAATATTATCTATTTATAGAAAAAGCTAAGTTTTTTTTTTTTTTTTTGAGAATGAAGAGTAATAATTCTATTCCGAATAGAAATCAATACAGAGTGTATGACTTAGCTCTGGTGGAACGGACTCCATCCAGGTTTCGAAAGGCTTATTAATACCAGCTCTTTTGGCGAGCAAGTGTGCCATTACATTGCCTTCCCGTTTAATATGCAAAAATTGGACAGATTGAAGTCCTCTTGCAATTTGTCTGATGTCTTCAATAATGTTGCCGTAGATGGTGGAACAGGGTGTAGTGAGTAGGATGGCTTCCACTATTGATGTGGAGTCCCCCTCCAGATCGATGTTCATAAAACCCAAATCCTTGGCAAACTGAATAGCACTTCTTGCAGCTGACGCTTCCACTGCTTCAACACTATGAGGATATGGAATTCTCTGACTTAAGGCCCCCATCACTTCTCCTTGATGGTTTCTGATGATAACTCCTATTCCAGCTTCATTACGATCATTAAAAACCGCCCCATCATAGTTCACCTTATATCTTCTGTCCTCTGGTGGTTTCCATTTGATGACCGTTGTGGAATTTGACTGCAGTGATCTTTGTTTGCCCCTATCTTGTGCTTCATGAAATTCCAGCAGTGTTTCCCTCGCTCGCCTGATAAGTTGAGTCTTGGTGTCAGCTGGTTGTTGTAGTCTAAGACGGTTCCAGCGATACCATATGGACCAACAAATTACTGCGAACAGTTGGAATTCATTTGTGGAGAGGGTTAGAGTGCATTGATATATGAGATCAATACAATCTGTGTAGGATGTCTTGCTTAGTTTTTGACCCCATGGTATCGAGTGCCAGAGTGGAACGATCGATTTGCATTGCCAAAGGGCGTGAATGGTTGATTCTATCTGGTCGGTACAGCTGCTGCATCTAGGGTCATCAAGTATATGTCTATGGTGGAGGTTGCTTCAGGTTGGGAGAGAGCTGTGGCATGCACGCCAGAGAAAGTGGCGAGTTTTGGAAGGGATCTGTAAGGACCAGATGGCCTTCCATAGTTGTGACATTTTTGTTGTATCAGAGGGGCCTGATTCGTCTTGGTTTCGATCGTTAAACAGGAGGTGATAACCGCTTCTAACGGTGTACACTCCTTGTTTTGTTGCTCCCCAAACTAAAGAGTCAGCAGGGTTTCGGAAACTAAGGGGGATCCCCAGTATTGTTGTTGCTTCCTGTGGCAGAAAAAGTTCCTTCACCAGCTCAGTTTTCCAGCTCTTCAAATCAGAATCAATGAGGTGCTCTACATGGGAGATTGATGTATTAAGTGGCGGTGTAGATATAATGCGGTGATTATTTGAGCCAATCAGCCATTTATCCCCCCAAATTCTAATGTCTTTGCCCGTTCCAACTCTCCAAACCAATCCCTTGGTGATAAGATCTCGTGCACTCAAAATGCTTCTCCAAGCATAGGATCCTTTTGTACTCTGCTGGACTTCTAGAATAGAGCAACGAGGGAAGTATTTAGCTTTGAATACCTTGAAGAAGAGTGATGATGGATTGTGTAGTAGTCTCCAAACTTGTTTTGCAAGAAGAGCTTCATTAAAGATCCCCAAGTCCCTCAACCCAATTCCACCATTATTTTTGGACTTACATAAAGTGTGCCAAGGCAGCCAGTGCATCTTCCCCTTCTCTCCTCCTTGACCCCACCAAAATCTGCGAATAAGGACTTCAATCTCCTTTATTAATCGGTTTGGGAGCCGGAAACAGCTCATTGCATAGGCAGGGATCGCTTGTGCCACTGATTTGATAAGAATTTCTCTACCTGCCTGGGAGATTAATTTTTCCTTCCAACCTTTTAGTTTGCTCCATACTCTTTCCTTAATCTGCGCAAAACTAGAATATTTTGCTCTACCAACAAATGAAGGTAAGCCCAAGTAACGTTCATATTGTTTTATAGCCAGGACTTCTAGCATGTCTTGGATATCTCGTTGGGCAGCAGGTGGAGTAGATTTACTGAAGAAGAGAGTGGTCTTTTGTCTATTAATTTGCTGGCCTGATGCCTTCTCATATTGTGATAGGATATCTTGAATGCGAGTGACATCACTTGTGGTGGCCTTGCAAAAGAGTAAGGAATCATCTGCAAAGAAAAGATGAGAGATTTTGGGCCCACCTCTGCTTATTGAGACTCCTTGGAGTGTACCTGCAGTTTTTTCTTTTTCGATTAAGGAGTGGAATCCCTCTGCACACAAAAGAAACAGGTAAGGAGAAAGGGGGTTGCCTTGGCGAAGGCCCCGTGAAGGTTTAATATAACCATATGGGTCACCATTTACAAGAATGGAATAAGAAACAGTGGACACACATTCCATCAAAATTGTTACCCATTTTTTATGGAACCCCATTTTTTCCATGACTCCCTTCAAATACCTCCACTCTACTCTGTCATACGCCTTACTCATATCGAGTTTAAGTGCCATTGATCCTAGCTTCCCTGTCTTCTGATGTTGCATGTGGTGCAAAGTCTCAAAAGCTACTAAAATGTTGTCCGTAATCAATCTCCCCGGAATGAAAGCACTTTGTGATTCGGAGACAATTGTGGGCAATAAGGTTTTAAGTCTGTTGGCCAGGACTTTTGAGATGATCTTATAGATGACGTTGCATAGGCTTATAGGTCGGAACTCCACCACCTCCTCTGGATTCTGAACTTTCGGAATAAGGGTGATGTATGTGTGATTGATGGCTTTCAAAATTTTTCCGGAATTGAGGCATGTAAGTACTGCTGTTGTCACATCCTTCCCAATAAGATGCCAATATTGTTGGTAAAATATTGGGGGTAAGTCGTCGGGTCCCGGGGCCTTGAGTGGGGCCATTTGTTTTAAAGCTACATCAACTTCTTCGGCTGTGAACTCCTTGATCAGCTGGTTGTTCATCTCTTCAGTAACCACCCGTTGAATGTTTTCCAGTACTTCTTCAATCTATTCTGGGTTCGCAGTCTGGAATAATGATTTATAGTATTCAACAAATAAGGGAGGTACCTGGTTATAGTTTGAGGTCCACTGACCATCACTTGACCTTAACCGAGTTACCCGATTCCTTCTCTGTCTTTGTGTTGCACGGCAGTGAAAGTATCGAGTA
The DNA here is from genome assembly GCA_907173295.1 of Fagus sylvatica. Lineage (NCBI taxonomy): Eukaryota > Viridiplantae > Streptophyta > Magnoliopsida > Fagales > Fagaceae > Fagus > Fagus sylvatica. Next base: position 5,254,326 of record OU015765.1, read on the forward strand.
TTTCGGTCACCCGCTTGCAACCAATTTTCCCGAGAACGCTGTCTCCATAATCTCTCTTCTTTGGCCAGCAAGCTATGAAGCTCTTGTCTCAAAAGACTTACTCGGTGATGATCTCTGCCTTGCATGGAAATCTCCTCAGCTTGTTTCAATAGACGTTCCACTTCCCTGATACGGAATTTAACATTACCAAAACTGGTTCGGCTCCATGAACTGAGGCCTCGCCTGCAAGCATGTATCTTTTGCCACACATTATACATTGGTACTCCAGCTGAATCTTTCTTCCACGAGTCCTTTATAACTGCTTCGCATCCTTGATCCGAGGTCCAAACTTCTTCAAAACGGAAAGGCTTCTTTGATGGTATGAATGTGGGTTCGGTATTCATCCATATGGGTTTGTGGTCTGACCACCGACCCTCTAGGTGGTGAACTTGAGCAGATGGAAATTGTAGGAGCCAATCCGGGGTTGCCACAACTCGGTCTAATCTTTCCCACGTCATATCAGCCGGTCTATTATTCGTCCATGTGAATCTTGGTCCTGTGAATCCAAGATCCATGAAGCTGCACTCATCCAGGACATCTCGGAATAATTGCATTTGTCTTTCTGATCTAGCATGTCTCCCTTGCTTCTCTTCAATCCTCACTAGTTCATTGAAATCCCCCATACAGCACCATGGTAACTTAAATTGAGCATTGAGTCTTTGAAGCAAATTCCACGATTCTTCACGGTTATGAGTTTCAGGGGCTCCGTAAAAGCCCGTAAACCGCCATGCATCAGGCTGGTTTTCATTCACCACTGCATCAATATGAGAATGTGAGAAACTATAAACTCTAAGTTTCACTTCCTTCTTCCAAAGGAGACAGAGTCCTCCTCCCTTATTTCTACTTTGAGCAATAAATTTATTTTCAAACTGAAGTTGGCACCGTAGTTTCTCCAATGGACCTTCATCCTGCCATGTCTCTATCAAAAACACAACAGAGGGATCTTGAGCACGTACCAAACGTGCAATTTCCTGAACTGTACATGGGTTCCCAAGCCTACGACAGTTCCAAGCTAGGCAATTCATGGCTGACGACGGGACTGCATTGCAGCCTCCGCCGATATAGAGCTACTGTTCACTCCACATTGTTTCTTAGAGAATAGGAATACGGGATTGTCATCATCAAGTGAGTTTGAGGACCTTTTGATATGGACTGGGTCAAGTGGACTGTCCTCTGAATTACCTTGGGCTCGAGCTAGCTTCTTCCAAGATTTTTTAACAAAATGCGGCTTTTGTTCCTTCAGCTGTGCCAATTCTTTATTGGTGACATCACCCAATGCCACACGTGTAGTATGTTGTGAAGGAGACAGACTGGACTTTGAGGGAGTCAGAGGTTTTGGAAGACTTACCATATTGGGAGGAGAGAAATTCAAGGCATTATCAATATCCCGTAATTGATTCTCGAAGATCTGCTCTTGCCTTATTCTTTCCGTAATTATTGGTGTAAATCCCGAATTTTCCTCTAGGTCCATGTAGGTTGGGTGGTCATCTTGGTTTGGTGGAGGATGGGCAACCGGTGCAGCTGCTAGTGGTGGTGGGGGTGATATAATTTTTGGTGAAGGTGGTTCGGGGAAATGGTGATTCAATGAGTTGTGTATGGATGAGGAGGGTGGGATAGTGGTAGTGTTGGGGAATGGTCGGGAGTTGGATTGTGTTTGGGTTGAGGTGGTGTTAACAGGTGTTGATGGTGGTTGTTTTGGCTGTTTGGAGTGTGATGGTTTTTGTATACCCTCAATTTTAATTTCAGTCTTCCTCCATGGTCTTTCATTTGATGCTCTCAACCATGGTCCGAATTGTTGGTCCTCTAACTGCATTTTCTCTTGATTCCGCAACCAGTGGGGGCAGTCTTTATCACTATGAGAAACAAGACCACACCAATAGCAAAAGTTTGGAAGTCTTTCGTATTTGAAAGAAATCCAAACTTCTCTACCCTTCTCCAGTGTTGCCTTTCTACCCCTGCATAAAGGTTTTGTTAGATCCATACTTACCCGGATTCTCATGGCTTGGCCACCACCTGCTGCTTTATCACCCTCAGTGACGTGGGCAATCTTTCCCAGGGAAGAGCCAAGGATTGTGGCAACCTCAGGATTCATCCTGCGAACTGGTATCCCGTGAAGCTGCACCCAAAAGGAAGTCTCTGCGAAAGCCACCTCTTCTATGGCTTCGTCTTCTTCAATCCGTTGGAGAATGACCAGATATTTATCATACACCCATGGTTCTCCCAGCATGACCCTCTCTCGATCGGCTTCATCCTCAAAGACAAAGACAAGTTTATTATCATTCATGTCACGGATCGTAAACCCATGATCAGTTCTCCATAATGGTTTGAAAGTGCGTGCCACCGATTCAACATTGAGTGCCCTGCGTGTGAGAAACTTTGCAGCCAGAAGACTTTTTGGTTGAGTTGTTGTGGAGACGAGGTCAACCTTTTGGCTTTCTTGTTCGGACAAAGAGAACTTTTCCCATAAACCTTCAAGAGATTCCATTGGTACTTTTGGATGGATTAAGAAATCTTCAAGGTGGATTTTGTATATGGAACTAGAGACACACAAGAAAATCACAAACTGTATTCCTACGTGAGGGACAGGGCTTGTACGCGGACAAGGACTATTATTCTACTGACGGCTAGGGTTTGACAGAGTCATTCCCTAGGTCAGAGAGACTGTGTAGAAAAAGCTAAGTTTAAGAATAGTGTAATGTTGCTAAAAGTCTTGTAACTCAATTGGTTGACATTTTTTAGTGTTCTCCAAATAAGATATTTTGGGTTCAAATCCTCCCTCCCCTAATTTACTATCAAATTATCAAAAAAAAAAGAAAAGAAAAGAATAATGTAATGTTTGAATAGATCTTCTTTTTCAATTAGTATTATTTTAGTCAAGAAGTAGTAATTTACCTATTAACACGTGTTGGCTTTGATGACTCTAATTGAAAGGATTGAGAATCAATGGCACTAGTTAGTTGACACCCGCGTGAATAAATTATAAAAACAAAATAAAATAAAATCTTCATGCAAGTATTTTTTATTTAACTTTTAGGTAAATTACACTGATACTCCCTTCTTTTTGAGAAATTAGACTCGCGACACCCTAGTTTGGGGAAATGATACTCCGCTTCCAAATTTGCAAAATAATTAACACTCTGCCCTCTTCTTAATTTTTTTTTTTGTTTATTTTTTATTAATTTTTTTAACCAATGCCTAACTATCTAAAGTTAAAAATAAAACTTATACTCCAATTATTTTAAGTTCAAGTGGAGAATATTCCTTTAAAAATTGGGGAAAAGGGGGTTGAGTCATTGAGTGTTAATTATTTTGCAAATTTGGGAGCGGGGTGTCATTTTCCCAAACTAGGGTGTAGCGAGTCTAGTTTCCCCAAAAGAAGGGGGTGTCAATGTAATTTATCCTTATTTTTATGAAAGTAGCCGAGTAGCTCATGGATTTTTGTACACATGGGAATGTGTAATAACTGATAACTAATAAGTCTTACCAAAAGCTTTGTAGCTCAACTAGTTAGCACCTCTTGAACTTCTTCAGACATCTAGGGTTAAAATCTCACCTCCCCCAACTATAGAATTATCAACAACAAAAAATAACTAATAAGTCTTTTCATTCTTACCTCAAGCATAGATTATTCTATATGAATAAATTACAATAGGGTGATGCCGTTTCAAATTCATAAAACATAATTTATTTATATTTTACTAAATAATTAAAATTATTCAATAGATTAAGGAGTGTATGTAAGAGAAAAATAAGATTTAAATACTTTTTCACAAAAAAAAAAGAAAAAGAAGAAGAATAAGAAACTTATGCTTTCGGCACATATATATAGTATTATAACAAACTGGTCATTCTATAATACCCATATTCTTTTTGTGGGTATGGTACCAACTAAATTGATAATATCAAATGTGATGTAAGTACCATCATATGTGATGTTGATACTATCCAATGTAATATTGATACTATCCAATGTGATGTTGGTACTATATGATTTTTTTATATATATTAAATTTAAATAATAAATAAAAATATAGGATACCAAACAATGTGATGATAGGTACTATCAATGTGAGATTTTATCTATTAGATGTACCGTACCCACAGGTACTGTAGAATTACCCTATAACTAACTTATGTGCCGTTCAAATAAATCTAAGATTTCAATTATTTGACTCAATAATGCAAAATATAAAGCATTTCAGTATATATATATATATTTTTTTTTATTTGTAAATTAATGTTAACAATTAGGTTCACTGATAAGCTTCTTAGATCATATAAAAATGGGTAATGTTGTATAAATTTTGATGAAGCTTCATTCTAGCGTGTGATAACACGAATATGTATAATTTTTTCTATAAATGATATATATTAGCCAAGGGAATAGTGTGGGAAGAAATTTAGATAGGATTATTTAGTATATCATATTTACTATTTTAGTGATTTTGTTAGAGACCTTTGTTTAAGATAATTTTTGGATTACTAATGTTATGGAATTTAATTATTTGATGCATTCTTGGTTGGTGGATAATTTGGGAGATTTTAAGTTTCATTGGTGTTATTATTGTAATTGTTAGTGAGGCCTTGCACACTCATAACTCGTAAGGCAAAGCCTTATTGGTACGCAGCCGTTGTCACGTGTAGAGCTCATACCTTGGGTTCGGGATGTGACAATTAACTTAATATAAAAACACTTACTCAAAAAAAAACACACACACACACACACATATATATATATATAAACAAAATTATATGGTCATTGTTCATGATCATTTGTGGATGTAATTTCATAATTTTTGCTTTGATTTCCTTTATGTATGTTTTTAATTAGGGTAAATTATTTTGATAATTTGAGGGCAGAGTAACATTTCTTGAAAATTGGCTATAACGAATGTAATTTCGTCATACCTCGAAGGTGTTAGCATAATTTACCCTTTTCTATTAATTTTGTGACAATTGAGTAGGATGTTTTTATTATTCATTATATTGCAGGAGACCGGTTCTTAGACCAAGCATGGTGGGTGCCTAACACCTCTCCACTTCGTAATTTAGTCAAGGACATAGATTAGGTTTTTCTATGTAATTTCATTTTTGTAGTCTTATTTGTTAGATTGTAACTAAAAAATTGAGTCATACATATATAGAGAACAAAGCTATGTAAATTTCATTCTTTTCAAAATTGCTTTTAACATTTCCATGTATTAATAAAGTTTTGAGATTTTTTTTTTTCTTTTCATAAATTAAATTAGGGTAAATTACACTGACACCTCGATATTTGGTGAAACTAGACTCGCTACATCCTATTTTCAACAAATGATACTTCGCTCCAAAATTTCCAAAATAATTCACACTAGCGAAGTGTTAATTATTTTGGAAATTTTGGAGCGGAGTGTTATTTATTGAAAATAGAATGTAGCGAGTCTAGTTTCACCAAATATTGAGAGTGTCAATGTAATTTACCCATTAAATTAAGTAGCGAATTTAATGTAAGGGACATATTCACAATTCATCCACTTTGAGATTCGTTAACGGGTGATACGTACTAATAAATTTGATCCCTATGTTTTGGCATTCTCAAATATTATAATGATAATATGGAAAATTGCGATATGAGAAAGCTTATAAAAAAATATTTAGAAATAATACATATTTAAGTATATGGAAATAAATAGAAGGAAATAGTTTATTTCCAATCCGGTTTGTAGGAATCCTCCTCCAACCCATTACGTGGCAAGTAAATAGACCATCCACATGTACTTTTAGTCACATGACATTTTTAATGAGTCAAATGACTTTTTAAAATACATATGTGGATAGTCTATTTGCTTGCCACGCAGTGGATTGAAGGAGGATTCCTCCAAACTGGATTGGAGGTAAACTCTATCCTAAATAGAAAGACTATAAGGCCATAGTGTCGAACCACGTGTTTTTATAATAAAGATGTAGTTGCCTCAAGTGTAAAGATGTAGCTTATAAAGATTTATCCTTTGGACATAGGCCATAGTGTCGAACCACATGAAAACCTTAGCCTTTCTCTCATTTATATTTCATCCCCATTCTTTCCATTTTATATTTACAAATATTTCTCCAAGATTATGATTTTTTACATGGTATTAGAGCCATAGAGTTCAAATGCGTCACCTCGATCCTTTTCATTTCCTCATCTCGAAAAGAAAATCCCATCCACGTTTCCACAACTTAAAAAATAAAAATAAAAAATAAGGGTGGTGTTATTTCCACACCAAATGATGAGAAAATAACAATAATCAGTGTGGAAATAACATTTCCTAAAAATAACCATCCAAAAGGCTCCCACACACAGCTCTCAAATTTTCAGAAAATTGATCACACAAATCAGTAGAGCACCCAAAGATCGGCAAAACCTCAGTTGTCTGTAATGCAAGGTTTTTGTAGGTGGCAGGTTAGGCTTAGAAAGAAAGGAAATGAAATGGCTAAGTTGTATTGAAAACTATACTAGGCTATCAATTCTTCAAGATCTCAATCTTGGAACAAGCTTTAAGCTTTTGGTTTTTTCATCAACAATTGAACTTTACAATACACTATTTATATGCCTTGGCCTTAGCTGCCAACTAACTACCAAAATACTCCAGCCAATAGGCTTCAGTACATTGCTAACTAACTGTAACTGCCTTGTAACAAACTAACAGCCTTAGTTAGCAGCTCTAACTAACAATTAACTGCTCTTAGTTACAATGATTAGGCTGTTTATCATTTAGCAATACAAAGCCCACTGCCTCAGATTTCCCTTCTTTAAAGACACTTGCCTCAAGTGTAAAGTCAACAAGCTTGCACTAGGTCTTCATCTTGATCATCATCTTGATAGTAAGGTGTTAGGTGTTGCACATTGAATGAGTTGGAGACCTGTAAGTGTGCTGGTAGTTCCACCTTATATGCATTTTCATTGATCTTCTTGAGTACTCTACATGGCCCAACTTTTCTGTCATGTAACTTCACAAATGGTCCAGCAGGGTGCCTGTCTTTAGTAAGGGTAACCCACACTAAGTCACCTTCTTTGAAAGCCACTTGTCTCCTATGTTGATCAGCCTTTGTCTTGTACTTGGCATTAGATGCTTCTATCCTCTCCTTGACTTCGCAGTGAACTTGCTGCATATGAGTCACCATATCCAAAGCCTTAGGATGAGCCTTCGCAGGGACAGGCAGTGGTATAAGCTCAGTAACACTAGCAGGTTTGTAGCCATACACTACTTCAAATGGGGCTGCTTGTGTGGATCTGTTAAGGGATGAGTTGTAGGCAAACTCAGCTAATGGAAGTATTGATTCCCACTCTCTAGGATTATCACCAATCAAGCATCTCAGGAGGTTTCCCAAGCTTCTATTAGTAACCTCAGTTTGCCCATCAATTTGGGGATGAAATGAAGTACTAAAGTTGAGGTTAGTGTCTATCTTTCTCCATAATGTCCTCCAAAAATGAGCTAAGAACTTGGCATCTCTATCAGATACAATAGAAGAAGGAACACCATGTAAGTTGTAAATTTCCTTGAAAAATAACCCAACTACATAGGTAGCATCACTTGTCTTTCTACAAGGTACAAAGTGGCACGTTTTAGAAAATCTGTCTACTACTACCATCACTGAATCTGACCTCCTGCTGGTTGGGGGTAAGCCTAGCACAAAATCGATGCTAATGCTCTCCCAAGGTTTAGAAGGAACAGGCAATGGAAGATACAAACCAGCATTAGTGGCCACTCCTTTCCCTCTTTGACATGTGTGACAGTTTCTTACAATTCAGCCAACATCCTTGACTAAACCATGCCAATGGAATTTTTGCGGCAACATGGCCACAGTTTTATCCCTCCCAAAGTGTCCTTGATTGTGATGTCCAAGCACCAGCTGCCTTCTCAAAGAGCATTTGGGTAAACATAGTTTCAAGCCCTTGAATACGAACCCATCTTGCAAACTGTATTGTGGAAATGCTGTCATATTCCCTTGCTGCAAGGCCTGTATGATCTTCCACTGTTTGTCATTCGTAGCATACCAATTCTTAAACTCCTCAAAACCCACTACATGTGTCTGCATCTCAGTGAGTGGGTTGAATCTCTTGCTCAAGCCGTCTACAACCTTGTTGAGTACCCCAGACTTATGCTTAATAGAGAAGATAAACTGTTGGAGGAAAGTGAACAACTTGGCATGTCTTTAATTGAGATTGGGCTGGTTATTTACGTGTTTGAGGGCTTCATGGTCAGTGTTTAGGATAAATTCTTTGTAGGCTAGGTAGTATTGCTAATGTTTAAGGGACTGGATGATAGCATAGAATTCTAGGTCATAGGTGCAATATCTAAGTCTAAGGCCACTTAACTTTTCACTATAGTAAGTTATAGGCTTGCTCTCTTGGCCTAGAACTCCTCCAATTCCCACCCCACTAGCATCACAGTCAAGTTCAAATGTTTTATCAAAATCTGGGACAGCAAGTATAGGTGCTATGGTTAAGTCTTTTTTCAGGTTTTCAAAGCTGGCTTGGGCTGCTACACTCCATTCAAAGGACTCCCTCTTCAAGCAATCTGTTAAGGGTGCAGCAATAGTGCTAAACCCTTTGATGAACCTCCTATAGAAGGTGGCTAACCCATGAAAACTCCTCACCTCATGGACAGTTTTGGGCTCTGGCCAGTCCAGAATTGCTTGCACTTTTTCCTCATCTATGTGAATGCCTTGATCACTCACCACATATCTTAGAAACCCCAATTTGTTCACCCTAAAGCTGCATTTCTTTAAGTTTCCATAAAACTACTATTTTCTTAGTAACTCAAAGACCATTCTAAGATGCTTCACATGATCTGCCATACATCTACTATATACCAGAATATCATCAAAGTAAACTACCACACATACACCAAACAATGGCTGCAAAAGTTGTGTCATGACTCTCATAAATGTGCTTGGTGCATTTGTGAGGCCAAAAGGCATAACTAACCACTCAAATAGTCCATGGTGAGTCTTAAAAGCAGTCTTCCATTCATCTCTAGGTTTTATCCTTATTTGATGATACCCACTCCTCAAATCAATCTTTGAAAACACCTTAGAACCAGCTAGGTTGTCCAACATATCATCAAGCCTTGGTATTGGAAACCTGTGCTTTATGGTTATCTTGTTTATTGCTATACTATCAACACACATCCTTCATGAGCCATCTTTCTTAGGTGTCAATAGTGTAGGCAGAGCTCATGGACTTATGTTGGCCCCAATGAAGCCTATACTAAGCAATTCATCAACTTGCCTTTGCAACTCTTCTTTTTCTTTAGGTGCCATTCTATAAGCAGGCTTATTAGGCAATGCAGATCCAGGAATTAAATCTATAGCATGCTGTATGTCTCTCATTGGGGGAAAATTCAATGGCAAGTCACTAGGAAAACAATCAGCATACCCAAACAGCAAGTCTTTTATTTCCTTAGGGACATTTGACACATGTTTTATCTCCAATTCAATAAACAGAATGTACATGCATCCACTCTCTTCAGTTTCTTTCAAGAATGACTTAGAAACAAAACAGTGAACTCAAATTTTCAGGTTTGGGAGCTTTAGCTAATACCTTTTCCTTCATGGGTAGCGAAGTAATGATCTTTCCTTCGTGCTTGAGAATGTATGTATTCCTCTTTCCATCATGGCAGGTTCCTTTATCATATTGCCAGGGTCTTCCAAGCAAGAGATGGCAAATATCCATCTTGACAACATCACATAGGACTTGATCTTCAAATTTCTTCCTAATCGAGAAAGAAACCATGCATTGCTTGGTGACTTTGACTGCACTGCCCTTATTAAGCCATGAGAGCTTATATGGATGTGGATGGTTTTAAGTCTTTAAGCCTAGTTTTTCAACCACTTCTTCTGCCACCACATTTTCACAACTGCCACCATCAATTACTAGGCTGCATACTCTTCCTCCTATGCTGCATGTTGTGTGAAACAAACTACTCCTTACCCAATCCTCTTCCTTTTCTTGCTTAGGTGTTAGCAAGGTCTTCTTGATCATTAATGCCATACCTTCTTCCTCCTCTTGGTCACCACCAACTTCCTCCTCCATTTCTTCATCATAGACAGGATGTTCTTCCTCTTCTTGTACTTCAAACTCGTCAAGCATCATGGCTTTCCTGCTGGTTGTAATACCTTTCTTGCATTCAGCAGCCCTATGGCTTGCTTCTCCACATTTGAAACACTTAAAGGCAACCCCACCTTGGTTCTTGAAAGGTGCATTGTGGGCTGCATTGCTGGAACTAGCAACATTATAACCCATTTCTCCTTTCTTGGCTAGCTGACTCCAAGATATGGAGGCATTAGGCACTCGTGTACCACTTCTTGAAGTGAAAGGATAAGATGGAACTCTTCTTGCTTATTGTTTCTCAATAAGCAAGGCTCTATTGAAAGCCTCTGAGATTGTCCAGCATGTATGAAGGCATAATATCTTGAATATGGGTCTTGAGGCCACTCACAAATTTGGCCACAAGTTGTTCTTCACTCTCATTGAGGTCTACCCTTGCAATCAACTGATAGAATGCTTCAGCATATTCCTCTACAGAACCTGTTTGTCTCAGGTTATGCAAGCTTTTATATAAACTTTGTATATAGTTGAAGGGCAGAAACTGCTCTTGCAACTTCTTCCTCATCTTAGGCCAGGTTTGAACCTTGCCTTTCCCTCTACGTACCCTTTGGACCTACAGTTGCTCCCACCAAGCAGATGCTCGTCCTCTTAACCTCACAGCAACTAGCTTGACCTTTCTTGAATCCGGCCCTTCATGATGGTCAAAGACTCTTTCCACCGTGTGAATCCGATCCATGAACTCATCGGGGTTGAGATTTCCATGAAATTCTGGTAGCTCTACCTTGAAATTCATCTCCCATTTAGGTTCTTCCTTGGCTTGGACATGCTGTTGTTCTTGGACAGGTGCACGTTGAACCCTAGATGACCTTCCAAATGGGTTGACATAATGGTTTTCATCATCATCTGATCCATCTCCATGGACATGCAACTGATACCTTGTCATAGCTTCGGTCAAGGCAACGATTTGCCTCTTTAGGACTTCAATTTCAGGATCTTTCATTGGCTGTTTCTCTGGCACCATTTCTTGTTCACCTTCATTCTCTATTTTTGGTTCTTGAATTAACCTCCTAAGCTTGTCCTTCCTCAACCTCTCTGTTGGAGCCATTTCTTGAAACACTCACACTCAAATGTATCTCACAAGGAAATCTGTTTTGGGATTGTGTTTAGGCTTACAAAAGAAATCAAGTTGGTGTTAGGTTTGGGACTGTTTCTTGAATGAGTTTTTTTTTTTTTTTGTTCCAAGAATCTTGATAGAACAGAGGATTTAGGCTCTGATACCAAAATAATACAAGTTCTGTAGGTGGTAGATTAGGCTTAGAAAGAAAGAAAGGAAATGAAATGGCTAAGTTGTATTGAAAACTATACTAGGCTATCAATTCTTCAAGATCTCAATCTTGGAACAAGCTTTAAGCTTTTGGTTTATTCATCAACAACTGAACTTTACAATTAGGCTATTTATATGCCTTAGCATTGGCTGCCAACTAACTACCAAAATACTTCAGCCAATAGGCTTCAGTACATGGCTAACTAACTGTAACTGCCTTGTAACAAACTAACAGCCTTAGTTAGCAGCTCTAACTAACAATTAATTGCTCTTAGTTATAATGATTAGGTTGTTTATCATTTAGCAATACAAATCCCACTGCATCAGTCCGAGCATATTCCGATCAGCCACGCTCAGCTAACAGACTCGAGAAATCTGTCAACGCGCCTCACACGCAACCGTGTCACCATGTCACGGAACCATCATCTCTGGAGATAGGCTCAAGCCCAAACCAAAATTATTCGATAGAGTGTCAACCGATCTCTTGACCACCTAAAAAATCGAAGCCATCAGAGGTCACATGTGCTGGTAAAAGATCCAGCCGTCTGATCCAAGTGCTGCAGCCACCACACGCGCCTCACACACCTATCCGTTTCATTCTCCGCCACGTGCCATCAAACAGGCACGCCAAGTCTGCTCTAGAGTCACATCATCAACAACGTCAATGAAGTGCCATGTCATCATGACACATCAGCCGTAGACACACGTGTGCACCACGTCAGTAAGTGACATCATCCTCGCTCTAACCTACAGTTCCAACCTATGGTATGCTTGAACCGGATCTGCGACCCAGTCCATTTGCACAGTAAGTTCAAGAAAAAAGAATTTCAAAATTCATAGTTTGAAAAAAAAAAAAAGAGGGCAAAGAATTGGCAACGACCAGTAAGAAAATTTTTTCTTTCCTTATTTTACTCTATTTGAAATCTTCATGAGTCGAGATCAAGTCAAGCCATCGAGCCATTGACTTGAGATCCGAGCCAAAGTCCATTTCAAGATTTGAGCCTCTAGGCCACTGAGCCGCGATCTAAGCCATTGAACCATGATCTGACCAAGCCAAGCCGAGATACGCATCATTAGTAGAATGCTTAGAAGTATTAACTTCATGCACATTGCACTAATTCCTAAGGTGAAGGCCCCTGAGTATATGTTTCAATTCCGTCCCATTAGCCTTTGTAATGATGTGTTATAAAATTGTTTCTAAAGTGTTGGTGAATAGGATGAAGAAAATGCTTTCATAAGTTTACTCAGATAGGCATAGTGATTTTGTTTCAAGAAGACTGATCTTAGATAATGTCATTATTTCTTTTGAAGCTCTACATTATTTGAAAAACATATGGGGAATAGCATAGTTTGAAATTCCTCAAATTAACAGTTCAATAATAATTAGTCTCCAATGAATTAACAGCTAAAGGAATCTTCAAAAATTACAACTGATATAAATATCTCGAATATAAAATAAATCTTCTAATAACCACATAAAGACGTGTTTAACATTTATTAGGAGCCAAAAGGCCCAAAACCTAATATCTCTCACACACACCACCTTATTGAGAGCCCCAAGATTGTTACTCCTTATGATCTGAGATGTGGAAAAAAGGGGGTGAGTTGGGAGACTTAGTAAATAATCATAGTTTGAAAAAAATGGATCAAACATATATTCAAATAAAATAGATAAGTTTTCATGAAATAAAACTCATAGACTTAAGAAAATATAACACAGTGCAGCGGAAAATTATAAATTATATATAATTTATAATGAGTTCAAAACACCAGAAGTTTTAATTTACTTAAAACAATGCAGTTGATTGGATTTTATATGTTTAAGAAAACTTTATGACTATGGTCACGCTAAATCCCCATGACTAAGCCCAAAACCACACGTAGGCCAGTGGTAAGCCCCAGAAGAAACTATATTTTTTACCAATGTATAACCCCCAATGGCTAGTTCCAAAACATAGTCAAATGGTTTAGATTCTTTCCAAAATATATCCAATTTCAGTCAATGACAAAAGATCATATTCAATAAAATCATAGTTCAAACAATTATTTGATTCTTTTCACAAAATTCAAAAATGCTTGATCCTAGTTGAAGAAACAGAATTTCCAAATAACCAACCAATTCAAATACATTTATAATATTTCAAAAAGAAGAAACTTTAATTTATTTTTTTTTATTCAATGTATCTAAAATAATTAAAATAATAATCTGTAATGAAATACAAATTAATATTTCATAAATAAAATAGGGAAGTTTTAACAAAATATAACTAGTTCAGAAAAAAGTTACTTACCTCAACTAAACTTACAAAATTCCAGTAGCTCTCTCTAAACCTTTCCTTCTTCTAAAGATCCACAATTCCAACCTCAAAAATTTGCTAGCCTCCTCTCTTTAAAATCCTTAAGCAACCTTCTCTCTATGATTATTTGAGTTAGAAACAAGGAATAGGTTTTATGACAGCTAGGGTTTCTAATCTAGAGTATATATATTACTAACTCCCACGGTCAAAATTACTAAGTTGACCCTAAAAATAAACCCTGTTTTGTTTTTTTGGACAAGAAATCTTTTATTTGGAGAAGTATATGTGAAGCCAAGTATGTGTTGAAGACCAGTTTGAGGCAGCGAGTGGGGTCAGAGGAGAGAATAAGAGCATATTTGGTCATTGGATTCTATTTTTGTTTCCAAAATTTGTATTCTTACTGTTCTCTGAAATTGAATCCAAAACCAAGTTTTTCTTTGTTTTCAATCCATTTTTCTTGTTTGGCCATTGTTTTCAAAGTATTTTCTGTAAAATGTTTTCACTTATAACTAACTCAGATTTCCCTCCATAAATTTCTTCATTGAAAAAATTTCCCCCAAATTGAAGAAACAAGCCACACCCAGAAACCCACTGGATCGAACATAAGCTCACAACCACCACAACGACCCACCCCACAAACCCACCGCAACCCACTGGAAATCAAACTTCCAACAAAAACCCACCCCGCAACCCACATTAACCCACTGCTAAAAACCCATAACCAAGCCAACAGATTCAATCAAACCCCATCAACTTCCACCCACCAACAACACCAAAAATAAAATAAAAATATCCAGTTGTTGTGTTTTTCTCTACTCACCAGAAAACCCAACTTTCATAACCAAACAGAAAACCCACGAAAAAATCAATTCAAAATTCACACGCACAATCCACGGTAGACACAACCAACCTGTGAAATAAACACGACCCAAAAGGCAACTCACACAACCCGATCCACTAAAGGGCCACCGCAAATCAAACCCACCACCACAAACCCATCGCAACCCAACATAAACCCACTGCAAATCACAGTGGGGCGAGACCCATTGCAAGGCGTACCCCACAGCAGAGCAAGCCACACAACGAGGCAAGACCCACGGGGCCTAGGAAGAACTCGGATGCAAGCTAATCTAGACCCACGGGGGCAAGGAAGAACTTTGATGCAAGCCGATCTAGACCCACGAGGCCAGATCTGAGGGATTCATCGAGAGAGAAGAGAGAGCCGAAGTTGGTTTTTGTGAAATATGTGTGGTTGACATCTTTTATGTTGAGATACTTTGACTATTGATTGTTACATAAGTTTGAGTTATTTTCAAAATTGCCACCGGTCTTTTTTGAGTCCGCTCGAAAACAATAAAAAGATATTCTCATTTTATTAGATTTGAGTAGTGTTTAAACAGTAAAAAGAATTAGAGAACAATTAATGAGAACAAGTGCTAAACAAGAAAAATTTCACCTTGGCCCACCATTTTTTGTATTCAAACACAAAAAACTGTTTTATAGTTCAGTCACCAAACATACCCTAAAGATTTGGCAGGATTCTTGGTTACCTAACCCGACTACATATCGTGTTATAACTCATTACCTGAATGAATTAAAACCATGAGTTGGAATGTTTCACGGGTTGAAAGTATGTTCCTGCCACGAGATGTTGAGAGTATAAAATAGATACCTTTGAGTAAACATTAACCACATGACATTGTAATATGGAGTAGAACACGGAAGGACCATTATCAAATGCTCCTATCACAGCAGAGGCAAAGTGAAGATCCAACATTGACATCAACAAGCACATACTCAAATTTTTGGAGAGCAATCTGGTCTTCAACCAAAAATCTGGTTATTTATTTGGCGTATGTGTAAGAATATCTTACCTACACAAACCCAATTATTTGACCGAGGAGTTTCCCATTCTTTATCTCATGTAAATGGTGTTATGATGATGCGGAAACATGTGATCATGTTTTATGGTGCTGTGACTTTGTTCAACGGGTATGGCGTGAATGCCCAGTCTCTTTCCCAGATTCGTGTGATGTCCACCTGACTTTCCATGACTTCATTGCTCTTTGTATTCGGGAGTTACACACCCCGGCTTTTGAATTTGTCTTTGCTATGGCATGAGATTTATGGAACGCTTAGAATGATTTGCTATGGAATGATAAGGTGATTACGGTCTCTGAGTTGTGTCAACGAGCTGCTGGTATGACGATTGATTATTTGGATTCTGGTTTGTTAAGTTGAATAACAATGGCGCTGGTATATATAGTTGTTGCATCAGGTCCAAACAAGTGGAAGCCTCCTGAACAAGGTCGGTATAAGATGAATGTTGCATGTCGCTTTAGTCCACCAAGCGCTCTTACAGGGGTGGGTGTTTTGATTCGTAAATCTAATGGCCTTGTTACTGCTGCTTTTTGCACCAATATGATGATAACTGGAGATTCTCTACAAGCCCAAGCCCAGGCTGTTCTTATAGGTCTCCAATTTGCTCAAAATTTATTGGTATTTGGTGGATTGAAGTGGAAGTGGGATGTCAAGATCTTATCGGACTGATACAGATGGGCTCTCCTTGCTTGGTCGCAGATGGTGTTTTAATTTATGATACTTGCTGCTTGATTACGTCCCTTTCAGTTAATTTGTTTTTCTTTCATTAGGAAAAATTGTAACGAAGCTGTGACTGTTTTGGCTATAAATACTCTGTCATCATCTTCAAAACGAGTATGGTTGGAAGACTGTCTTGATTTGATTATTTCAAATTGTATAGTTTGGTTCTTTTTACCTTTTTTTGACTTTTTTTTGTTTCTCTTTTTATCTGTTTTTAGGCAATTTATCATTTATTAATAGTCACATGAATAATATCTGTGACTTTAGAAGTCCATCATATAACAAATTGGTCCACGAAGATAAAAATAACAATGTCATCTTAAATCTAACACATATCTCTTAGGAAAATTTAACACATAGAAAAAAAAAAAAAAATGTTAAGATGTTATTCCTTCTACCCCTAAAAAATAAAATAAATAAATCAACATAATTGCCTCTTTTGGTTATCTCTAAATGACAGTCCATAGATGTCCTAAATCTTAGATAATTTGAATGTTGCTTCATCAATTCTAATATGAGTGTTGGAAAATAATTTATACTTAACACTTACCCCCCAAAAATATATTAAACAGATAATTATCAAGTTATTTAGCATATCCAATTGTATAAAAAT
The DNA here is from genome assembly GCA_907173295.1 of Fagus sylvatica. Classification (NCBI taxonomy): domain Eukaryota; kingdom Viridiplantae; phylum Streptophyta; class Magnoliopsida; order Fagales; family Fagaceae; genus Fagus; species Fagus sylvatica. The sequence continues at coordinate 5,271,272 of OU015765.1, forward strand.
AAAATGATCAAGTCAAACTATAGTTTATATGCAGTTAGATAATATCAGAAATTGTAAAAAAAAAAAAAAAAAAAAGCATTTTTGGTTGCAAAAATAAAGGACTACAACTTAACCAAGCAAAAATACTTCGAATATATCCAATTGTATAAAAATAAAAATATCAAGTCAAACTAAATTTTATATGCAGTTAAATAGTATCAGAAATTGTAAAAAAAAAAAAGAAGACATTTTTGGTAGCAAAAAATAGAGGACTACAACTTAACCAAGCAAAAATATTTCAAATGTAAAGTATACATATTGCGTAGAAAAACTCATCCTAACTGTATCCTCCACTCTCTTCAAGACTAACTCGGCTAATGCATTTGCATGCATGAAAAAAAAAAAAAAAAAAATGATCAGAATCAATTGAGATTGCTAATAACAATGAAACACGTTTTACTCCACCCTTTAAGATCAATTCATTAAGGTATCTCATAACAGGAGAACATCATTTTACATAATTATATCTAGAATCATATAACTCACGAAAGAATTTCATATAATAATTTAAATGAATATTTTAAAAACATGAGATTTTGCCTCATGCTCCTTTTCAGTTTTCACGAAGCTATATTGTCATACAATGACTATCATCATTGATTTAACTTTTAAAGCAAAAAAGAAACGAAACTTTTATGGCCAAACCGCATATATAATTAAAATATCATTTTTCGATCTATCTGCAAGTATTAATAGCTTGGAAAAAAAACTCAACCTAATTGTAGTAGTTTATAATCTAAACAAATCTTTGCTCTTTAAATAAAGAAAATATAATTTTCAAATATGCAATTATCAACATAGCAAACACATAGAAATTTAACCTGAGAAAAGATGAAAATGAAGGTAATACTTATGTAAACTTTATCTTGCCTAAACTCTTATTTCCACTTAAATATTAAATATTAGAACCCAAGCACTTACAAAGGGATGAGACTTTTTGAGGAGAGAAATGACTACTGGGGTGAATGCCCAAGTTGTAATTTAAATGTATATTTGAAATAACATATATTGTGTTTAACAGATTTTGTTGAAATATATGTATTTATATCTGAATTAATTAATAAAACTATTTAATTTATTACATATGAGCAATTAATTGGAGCATTTAATTAGGTAGTGGGTATTTAATTTATTAATAGTGTAGTTTTTATTATGGGGTTAGTGAGTATTTAATTTAGTTTATTTAATCCATATGTCACTTAAGATGCTACATGTCAAGTAGTAGACGTTGCCTTAAATACCACGTGGCAGAAAGATGTCAATGTCTTTTGCTTTAATTCTATACCGGCATAAAATCGAAAATCACACAATGTAACAACTTGTAAATATTTTTGATCACACGGGTCGGGCTCTTTTGCTTTCTGGAGGGGGAAAAATTAATTAAGATAAGTATAGGGTTAAAAATAAAAGTGGAAGCATAATTGAATTTGATCTCTACTTTACAGCACACTGTATATGCATTTTACATGATTGGTCTACAAAATATCTCATAAATATCTACAAAATATCATGTATATGTTCTGTGAAGTTCTACTATATTCTAGGATAAAAAAAATTCTATAAAGGGAAAGGAAAAAGTAATATGGAAGGGAGAGGGCTGAAAACTGGAAAAGAGATATGAGAGAGAATCTCTCAGGGTGTTCGGTCAATGTATTTTACTATGCTTAAAGCTATATTTGATATATTACATATCTGAATGTGGACGTAAGTAAATTGCCGAACCACCTAAAATTATGTGTTTTGTATTCTACTCTATTTTATCATCCAACAGTCTTCAATAGACTGAAATTTATCGTGCTGTGAGATTTGATTCGGTTCCATTATAACGTGAAAAAATCCCACCAACACTTTCCATCGTCCAATAAGTTTATTGAAGACTTTTTTTTCTCAGAGGACGATGAAGCACATGATTCAAAGCTAAAATTTTATTCATTAAAAAAAGATAAAAAATTTTAACTTATGAACGTGGCAAAAAAATTAAAGAAAAAAAGTAGGAAATAATGTAGTATTTAATATCAAATTCACACGTGACTTTAAGAATTCCTACACATGGACAGCACGCAGTGTACGCCCCAACAACCAATTGTCAAAGGCTTTGTTTTTTGGTATGCAATTGTCAAACACGACAAAGGGAAAGTGATAAAAATTACACCTAATCTTAATTTGTATGCACACTACATAATTAAAAAGTATTAATAATAAGGCTTACTGGGTACTCAAGAAAAATAAATAAATACTAAAACAAAAAATTAAAAAGTAAATATGGAAACCACTCCAAGAGTATGAGCTGACGACGGAAACTACTAAAACTTTTTGAAATCATCCGATTTATCTCTTAAGTACAAACAATACTTTTAAAACTGTTGGTATACTTTTCTTTAAAACTATATGTACTTAAGTGGTTAGTTGGATATTTTATTTTAGCTTCTATCATTAGCTCAAATTTCAAAAGTGATTTCTTTATTTTACCCTAAACTAAATATATCAAAAAATTACTCAATAAACAAAATTTGCAACAAATAAAGCTAAAAATAAAAATAAAAATAAAAAAATGAAGGAAGAAAGATAAATATGCAAAAAAGGAATCCCAAATCCCAATAAAATCCAAAATTACATATATAATAACATAATATATATTTTATAATAAAAATAATAAAAAAACTGGTTAAAATTAGATAGGTTTGTATACATAACAAAAACTTGTATATCTTAGCATGACAATAGTAATAGATGCAGTTAAGAACGACATGTCCAATGATCCAACGAATCCATTGGTTACACAGATAGTAACAAAAGCTTTTGCTTAAGTCATCTTTTACGTTAATGTCCTCCTTTTCTTTCCATTTATAACGCCACTCAGTACTCACTCACTTTAATACTCTGAATAACTTTCAACTCTCTTTCTCTCTCTTTTTAATAAAAAAAAAAAACAAAGAGAGGTGTTGCAATCACCAAAGACCAAACACAAAACCAAAAACCAAAAACCAAAGGCAATTGTTTGCTCTTCCAAACACCGCATTCACTCTGTCTCTCTCTCATTTGATCATATTCTCCAAAACCCTCTTTGTTTCTCTCTCTAAAAATACAATCTCTTTCCAAAGTGAGCATATTTTTTCCTTTAATGAGTCTCCATTTTTAGGCCTCCCATTTCTCTTCTTGTTCATAAAATCTAAAACCCAATCAGATTCTCTCTCTCACACTGCCAAATCCATAAATGCTTTAAACCCATTTCCTCTTAGAGACTAAATATATAAAATAACAACTCAGAGTATTGTTTAATTTATTAATTCATTTTTTTTTTCTCTGAATTTATATATACTATATAGTGTGGGATTTTCTGTTTGTTTTTATTTATTTTTTGGTGGGGGTGTGTGTGAATCTAATGGCTGCGGTGGCTGAAGTGTCCTCTGGTGAGGCAGTGGCTACCATGAACATGGACTCGAAATCCACATCGGAATCTGAAATCAATGTGCAGGAACTGGTTGCTATGTTCAAAAAGTTGAATCCTTTGGCCAAGGAATTCTTTCCTTCCTCTTACCCACATCATCAAAATAGCTTTTATTTTCAGAACAATGGCCAATTATCTCCTAACAATTTTCCTGCCACAGATAAGCCATCTGGCAATGATTTCTATCCCAACAACCGAAGGGTAATCATCATTCTCATTTGATCTCTTTTTTTTTTTTTTTGGGTGTTTTTTCAGGTTTTATATCATAATATGAATGATGGGTTTTGCTTGGTTTTGTAATTTATTTGGATTGTCTATGTGTTGTAGAGAAATGGGTTGTTGTTGGTTTTCCTTATTACTTTTTTTTTTTTTTTTGTTATGCTTTTATTGGTATAATGTGAATTGAGTTGAGTGTCTGAATTGGTAGATTAATGGGGTTTTTTGGATTAATTTTTTAATTTTATTTTTTTTATAGATTACTGTGATTTGAATTGAGTATGAAAATTGGTGTTCACAAGTTATATTAATCACTGGATAGGTTTCTAGCATTGTTACTGTTATATCCATTTTCTTTTTATTTGTTCCTCTGGGAATTCTGATAAATTTGGGAATGGAATCTCATTTTTTAGAAGAAAAAAATTGGTTGAACAGAATTCTCGGTTTCAATTGATTGTCTGACTTTTATGTTGGTACTTGTTGGTGTTGGTATTCAGTAGGGTTTTTGGATTTTCTCTGTAATTTTTTTTTTTTTTTGATAAGTAAAACGACAATTATATTCATCCTTTTTATACTTATCTATTTTTTCTTGATGGGAACGTAGTTCATCTTCACTCATTTCATGAGTGGGGAGCTTTACTCTCTTTAAGGAGATTCAAGCTTCACTCATTTTCTCTGTAATTTTTATTGTAGGTGGTATCTGACTATTTGTTTTCTTTCATGCAAATTAATTTCTATCTCATGTCTGAGTTGGATGCTTTTTATTTTTCCTTTGTTCCTTGGATTAGTGACTTTTGTGTTTTTTATTGTTGTTTATTTTTAAGTAAAGGAAGAGGTGCAACATGAGGTGATTATCTGGTGTTTGTCTTGCCAATTGCGTTTTTTAAGCAATTCGTGGTATGAGTCTGAATATTTGTCCAATTATAGTCTAATTATATATTCCGATTGAGATTCTGGAACACTTAAGCAAGTAAGGGTAGTGTTTTCTATCCCATTTTATTTGGGTGATGTTAAAGCTTCCCTATTGGAATTAAAGAGATAAATATTCAGAAATAGTTTTTGAAGAAGTTTATTGCAATAAGCATTGACATTTTACAATCTTGTATCAGTTATTATATTTCTTCACTGTAATTGCTAAAATTTCAACTTTTTAATTTCCAGAGAAGAAATAACTATAACCAAGGGAGGAGAAGGTTGAATGGGAGAGCTTTCAAAGCTCAACGAGAGGATAGTATTAGACGAACAGTTTATGTTTCTGATATTGACCAGCATGTAAGTGATAATTGTGGGAATTTCTAATCATTTTGATAATTGAATATAAAAATATAAGATCTGTATTTTGTTCTGATTTTAGAATAATAACTCTAATATCATTAATTTAGGTCACTGAAGAGCGGCTTGCTGCCTTATTTAGTAGTTGTGGCCAAGTAAGTTGCAATGCTCACTTGAACGCTGATTAATCCATTGTTTTTTCAGTACTTTAATACATCTGAACTTAGGTGCTTCATTTTATTTGTTTAATAATATTTTATTTCGATTAGAGCATTGTTTCCATTAATATGTTTGAGCCTGGCTAATTCATTTTAATTATTTATTTTTCAATTCATTGTAAAGAAGAATTATGCCAATGAGCTCTAGCTCAAATAAGGATATAAGTTCAAAACCCACTGGGTGCATGTGCAAAATTATCAAAAAAAGAAAAAAGAAAAATTATATCATGTGAGAGAGGGAATTGTAAATTTGTAACAATGTGGCTATGTGAACCTGAAATTTGTCAATGAGTTCTCCACAATAATGTTGTGGAACATATTCAGCAACTATATATGTTTTCTTGAATGCATTGGTCCCTTGGATGCAATGAGAAAATGTACACGTTTGACTCATTGCAGCTGCTGCCTGCCCTTTGATTTAATTGGCAGCCCCAGCAAGAATACCATTATTAATACCACAGTCTCTGATATACGTGTGCCATGTAGCCATTGTAAGGGACATTTGCTAGCATGTTACCTAGGCATGCAGCTTATAGCAGGCTGCTTGAAGTGTCACTCCCCCATTCTTCAAACTTTTGTCTTCTTTACTCTACTAATCAAGTAAAAAACTTTAACTCTACTGTTTGGCTGTTTTTATTTCACTCTTCTTAATATGAGCTATGCCAACCCCAAATTTTGGGACTAAGGCTTGGCTGTTGTTGTTGTTTGTTTTCTTAATATGAGCTATGTGGATTTGTTAAAGGAGCTGGTGGTTTTTGTTTATCTGGGAGTTGAATTCTTCTGCGTGTAATGTAGCAGGATTTGTGACTGTTGTGAAGTATCTCCTAATATGTGTACTTGGGCATGCACTAAATTATAGTTTTCGAAAGTATTAATTATATGTAATGGAACAAGTATATGTGAAAACAAAGTCCATTAGAAGATGAACAGTAAAGTTGTCACTAGAAAAGTAAGTACTCTAGTTGTTGTTATCATCACTAGAAATCTAGAATGGTTATCAGAACATGGAGTGTTGGGACCTGATGCATGCTAGAGATTGATTCTCTCCATGCCCTTTTTGGGAACACAAATGATTCTTGGGGTTTATTTTTTATTTTTTTTTAAATTAGAAGTGCTCATGTTGCTATAACTACCTCATTGATAGGGCTAATGTACTCTGTCAATGGTCTAGCATTACTGCAAAGTCTGAGCTGTGGTTATGCAGGAAATGATTAGTATGAAAGTCTTTGGAGAGCTTTGGTAATTTATGAGTTAGTAAATCAGATGATTTCATTAATTAGAATAAGAATGGTGGGGATGTCTATAATTATCTTTGACTGCTTAAATAACATAATGGCTTTAAAAAAAAATCAACCTAGATTTGGTGATATACGACTTGTGAATAATTATATATTCTTTTGCTGCTTTATTTTTGTCTGTTGTATAAATTTTCTTGATGGGTGCAATTTGATAAAAACAAAATGCATCTTGTTTCATTACTGTTGTGTAAATCTCTAGTTCTCCACCACTCTATAGACTTTTTAACCACTACCTCCTTCCTGCAAGAATTGTAGTCGGTAATATTAGGTTAACATTGCCAATTTTATTTTCTGATGAAGTTCCAATATTTACAATTATTTAATTTGATTTTTCCCCCATTTTTCTGATGAAATGTTATCGAATTTTATTGCTGTCCTGCTACATTGTCCAAAAGTGTCTTATTTTAAAGTTTCGAATAAGTATTATCAGTAACTTTCCTCTGCCTGTATTATGTGTGCCCCATGTGGAGTGATATGCTTTGCTTTATGCCTTTGCCTTTAAGAACAATGGTAGTTTTTCTCTCTCTGAGTATGTTTTGTATATAAGAGAGAACTAAGATGTGTTAATGTGGTTGATGGGATAGTAAAAATGACATTTCTGAAATTTATTTTATTTTATTTTATTTTGAAGGTTATTGATTGCCGAATTTGTGGTGATCCACACTCAGTTCTTCGTTTTGCATTTGTGGAGTTCTCTGATGAGCGTAAGTTGATTGTTTTGGCCTGCAAGCCTTTCCCACTGGTGTTCTTTTCCCCCCTCCCTAGACATACTGATATAATGTTAACATGGGATTTCTGCTAACAGACGGTGCTAGAGCAGCTCTAGAACTTGGTGGGACGATGCTTGGGTACTATCCAGTTAGGGTCTTACCTTCAAAAACTGCCATCCTTCCTGTGAACCCTACATTCCTTCCCAGGGTATGAATCAATAACTCTCTGGCTCTTTCTGTCTTTTCTATTTTGACAAGTAATCAAGTTCAAAACTCTATGAAGTTATTTGCTGTATTGGTGTTTTGATGATTGGAATTTAACTGCAGTCAGAGGATGAACGGGAAATGTGTGCCAGGACTGTCTATTGTACAAATATTGATAAGAAGGTATTTCCCTTTGTTTTATTTGGAAGTATTGAGTTCCATGTGTTCTGATAATAACTAATTGCATCTTTGTGTTTCGGATGATTCCCATCAGGCATCAGATTGGTCATTATGCATTTATGCATGCATATCTAGTGACGTTAGTTGAATTATTTGATTCCCAGTCTTTCTTTATTTTTTCCCGATAAAAGGTTTGTTTGTAAATCCAGGTTTCTCAAGGTGAAGTGAAGAACTTCTTTGAATCAGCTTGTGGTGGTGAGGTTGGGACACTAATCAAACATGATTGTCTTTTAATAGATTAGAAAACAATCAAAACATGATGTATCAAGTTATGTGATAGTTGACATTGTTTCAAATTTATAGGTTACTCGCTTGAGGCTTTTGGGGGATCATGTGCATTCAACTCGTATAGCTTTTGTTGAATTTGCACTGGTAAGTTTTTGTTTTCAACCTTGAAGGTATTGATGTCTTAGAGGTAAAATTTTGTTTGAATGTTTTTCTAATGCTTTGAACACTTCATGTTTTTAGCTCTAAAATTATTTGATATGTCAATATTAGGCTACAGAGGTGCTAGATATGACTTCCCACCCTAAAGGAGAAGGTCCTCTCCATTTGGCCTCAACTGGAAAGGATCCAGTTAAGGGTCAGGATATTTTTTCCCAAAATAGATGTTATAGATTTTGCCTTGTTGTTTGATCGAAACAAACTTTTATTCGACCAACTTTCAAATAAGAATTGCGCTCACATTTCTCTCTTTGAGTGGAAACCTTGGAAGCTCGTCAGTCGTCACTAAAGCTTAACGCACTTTTCTGTCTTGTGGTTTCACTAATGCTTTGAAACAGTCAGCCTATGAAAGCTCACGGGTTTGGGGTGAACCCAATCTTGTCAGGTGAGATACTCTCCCATCTGCTGCAGACCGATAGAGGATCAGTTGATATCGTCCATATCCGACCCTCGGGCGGGTCATCGGTTACAACGAATTTTCATAGAAATTTACTTTGAACACCAAAAAAACAAATATAATTTCTTGAGAAAAAAATCTAAATTTATTAATGGACATATTTTTCCTCTAACTCATCATGTGACGATTCATAAAACTATCCACATGTATTTAATCACATGACTCTTTAAATAGGTCACGTGACTAAAATTACAAGAGGATGGTCATTTAAATTGTCATATAGTGGGTTGGAGGAATCTTCCTCCAAACTAGTTTGGAGGTAAACTTTGTCATTTATAATCTCAGATTTACACGGAGCTCAATCTCATCAAAAAGCAAAAATAAAATAAAATAAAATAACCCAGACCACCACAACTCAGAGAGTTACAGAGAATAGCTGGGAGAAAAACAAAATATTGTAAGAGAAAAGACAGATTTACTGGTGTTTGAACAGGGTGAGAGGCTGAGTCAGTATTTTTTGATCTGTCTGAGTCAGATTTACTGGTGTTTGAGGAGGGAGAGAGTTCTTATTTAGAATCTATGAATGAAAGATTCTAAAGGTTTGTTTTCATACAAAACAAGTGGCAAAACCTCAGTTTTTTTTGTTCTTCTAAAAATCCTGGTCGTTTAACCAGATCCTCTCCCGTTGAAGCCAAATGGAGATGATCCTGATCCCATCCTAAAAGCCTTTCCCTCTACGTGTTCGATAACAAATTTCTTCATCTCTAGGGTAGAGGTACCACCTGGGTATAGTTTTGTAGTCTAAAATATTTAAAGAATGTAAGCTTGCTTCTTTCTATCTACAGCAATTGCATTACTTAAATGGGCAATGAGCTCTAGTATTTTTTAGTAACTATGTGGTTCTTGGAAAGTAAGCTCTTTAAAAATGGGTTGTTTCTGTCTGATTTCATTGCATTTGCTGTGCTGATTTTGATGAGCTTCTATTCTTCTTTCTTTAGCATTTCTCTCTCTCTCTCTCTCTGTGTGCCTGGTTAAAAACTGTATTGACTATCTGATATCTGGTTTTCATGGAGTTCTTTGATGACAATATCTCATTTTCTCTGGTCAGAGTCGGGGGGAAATAGTGCCTTATAGGTATCAGAATAAGCTATTTTCATGTACAAAACATGATTTAGCACACTGTTTACATGTATCTTTCGCCTGAACAAATGTTTCCTACCTTCTTGTTGCATTAACTAGAGATGGTGTAATTAAATTGTTATAATTGGTGATATCATTTTAGCAAAACAATTGATTTTGTTAAACATGTGCACAAACATACGAAATAGTCCCCTTGTATCCATACCCTAATTTTAAGGTTTTTCTGTGTTGACATATCTGTACCTATTCCCATCTCCTGTATCAATATCCATGCTTCATAACCATGAATTGCTCCTACCCAGAGTGACATAACTGTGGCTTTATAAAATATCAATTCTTCTGTAGAAGTTCTCACGTTGTCTTGCAGTAGTTGGAGATTCACTGTTCCCTTTGCAGGGAGCAGGCCTCATTGTTATAAGTAAAATATAATGAGTTCATGATTGTTTGCGCATGTGAATTGATCAATTTAAACAATAGGATACTTAATTAACATCTCAAGATTTATTTCAGTTCTTCGTTGTCAAAATTTCATGTCTCTTTGCCTGTTCATTTTTTATTTCAGACTACTACCCTGTCCATAGTCACGAGTTATCCCTCTAACTAAACCATTTTGACATCTGGAATTCATCTCAATGGCTCAAGATATATGTGAAGAAATGAAGTGGGTGGTGCTGGATATTGTTTAACAAGATATCCAATTATCTGATTATTCTAGTATATAGCTCTGATATCCAAGATAAAATGGTGTTATCCAACTATTTCTTAGGAAATTCAAAAGTGGAGGTATATTCTAAGGGGCATTGTCCCACCATTGTTTTGCATTTACAAAATTTTGTGCTCTAACACTAGTAGGGCAAAGATTTCTATAACAAACAAACTATCACAATTTTTTATTTTTTATTTTATATCTAAGTGGTCTGCTGGTTAAATAAAAAATGGAAGAATGATGTTAAAATTCTTTGTAATTTGAGTATATTTGTGAGATCTTTCTGCGGTGACACTGTGGACCTGGGTCCCAGCTGTGTGGTTCAACAATACTCTTGTATTTATTGCAATATACATGACCAAATGAAAACTAGTGAAATAATCAATTATGGTTCTAAGTATTAATTGGTCATGGTACAACAGTCTCTGGCAGAGGTACTACCGTACTCCAGTGAAATGCAATCTGAGATTGCAGATCAGGAAAATGTATGCTTTTTTTAATCCCCAAAGCACTTTTTTCTGATGTGGAATCCCTTCTAATTTCCTCCCTTATCTGAATTTTTGAAAGGTACCATATAAAAGGGATATGAGAATTTTATAGATTATGAAGTTTTGGTGCAAAAAGAGGCTAGACTTGTTGACTTAAAGACTGCTTTATCACATTCTAACTTCTAATTATGAGCTGCAAAATAAGCCCCATTGAACCCAATTCAGAATGAGCGGTATTCCACGTTCTGGTTTCTCTTCTGCACAAAACAGTGATCCCCGTTCTAGGTAACATAAGTTTTCATGTATTGTGTTGTATGTCCTGTTATCAGCTAACATCTCAAACCATGAGATTGAATGAGTTATTTTTATGTCACAAGATACTTTCATTTTGGCAATGTCTTCTTGTTGAACATGCCATGGATAAACACTATTTCATAAATTAATGTAATTTTTTTTTAGTTGCTCATGAACCTATTTTGTGTGTGTGTGTGTGTTTTTTTTTTTTTTTTTTAAATTTATAAGTTAAACATTCATCCTGTGGGACTTGCACCCTCGACCTTACCTTCCATTTCATTATCAAGGGAGGAGGAAGTTTCATTTGAGCTAGAGCTCATTGGCATTGTGTCAAAGGTTATGGTGCCAGACCTTTCTTTCTTGCTTTGGACTCTGATGTTCTTGCCGGTCATTCTTGCGGTCATTCTGTAGATTTCAACTAATTTAACAGCATGTCTTGCTAATTAACTCATGAATTATATGTTTATCTGCTTGAATGAAGAAAAATGTCATGTTCACTTGTTGAAACATGTCTATCATTAACAAAATGTGGCCAATTTGGTCTTAAATTAAGCACTCCCTGAAACTTTGTGGATTTTTTTGTGAAAAATTGAAAATTAAAACTGATATGTAATATCATAAAAAAATTTACAACATTAAAAAAGAAAAGAAAATAAATAAATACAAAGAAAAACACAAAACAATTATTTTTATATGTCAATCTTCTTCAACTGTTTCTAATATTTGTCATTTAGGGCTTACTTTTTAACACTGGTACATTGACATTGTAGTCATATTATGAGAGGTATCTTGACTCGTGCCTTTTGCAACTATGTTAATTGGATTACTGGTTAATTTTTTTTTGTAAAATGGAGAGATGTTTGATGTTTTCATATTTATGAATGACTATATTCCATAGATGGGGTGTGGATTTAGTAATTACTTAGCATAGCAACTAAAGGATAATGAAGATTAAGGTAGAGGTTCTAGTTAAGAGGAGAGATGGGGATTAGAGAGGAAGTTGCCCTTATCTATTTAGTCATATAAATTGCCGTCTTATGGAGAAGATATTGCAATCCTAGAAAAAATGGGGATATATCAGGAGGCTGGAATTGTGTCTTCACTTCCCTTTATCACGAAACAATTAATTATATCAATAATACACTAGTCATAGTTGCTGAATGATGATTTTTTTTTAATGCTGTCATAGATGGAGTATTCTAAATGAAAAAGAATTCACATGTGTGCTTATGGAAACACAAAATCCACAATTTGGGAGGGATAGAAGTGGCTGGTTAAGGAAACATGTCCCGCCCAAAAAAAGAAGAAGAGAATAATGGAAAGTAATAATGGATTTTCTCTGTGGTTTATTACATCTATATTGGAATTTGTATATATCATCTGTGATGAATTTTCTTACATAAATATAGTCGGCAAGGAGTCACATGCAGATGGACATATTCTTTACATAAATCCTTGTTTGCCTACCTAAGAATTAAGAAACATTGAGGTTTGTTCCATTGTTTGATGTTACCTAGGCTGAAGGATCCATATGATGCAAATGAGCTCTAGGTTAAATGACACCTCCACCATAAGAATGGAGTGGGGGGGTATAGTCGTGGGTTCAAGACTAATTGAGTGCTTGTGTAGCTTAATAATAGGAAAAATAATGGATCCATGAGATAATATCATGGGGTGAGACATAATGATGTTTGCCTTTGATCTGATACAATTATATGCTTGATGATTCCCCTTTTCGTGTTCATTTCCAATTTCTAGTCACTGAAAGGAATTATTTATGATGTAGGGACAACATTTCACCTCCCTGGTGAGGTGCATACTCATTCCTGCTTTTAGAAAAGCATATTTCCAAATTTTATTTGAGAAAATGGAAGATCATAGCGGAACCAGCACTTTTTTTAAAGGGGATTTCTATAGTTTGTGCGATATTTAGTTTATGTGAGAAAATATGATTTATTGTATGTTACATGAATCAATTCTAGTTTTTATGTGGTTGTTATACATTGTTATTTTTTATTTATTTATTTATTTTTTTTTTTTGGCTTTCTTTTTGTCTTCTTAAAGCTGGATTTTTCACCCAAAATAATAAAAGGAAAAAGAATAGATCACTCTTTTAATAAGAGATCTTTGTGATATCTGATTTTTATTTACAGTGGCATTGAACTATCAATTCTACATATATGAGACACATTTGCAGACATTTCTTTTATGATTTATGCTCTGATTGCTGGAAACGGCTCCTGCATAATTCTGACATACTCTTTTATTTTCCTGAGCAGGCAGAAAGTGCCATTACTGCACTGAGTTGCAGTGGGATGGTATTAGGAAGCCAACCTGTCAGGTTTGCCTCTGAAATGGATCATTCTTTTAAGTCCTTAACTAAGTTTGATGTCACTATATCTTGTATATTGTCGATTTTGTAGGGTAAGTCCATCAAAGACACCCGTCAGGCCACGAGTTACTCGGCCAACACTGAATTAACTAATCATCATAGTCCAAGACACACGGATGTAATCCAGTCAACTTCCCAGTTGAGAGAAACTTTGTTGTGTTGAAGGGGTGGTGAAACTTTGATATATTTTTTTTGCAGTATTTCCATCTTTGCTGTCGCAACGGTTACTTTTCTGTGACTTAACATATCGTGACCCTGCTTCAATTAAAGACCAGGTCTCGATCTTTGAGAATTTTCCCATGTTTTGACAATTTCATCTATTGAGTTAGTAGTTTTAGTTTCTGTTACTAACCTGGTGATTGTAAGCCTTGCTCATACTTAGTGCTGGACCTGCTGGTAAAACCAAAGCTTAAAACTTAAAAGTTTTCACAAAATCAATGGCATAATGTTGTCAACTTGTCATGTTACCCCTATCGCTACTAGGTAGTGAAGATGGTCATCCTAGAGGCAAGTCTATGAAATTCAAAGAATGGAGTTCCACCCCTGCCCCAGTAAAAACATCTTGAATAAGACTCTTTGACTCTTTTTATGCTTTTCTGGACTGCCTAAGTTTATTGGTACAAAGTTAAATTAGTTAATGCAGTTGATTCGTGTTTTTCTGAGACAAATTGAACTGTTTTGTGTTGCCTCCATAATCCATATTGTGTTGGACTGTGGCCTAGGCAGATTTTTTTCTATATTTTGTGTGATTTGTTAAGGCGATTTATTTTGATAAGCATATATTGAGTTTTTTTTTTTTGATACATTGTAAAGCACAATTACAGAGTCAGGTACAAACTAGCTACCCTGCCAGGTTACATTAATATATTCTGTAGCTGCTGCCCGAGCTAAACTATAAAATACCACATAATATGTTTGTGTTGACATATTTATAACATGCACAAAAGATCTCCTTAACACTCTGATGTCTTCGTACACAGTTGTCAGCTGCATTTGTCTCTAACAAGCTCATGCAAAATGTGAAGATTATCAACAAGACAAGATGTAACACTATGCACACCCCTTTTTTTATTTTTATATATAAGTACTATGCACACCCCTTGAGAGCTAAACAAGTGGCCTCCTTTCTGGTTGCTGTTGCTCCACTATAGCATTCATATAGCAAACACCCTAACTTGTCTTTACACATTGGCCAAAGTCAGTAATATCCATTCTCAGGGTTCCTGTAAGGAATTATCCTCAGCATTCAGCACTTCTTTACACCTAATAGTCCACCATTTCCTATAATCAACAATCACATTAAATGAAATAGGGTAACCTTCAAACCGGATTTTCTTAAAATGATTGGGTCGGCCCTACTTTTAACCTCTGAGCTTTTATCCAATAGCACCCTTACTAAGCTTAACATCTCATATACCACTAAAAGATAGTAAAGATTTTTTTAATAAAAAAATTCAAAATACTTCCAACAACATTTGTCTGGATCAATCAAATCAGCCACAAACTAAATAGAAGAGCTAAAAACAACCTTGATAGTATGTAAACATATTTAAATTTAGGGTTAATTATGTATTTGGTCCTCAACCTTTGGCCATTGTGTTAAATTGGTCATCAATCTTTTAACATTTTGTCAAAATGGTCGTTAATGTTAAGTGTTGGATGGAAAAGGCTGACGTGCCTAACGGATATTAAAAAAAAAAAATTATGACTCATCAAACTCACATGCGTGTTCCTTACTTCTAATGGCACGTGAGTTTTTTTCTTCCTTCCTTACTTCTAAATTGTTAGGGTACCTGTACCTGATACAAAAACAAGCCCTAAAATTGAAATAACTCTTCTGCCCCTCTCACACGGCCACTCCCCTCAACTCGTGAAAAGATCATTATACATTGGACTACTTTTTTTCTTATTTTTTCATTTGCTAATCTCTGAAATCTCTTTGTCCTCATGTTGATTATTGCTTTTGATCTTTCCCTCAATTTGTATATAAAATTAATAATTCATTTTATATATTGTAAATCTTGTTACATGTGCTTTCATCTCTATGTTTCTCACTTTCTCTAAAAATTAAAGCCAAGCATCCTAGTACCAAGATTTCATTACAAACTCTCTTTAATCTTTCTCTCAATTCTTGGTTTTAATTTTGAAGCTCTATTTTCTATGCTTTTGGGTTTTTAAAGGTTGTTTCTTTTTCAGAAATCTCTCACATGTTTCAATAATTGGGGTTTGCTTATCTTTGGAGAGAGAGAGAGAGAGAGAGAGAGAGAGAGAGATTTCCTACCTTAATTTCAATACTTGATGTTGTTGGTGTTTTGGGCCATGAACACTGGTTGTTGATTTTAATGTGTAGCAGAATTTTTTTTTCTTTTTGTTTTTAATTTGAGTTGGCATGCCACGTCACAATTTTTTAATATTAAAAAAAAACCGTTAGTCACATCAGCATTTTCCATCCAAAACTTAATATCAAGGATCATTTTGTAATAAGGTTGAAAGATTAGGAACCAATTTGACACAAGTGACAAAAGTTGAAGACCAAATATGTAATTAACCCTTAAATTTAAAAATTAATTTTTTGAGTAATATTAATTTGAAAGAATTAATTTAAAACTATTTTTTTATGGGAGTATATCTTGTCCAATTTTAAACCAATTTTCTTAACAAAAGAATTGAAATCTACTAAAGCTACTATAAGTGATGTAACTTTAGAATAAAACAGAAACAATGCGCTGCCCAGAGTTGCAGATTTATAAATTAAACAAGAGAGAATCTATTATGGATTTGTGGTTGAGTCATACATGACACTAGTCGCAAACCTGTGCGATGCATGGGAAACTTTCTGAAAAAGAAATCTAAAGAATTTATTTTATATTGACAATGTAAATTTTTTAAAATTTATTCAATCATCATATCAGTATAAGTGAGCATGAATATTACCTTTCTTAAATGTGTGAAATACATATAAGTATGAGATGACATAATATACTAAATGTAGTAAGTATGCAAGATACCAATTAAATTCATTTAAAAAGAACAATCATAATAAATTGAAACAAAAAATAGAGTATTATCCAACAAATATTACAATTTTAAAAGAGCAAAATGTTGAGCAAAACACCAATTTTAAATATTTGAGTCTGGCCATAACATAACATAAATGGTCAAATGCTGAAAATCAAGCATATTACTGTGTACATGGGTCTAGCCAAAAGTATCCATTAAGTGCTAATCGATGGAATATCAAGCATATTGATCTTCGACCGATGGAATATCAAGTATATTGATCTTTGACATTGTTCGCCACATTCAAGCTAGAAATTATCTCACAGAAAAGTAGAGACAAAAAAGAAAATAAATATCGACCATATAAATAAGCATAGAAACTCTAACAAAGTATGATTTAGCAAATAACTCTATTCAAGATGGTATTCTTTAGAAGATTAAAACAAACTAACAACTAATCCAAACTACAATTGATCAGTAACAATAAAATTCATGCTCAGATTAAAACAAATATGTTATAGCAGAAAGAAGAAGAAGAAAAAAAAAAACTATAGAAACAATACCTAGCATCAAGTATAAGGAAGAATACAGTTCACAATAAACCTTAAAGTTATGACAAACTAAATAGCTTTTATACATATATATACTGGACTGTTTAGGTGTTATTGGGAGAGAGATGTAGTAGTATTGTTAAATTGAAATTGTTATTAAAGGTTTAAAAAATATTATAGTGATGTGTGTTTACCGTGAGAGAGAGAGATGCGTTTATCGTGAGCTGTTTAGGTGTTATTTTCATCTTAATCTTTATCTGCATCTTTATTTTATTTTATCTTTATCTTCATCTTATTTTTTTCTTAATCTTTATCGTGAGCTGTTTAGGTGTTATCTTTCTTAATCTTAATCTTTATCTGCATCTTAATTTTTTTTTTATCTTTATCTTCATCTTATTTTTTTTCTTAATCTTTATCTTTATCTTATTTGAGTCTAGCCATAACTTAACATAATGGTCAAATGCTGAAAATCAAGCATACTACTGTGTACATGGGTCCAGCCAAAAGTATCCATTAAGTGCTAACCGATGGAATATCAAGCATATTGATCTTCGACATTGTTCACCACATTCAAGCTAGAAATTATCTCACAGAAAAGTAGAGACAAAAAAGAAAATAAATATTGACCATATAAATAAGCATAGAAACTCTAACAAAGTATGATTTATCAAATAACTCTATTCAAGATAGTATTCTTTAGAAGATTAAAACAAACTAACAACTAATCCAAACTACAACTGATCAGTAACAATAAAATTCATGCTCAGATTAAAACAAATATGTTATAGCAGGAAAAAAAAAAAAAAAAATAATAATTATAGAAACAATACCTAGCATCAAGTATAAGGAAGATTACCTTGCTTAACAGTTCACAATAAACCTTAAAGCTATGACAAACTAAATAGCTTTTATACATATATATACCAGACTGTTTAGGTGTTATCGGGAGAGAGATGTAGTAGTATTGTTATTAAAGGTTTTAAAAAAATTATAATGATGTGTGTTTACCATGAGAGAGAGATGTGTGTTTATCGTGAGCTATTTAGGTGTTATCTTCATCTTAATCTTTTTCTTAATCTTTATCTACATCTTATTTTGTTTATTTATCTTTATCTTCATCTTATTTTTTTCTTAATCTTTATTTTCATCTTAATTTTTAATTTTTTTTTTCTTTATCTTCATCTTAATGTAATAGTATTGTTAAATTGAAATTGTTATTAAAGGTTTTAAAAAAATTATAATGATGTGTAAAATTGTAAGGTCTGAAAAGATGATGTGGCCAATTTTTATGAAGTTAAACAAAAGAATATACCGGACTGTTTAGGTGTTATTGGGAGAGAGATGTAGTAGTATTGTTAAATTGAAATTGTTATTAAAGGTTTTAAAAAAATTATAATGATGTGTGTTTACCATGAGAGAGAGATGTGTGTTTATCGTGAGCTGTTTAGGTGTTATCTTCATCTTAATTTTTATTTGCATCTGAATTTTTTTTATCTTTATCTTCATCTTATTATTATTATTTTTTAATCTTTATCGTGAGTTTTTTAGGTGTTATCTTCATCTTCATCTTATTATTATTATTTTTTCTAATCTTTATCTACATCTTAATTTTTTTTTTTTTTTTTATTTCATCTTAATGTAGTAGTATTGTTAAATTGAAATTGTTATTAAAGGTTTTAAAAAAATTATAATGATGTGTAAAATTGTGAGGTCTGAAAAGATGATGTGGCCAATTTTTATGAAGTCAAACAAAAGAAATAAAAGTCAACAAAGCTTCGAGTTTACATATAGTACTAGTCGCAAACCTGTGCGATGCACAGAAAAATTATTGAAAATAAAATCTAAATTAATTTTGATTCCTTTTACTTCTTTTGTTGAATATATATATTATATATATATATATATATATATATATATATATATATTTTTTTTTTTTTCTTTTTTGTAGTTCAAAATGTTGTAGGCAAGATCGATAAAGAGACTTTACGAATCGGATTTAGGATAGATCCTACTTTTTGGTTTAAAAAAATAACTAAAAAAGTATTTACCATAGGATAATTAAAATTTAATATAATATAATTTTTCTTTTGGCATAAGTTGAATATAGTCCAATTTTTATAAAACATGATTCATGTTTATATTTATCATTTGGATCATGTTTCCATCCAAAAATAAAATAAAGGATACTTAAAATAAGAAGAAAGACAAATAAATACATAGGCACATAATTATATGATTAAACCTAAATAATTTTCATAACTCATTTCAAGCTCCCATGGTTTCATTCAGAGGCAGAGCTGTGTACAAGCTAGATTGGGCTATAGCCCAGTCAAGCTTTTTTTTTTTTTTAATTTCATAGGTAATTTTTTTTTTTTTTTAATAGTCCTATACCTAGCCCAGTCTAAATTTCAATTACAATCCAGCCCTAGCCCAGTCTAATTCACTAGCCCAGCAATTCCAATTTAAAACCCAAAATCATCTAAATAAAAAATCAAGCCAGCAACTCCAATCAAACCCTAACCCAATTAATTCCAATTTCAATATCATCTAAACATAAAATTCCCAATTAATTCAAAAAAAAGAAAAACTCAAAACCAATTAATAAAACAAACTCACTGTGGACTGCCGTGCGTGACCCAGTCACCACCTGCCAGCCCTCACAGTGGACAACGGCGCATCTCCTCCGCCAGTCCGCCCAAGAAAACCCTCTGGTATGTTGTCTCTCTTTCGCTCTTTCATCTTTGCCTCTTTCTCATGCCACCACGCCGCTTGACACCACTCACGGACTACTGGCCACCAGCTCTCTTTCTTTCTTCCTTTCTCTTCTCTCTTCTCTCTTCTCCCTTTCTTTCTTTCTCTTTCTTCTTTCTTCTCCAGTTCTCCGGTTCTCCCTTTCATTCTTTCTCTCTTATTTTCTGATTATCTACAGCTTAAGTGCTTAACAGCTGTAGTGCTGTACTGTACAACAATTTGTTTTCTTTTTTTTTTTTTTTTTTTTTTGATAAGTGCAATTTGTTTTCTTTTTATTCTTTTACAGTTTTACTTATTATCTACAGCTTAAGTGCTTAACAGCTATAGTGCTGTACTGTACAGCAATTTGTTTTCTTCTTTTATTTTTTTGATAAGTGCAATTTGTTTTCTTTTTATTCTTTTACAGTTTTACTTATTTCATTGTTTTAGACTTTCAGTAATCACAGTACAGATTACACTTTGTCACTATCAATCACTTGATTTATTTAATTATTTCAGATTATTAAT
Source organism: Fagus sylvatica (assembly GCA_907173295.1). NCBI lineage: Eukaryota > Viridiplantae > Streptophyta > Magnoliopsida > Fagales > Fagaceae > Fagus > Fagus sylvatica. The sequence goes on from OU015765.1 coordinate 5,291,587, forward strand.
AACTTTTATATTTTAGACTTGAATGTAGTGTGGGTGGGTGGTATACATGTCAACAGTAAATAATTTTACTATTTGTGATTTTGTGGGGCACGTGTCTGATAAGAAAAATATTTTATTTAAAAAATTATTTTTGTGGTTTGTAGATTAAAATGTCAAGCCAAACTCAGTTAAAGAAAGCAAGAAAAACCATTTTTTTCATACTATAGAAAAGAATTGAAAGATCAATCAACAAGTGAGACCAATTCATCATCAAATATTAATGTTCCGATTCCTGATAAGCCGCCTTCTTCTGAACCTCAAATAGTCGAATCCACACAAGTTGATATCTCTTCTTTGGAACGTGATCCGGGATTACGTCTTCCAATATGGTCATATCCCATTAATGAACGTGATAATGTTCGAAGAGCATATATCAAATTGAAAGCTTGTCAACCCAAGTTAAAGAACTATCTAGAAACACTTGGTAAAATTAAAAAACGTAGATTTAATTATTCTTGGTTCGAAGACTTTCCATGGCTTGAGTATTCAGAATCAAAAGATAAAGCATTTTGTTTTCCATGCTTTTTTTTTTTTTTTTGCTTTATTTAGGATAGTATCTATTGTATTTGCATTGCATTTTTTTTTTTTTATTTTATCTTTTTGCTTATGTATAGAATATGCATTGAGGGGTTAGGTTCATTATGTCCCCCCTAACTAGGTGTATTTTTTTTTTTCTATTTAATAAAATTTTCTCGTACCGTCGAGATTTACTTACTTGATATTCCAGCCCACCCTAAAATAAATTCCTGGCTTCGCCCCTGGTTTCATTATAACAAATCGATCCATCTTTCTCCATTGCCAACAACAAAATTAAATGAAATACATAAGAAAAAAAAAAAAGGAACTCTAAAAATCTTGATGAAAATTGATAATTATGATTATTATTAAAAGATATTTATATTGTGTTTATATATGGAATATATTTTAGTATTAGACATTAATTATGATTGTGTTTTATATATGGAATAATATATTCTTATATTAAAGAAAATATGATGTGTCAAAATTCTAATGGAAGGTTTAATAATAGAATAAAATTAAAATTCAATTAGAAAATATATATTAAAATAATGAGGTGTAAAATTGTGAGATTTCAAAAGCTTATATGGCGCAACATGATGAGGTCAACTAAAAGTCAAAAAACTTCGGTTTTACATTATAATATAGATATAGATATATCAAGGTCCCTTTTTGGTATGTGACTTGTGAGTATTCGACCATTAAAATTATAATTGAAATCGCTATTAAATCCTTTTTTTTTTTTTCTCAAATCAAATTTGTTATAGAAATGCTCTTCTTCTTTTTTTACCAACTACATACGCTTCGTCAACTTTCCATATATAATATATTTCTCAAAATATTGTCTCAAGTAGAAAGAAATCTTTAATATTTCCATACCAAGAAATACAATTAAATAAAACGTTTACAAAAGAAATTCATTCATTATATGTGGGAATCAGATCTTCCATTGTTTTAAATATAACCCTAATCCCATAGAGAAGAGGAGACAAAGAATACATTCTTGAGACAAAAGAAGAAAAATAAGAGAGGGCCAAAACTCCCTTGTCAAAAGGGAAAACGAGAAATGAGTTTGAAATTTAGTTTTGGTTGGGTTTGCTTGTTATTGTCTTTATTGATATGGGTTAATGAAGCTAAAGGCCAAGCCAAAATTTTCGATGTGAAGAAATATGGTGCCATTGCTGATGGAGTGACTGACAACAGTGAGGTAATTGATATGATACAGGCTTTTAGTTCTTGAAACCCAATAAAATAAGGAGAAATATTAGTTCACATCATCTAAATCACATCATGAGTATCAATATTCACCAATTGTGGACATTAATATTTATATAGTGAACATGTCTAAAAATTGTGAATATTATATGGATGTACATAATTTTTGAATGGTGTGAAGATATGGTATAAGGTTGGTGTGAACCTATCATTGCTCGTAGAAATTGTGAATCTCATGTATTTCTTTTATATGTTTTTGTTTTCAAATGAACCTTTCTAGTATTTAGTAAATCAATTTTTGTATGTTTTGTCAGGCATTTCTTAAGACATGGAAGGAAGCATGTGAATGGACAGGAAGGCCTAAGGTTTGGATCCCGAGTGGAACATACAAGGTGAACTCTGTAAAATTTGAGGGTCCATGCAAGGGTCCGATAGCCTTTGTGATTAAAGGGGTTCTCAAGGCTCCTACTGATCCATCCAAGTTTATCACTGAGAATTGGATAAATTTCCGATATCTTGACAAATTGACAGTGAGTGGTGGTGGCATCCTAGATGGCCAAGGAAAGGAGGCTTGGTCGTTCAATGATTGTAACAAGAATTCGAATTGTGTGACTCTACCAACTGTAAGTTAGTGCTTTATTTCATTTTCCCAATTTTCTATGGAGACTGAGATCCCCATATATAGTCTCTGGATACTATACTGTGAGTCCTATTTTATTTTCTATGTAGGTGACATTTTTGTATATATACTTGCTTGATATTGTTCAACTGTACAAGATAGTTATGCATAGGAAGTAAAGAGTTGTTGGCTTTTACTGAACTTGTGAGTGTTTATCCTCATTAACAAATCTAATAACTAATCCAATAAAGTAATAAAAAAATGGAGAAAGTATACTTTACCCACATGTGATTTGATCCATTTACAAGTTACCTACTCGTGGTTTCAAAATTGACACTTTACCCACCTGATGTTTTATTTCTTAACTCTTGTTACTCACATCTCAATACCGTTAAAACAAAACAAAATAAAAAATATTCGGTCCTCTCCTTCTCTCTCAAGCTCGTTACCATCGGCCCTCATTGGAAACTCTCACGCCATCTTCCAATTGGCCCTCACCCTCACGCCTCATCTCTAGGGCCAATAGGAAGATGGCATGAGAGTTTCCAGTGAACGCTCATGGTAACAAGCATGAGAGAGGAGAGGACCGATATTTTTTTTTTTTTTTTTTTTTTTTTTTTTTTTTTTTTTTTGTTTTGTTTTAACGGTAGTGAGATGTGGGTAACGGGAGTTAAGAAATAGAACATCATGTGGGCAAAGTATCAATTTTGAAACCACAGGGTAGGCAACTTGTAAATGGGCCAAACCACAAATGGGTAAAGTAAAGTGTATTTTCCCCTAAAAAAACTAATCCAATATATAAAGAAACTAAAATAGGGTTTGTTTGTCTTATGTCGAAATTAGACATAAGATTGCTATATCTATCAATAATATTTATAAAACCAAAAACGTTTTTTTTTTTTTTTTGTTTGAGGCCTCACAATTTTTAAATTTTTTTTGTCTTTATTCTAATATATATAGTTTAATTGATTTTAAATTATACTATTTATTTAAACACTCCAAAAAAATCTTGTCACAACATATATATATTTTTTGAGAAGAGCATATTTATTTTAGGCAAGAATTGACTTCATCCCTAAATTTTGTATGAAGTTTGTTTTTCGTCTCTAAATTTTGAAAAATTTGTTTTTCATTTCTAAATTTTGAAAAAATTTGTTTCTACGCATGAAATTCGTCCCTGAACTTTTTTTAAAATGACGAAATTCATGTGTAAAAACGAACTTTTCAAAGTTCAAGAATAAAAAACGAACTTCATGCAAAGTTTAGGAACAAAACAATAGTTTAACCTTTACTTTTAAAAAGTAGAATAGATGGTTCCATATACAAACATAATCATAATAAATGTTTATTACTAATTATCATAATTCTCAATTTTCATATTTATCAAAAAAATAATAAAAATTCTCAATTTTCATATGATCTCCTAATATTTTTTTGAGACCTCACAATTTCACACGTTAGTATTTTAATACATATTTAATTAATTATAAATTCTATTCTATATTTAAACACTCCATAATACATTATATTTTTTTTAAAAAAAAATTGTAGAATAAATAGTTTAATATATAAATACAATCATAATAAATACTTATTCGTAATTACTATAATTATCAAATTATATATTTGGACAAAAATTGAAAAAAGAGAAGAAAAAAAAATTCATATTTTGTAAATTTTTTTGTACATGAGTTACTAACTAATTAGGAATTATTTGTCGGTGACGTCATGGAAATTAGGAATCAAATTAGACAAAAATCTTGATGGTTTACATAAAAAAGAATATGGGTCAGATCTCTTGGGAGAACACTTTAGAAGTTAAAAAATTCCAAAGCCAAAACTATTGGATTTTGCTATTCATGTATACGATTTTTATCATTAAAATTTCTAAATATTTTAAAAAGTAAAATTTGTGCTGAGCAAAATTTGGATAATTTTTTTTGATGATTTGTTATCTTGTTCCAAATGTGAGACTGACATTTAATTATGCATTGCAAATATTATCAGACAATGAGATTCGATTTTGTCACCAATTCATGGGTTCATCACTTAAGATCGATCAACAGTAAGAACACCCATTTTGTGGTATTCGGATGTCAGAACTTTAAAATCACTAATACTAGAATATTAGCTCCTAGTGATAGCCCCAACACGGATGGGATAAAAATGGCACACTCAAAAGGCATCAAAATCAAACAAATGACAATTCGTACTGGTGATGACTGCATAGCCATGTTGCCTGGAACCAAAAATGTCAATATTTCTGATCTTGTTTGTGGACCTGGGCATGGAATTAGTATTGGGAGCCTTGGCAAAGACGGAGATCAAAATGATGTGACTAATATAAGGGTCAGAAACTGCACATTTCATGATACTTCTGATGGTGTAAGAATCAAAACTTGGGCTTCTCCTGGGATTGGTAAGGTTTCCAATTTGATATATGAAGACATCTTCATGAATCGTGTCGGCAATCCCATCATTATTGATCAAGAATATTGCCCATACCCTCCATGCAGTCAAGAGGTAATTTTAATACGCTCTTTCTTAAGTCTCTTGATTGTGTTATAAAATCAAACTCTATAAGTTTTTATATTCAACAATACAATGTTTTTTTTTTGCTAAATCAGCAATACAATGTTGGTACAAAAGAATAGTCTATATCACATATTAGGGCTCTACTAAAAAAAATTCACATATTAGGGTGTCTGTATTTGTGTGTATGGACTCATGCATTTGTTATTAGAGAAAATAGGCTTATGGTTAGAAAGTTGACATTTTATTATATTGTTAATGGGGTACTGATTATGTTCATTGACATGTTAGTTTTGTAAGGCTTTGTAATAAAATTAGAAGCGAATTGCATTTTTCTCCCCTTTAACTATCGGATTCATCTCAATTTTCTCTTAATCTATAAAACTAAGAGGGAATTGTGCTTGGTTTAACATAAAATTAGATGGTGGAGAGTTATTTACATATTTTCAATATAAAAAAAAGGGCATTGTTCGATTTTATAAATTAAGAGAAAATTGAGATAAACCTAATAAAGTAATAAGAAAGAACACATTTTACTGTAAAATTAGTAATACCTTTATCGTTTCCTTTTGGTGAAACACCACGTACTAGTGGTACCAGCAAGCATGCTATGAAATAGAAACATGTGGTGGCAAAGTCTTAAACTTGCATGCACAAAATTCCACGCATTGTCAATATGTGATTAAAAACGTGTACTTACTAATTAAATCTATGATTTCTCTTCTTGTCTACAGCATTCTCGTGTTCAAATCAATAATGTCACATACAGAAACATCTGGGGAAGTTCAGGTTCTAAAGTTGCAGTTACTTTCAGATGCAGCAAAAGCAGGTATTGCCAAGACGTAGTGCTGGACAACATTAATTTGCTTTATCATGGCCTTGAAGGAGATGCTATTGCGGTTTGCTCTAATGTCAAAGGCCTTTCTCTTGGCCAACAAAACCCTCCCTCATGCATTTAGTCCTGCTATCTCCAACAAGTTCCTTTAAAGTAAGCTTATATACGACCAGAAAATTAGAAATAATGTATATGATCCCTTCGTATAATGGCTCATTCTTGTGTTATCGGGGGATCTAGATACTAATGTGTCAGAAACTGTATCCTTAGTTTTCATATGGGAGAGAATGTAGTTAGATGGTGTAATTTGTTATTAAAAGAAGGGTTCGATTAATAGATGCCTTAAGGTGCATTTAATGAACCCTTTTTCGCTTCAATTTTTTGTGCCCACCACATGATTTCCGAAGGCATGTTTTATTTTATGAAAATAACTATGATACCCTTTCTATTCCACTATGTATGGTCATGTGAAGAGAAATAAAAGAGAGGAAGATTTAGAGTTGGAGGGGGATTTGGAAAAAGATGAGGAAAGAAAAGAAAGATTAAGGAAAGAGATGGGTGGGGAGTACATATGAGAGAGGAAGACTTGGAGAGGAATTTGTAGAGAGAGAAAAGAAGATAAGAGGAGGCCAGGTGATAAAAGAAAAAGAAAACTAGAGATATTTTGGTCTTCTTATAAAATGAATTGCTTTTTCCTATACATTCCTGACTCCTGAGAGACCATGCAACAATTGGCTTCTTTTCCAATTTCCCATAAAAGTAGGGACAATTTAGTCATTTCATGCAACCTTAATGGATGCCCTAACAAAAACCTTAAAAGAATTCATATATCTATTGGATAAGAAAATATATATGTTGGATAGAAACAACACCCCAACACAAAAATATATTTATTGAAGTTTGCTACTTTATATTAGTTTGTTATTTAGTATAATTTGTTGTTTCGATACTGCAAATTTAGACTCAAGCTTTGCAACGCTCACACCGTAAAAAACCTTTTGTAGGTTTGACCTTTGTTTTGCATATAAGACATGCAATACAGTACTACCCAAACCTGTTGTCGACATTTATGATTTTGGCTTTGCATGTCACAACTATTTTCTGCAATATAAAGTTTTTATTTATTTATTATATAAAGATTTAATATTCATTATGATAGTGCATTTAAAACGATTAATTGTAATTGATACCTTTGTCTTTGAGTTCCATTCCATTTCCTTTATTTTAGTTAATGTCTTTCTATTATGTAGGTGATGTTCTTTATTTGGTACTTTTATTGGTTGTTCAATTGATATATCCTTAACTTTTGATACTATGGTGTTGTCTGCAATATACTCCTGAATATGTTATATTATTTTTTATTAGTTTGCATAATGATGTTATAAAGAAAATATAGAATGATAGTTTGTTTACTTGTCAAGAGCTCTTTCAACTTAAGGAATCTTAAGGTTGATGTACATTTGTGTTGCAATTTTTGATGATAAATGGTAATCACCTACAAATAATTAAACAAAATCTATTAGGATTATTAATATAAAATCATTATATTGGTTTTAAGTTGCTAAGTGAAAGCTTACTTCTAAAGGTTTTCACAATTGTTGAAGTGATTATTACAATAAATGGGTCTGGATTACTTTTATAGAATCATCATCTATTTGCAATGCATAGATCCCCATAGGGTTTTATGCATAGACTTGTTTGTGAAATTTTGTATCAGCGAGTTAGAAATCAAAATCTTCATTTTAATTTAAATTTCTCTAAACTTAATAGTAATTTTATATTATTTTGCATTAGCTAATTATATTTCAAATGCAAATATAAGTAATCTTACTTTTCTAGAAACAGTTGAATTTCCAAATTTTTGTTGAACAACCTCTCGACATAACCCCCTGAATGAGTCCAATTGATTCCAATATGCCAATCACATCTGCAGATATAAATGCATGAAATGAATTCTAATAGAGTTAGTATTGATTTATCATTTTGTATTATTTTGTTAAATTCTTAAATTATATTTGCAAATGCATAAAAGTATACAATGCATTGAGAATAAATTTGAATTAAATGTAATATGTAAATTAATTTGTAAAATAATAAGTAGTACCAACCAAATAAGTAGTGTCGTAGCATCGTCTAGCTATAGTTTCGTAATCAGCAAGTTCAAATCAATACCGAAAAGACCTAACGAAGTAATCCCTTATTAATTTCATCGATTTTATTGGCCGATTTTGTTGAAATAAAAATTATTTTATGTCGGTTATGTACTAGACAAAACTTTCCTTTGTATTCCTCAACTAAAAAATGTTTGATTTCATATATGCATCCTTCATTTAAGAGTGATCGAAAACGTTGAGCCAAATTCCTTTTTATACTTGCATGTAGTAGCGTTCCCTAAAAAATATGATTCAAACAAATAAATTAATATAAGTCACTTTCAATGGGAACCAAGGTGGGCCTAGTCTTAAAGATCCTTTGCAAGTTCCAGATGGGCCAATTACAAGATCAAGAGCCAAGAAGATCAAGGAAGCAATGCAAGGATTGGTGCAATCCACTTGGGATGAAGCTAGCAAGAGCCCAACACTCAAGATGGGTTTGAAAGAAGGAGAACCAATTTTGATCCACTTGATACAAGCTGTGGAAGACATGACTTAGGGTTATTGTTTGGGCCTATTGTTATTGAAGGGTTTCAATTTGTTAAATGATTTATTTTATTAGTTTAGAATAAGTGGGCTTGAGGATGCTTCGCCCACATATGTCTTATTTCTTATGAACTAGGGTTTTGGGAAGGCCTTGTATTATGGCCAAGGGCTTATTTGGAAAGTTACTTTTAGGAACTAGGATTTCAAGAAGTTACTGTAGCGGAATTACTATAGTGCGACACTATTCATGTAGAGGTATTTTTGGGAGAAAGGGTTTTATTTTGGTTAGGGTTTTAATTAGGTTTTGGTTTAAATACTCTTTGTAGCCTCATTTGAAGAGAGACAACATTGAATTTTCATTGTGAGTTGAGTTTACTCCTCTTGTTCTTGATTGAACTTTTGAACTTATCAAAGGTAAATCACAACCTTTGTGGCGTTCCTCCTTGTAATCTGGGTTCTTGAGACAGGTTCTTCAACGGGTCTAGATTTTAATATAATCTAGGTTCTTGAAACGAGTTCTCAACGGGTCTAGATTCTCCATCCATTGACTTGATTTTGGCTTTCTTGGGTGAGTTTTCAAATTGATTGTGGGTTCAAGGGATTCCATTCCTGCGGGTTCATATCATTTGGTATCAGAGCAAGGTTTCCAATCAGGTCTAATTTTATCTTTTATTTCTTGCATATTTAATTCTAGGGCTTCATTGTTCTAGGGTTAAAAAAAAAAAAAAAAAAAAAAAAGGTGGCTGCCGAATTTCTTCACTATTCTTAGGGCTGCCGAATTTCATTGTTCTAGGGTTTGTGTTGGCTGAAACGTTCTAAATCTCTTGTTCTAGGGGCTGCCGTATATCACTTATTCTAGGGTTTTTGAGTTATTGTTAAGGTTTTGTCAATTGCTTATTCTTTTGATTGTGATCAAATCAGTTGGTGAAAAAAAAAAAAAATCGTCCAAAAAAAAAAAAAAAAGAGTATAGAAAATCCGAAATTTTTTCTTGAGCCTTATCATCAAAGGGGCTGCATACATCATTATAGTTGGTATCTTGTCTTATAGTTACTCTTTCATTCGTATAATTTCCTTGATTCTCGTGTCGTTTTTATTCCTTCCGTGTTTCTCTTGTTCTTGTTTCTTGGACCTAATTACTAGTTGGGATAAAACAAGGTTGCATTGTCTTGATTGAGTTCAATTAGTTCTTAAAGAACTTGAGTGGGAAAACTCTTGAGGTAAAAGGCAAGAGAGTGTGAGACTATTATCGGGAAAAAAAAAAAAGCCAATTAAGAGTGAAATACGAGTGGAGTGCCATTATTCGAGTGTAAACACGTAAGGGAGTGTGTGAGGTTTTCCACTAACATTTTTTTGTGCAGCACATTACGATGTCTCATAGGAGTGACTCATCACCAAAGGGGATGGCAGATAACTCATCCTTTGTGTTGCAAGCCATGCAACAACAGTTTGAGCGGTTGAACTTTGTGTTGGGTGAAGTGAGGGATAGGATGGATCATCAAGAAGCAGCGATTAGAAATCTGCAAGGTGGGAGAGATAGGAGGCGACGTGAGCCTAGAGTTGAAAATGAGTATGAGAATGAAGGAGATGGTAAGGATGAGGAAGACTTAGCATCTGAAGTTGGGTCGGGTAGACATAGAAGGGTTAGGCGTGAAAGAGGACTTGAGGGGAACCTAGGGGGTCGGGATGGTGTAGATAGAGACCTTGGGAGCATCAAAATGAAAATACCATCTTTCCAAGGTAGAACTGACCCTGAGGTTTATCTAGAGTGGGAGAAAAAAATAGAGTTGGTGTTTGATTGTCATAATTACTCTGAAGAGAAGAAAGTGAAGTTGGCGGTAATTGAGTTCACTGATTATGCTATTATTTGGTGGGATCAATTAGTGACCAATAGGAGGAGGAATTATGAGAGGCCTGTAGAGACGTGGGGAGAGTTGAAAGCTCTCATGAGGCGGAGATTTGTACCTAGCCACTACTATAGGGACCTTTACCAAAAGCTCCAAAATCTTACACAGGGGTCTAGGAGTGTGGAGGATTACCATAAGGAGATGGAGGTGGCGATGATTCGGGCTAATGTAGAGGAGGATCGGGAGGCCACCATGGCTAGATTTTTGAGTGGTTTGAATAGGGACATAGCCAATGTAATTGAATTGCAGCATTATGTGGAGATAGAGGACATGGTGCACATGGCTATGAAGGTGGAGAGGCAGTTAAAGAGAAAAGGGACAGCAAGGTACACTTCGGTTTCTAACACTACTTGGAAATCAAAGTGGGATAAGGAATGATCCAGCTGAAGCAAAGAGAAAGACCGAACCACCTAAGGGAAAAGATGAGGGAACTAGCAACAAACCCAAGGTAGAATCTCAACCTTCACGGAATAGAGATATTAAATGCTTTAAGTGTTTGGGTTCAGGGCACATCGCTTCTCAATGTCCAAACAGGCGGGTGATGATTATGCGTGACAATGGGGAGGTGATGACTGAGAGTGAGGATGATAGTGATGGGATGCCCGAGTTGGTTGATGCTAGTGATGATGATGGAGTGGTATACCCCGTGACAGGTGAGTCTCTTGTTGCCAGGCGTGCTCTCAATACACACATTAAGGTGGATGATGCAGAGCAACAGAGAGAGAACATTTTCCATACTAGATGCCACGTCAACAATAAGGTATGTAGTATGATCATTGATGGGGGGAGTTGTACTAATGTGGCTAGCACTATTTTGGTTGAGAAATTGAATTTACCAACCTTAAAACACTTTAGACCATACAAATTGCAGTGGTTGAATGATTGTGGAGAGGTTAGGGTGGATAGACAAGTGTTAGTTACTTTTTCAATTGGGAAGTATCTGGATGAGGTGCTTTGTGATGTTGTGCCTATGCATGCTGGCCATATTTTGTTGGGGAGGCCGTGGCAGTATGATAGGAGGGTGACACATGATGGGTTCAAGAACATGTACAGCTTTGTAAAGGGGGGCAAAACAATCAAGCTTGCTCCTTTAACTCCAAGCCAGGTCTATGAGGACCAACTGAAACTGAAAAGTGAGGTTGTTCAAAAAAGAAAGAGTGAAAATGAGAGTGATCCAAAAAGAAAGAGTGAAAATGAGAGTGATAAAAAAAGAAAGAGTGAAAAAGAGATTAAGTAAAAAAGAAAAAGTGAGAGTGAAACTAAGCAAAAAAGAAAGAGTGAAAAAGAAAGTAGAGAGGTGGCTGAGAGTAAAGAAAAAAGAGTGGAGCCACGAGAGAAAAAAGAAAGAGAGTCTGCAGAGAGAAAAGGAAAGACAAAAGTGAGTTTCTATGCAAGAGAGAGTGAGGTTAAGAGGGCTTTCTTCGCAGATCGCCCTATGATTTTTCTTATCTATAAAGAGTCTTATCTTAATCTTGATGAAACTAACCAGTCTCTTCCTAGTTTGGCTGTTTCTTTGTTGCAGGAGTTTGAGAATGTATTCCCAAAGGAGATGCCTAATGAGTTGCCACCCATTAGAGGCATTGAGCACCAGATTGATTTTGTGCCCAAAGCTGCTACTCCAAACCGACCAGCCTATAGGAGTAATCCAGAGGAGACAAAGGAGCTTCAAAGGCAAGTTGAGGATTTGATGAGCAAGGGGTACGTGAGGGAGAGCATGAGCCCATGTGCAGTACCAGTGCTACTAGTGCCAAAGAAGGATGGGACGTGGAGGATGTGCGTTGATTGCAGGGCGATCAACAATATCACTGTAAAGTATCGCCATCCCATTCCTAGATTAGATGATATGCTTGATGAATTGCATGGCTCATGTATTTTCAGTAAAATTGATCTTAAAAGTGGGTATCATCAAATTAGAATGAAAGAGGGTGATGAATGGAAAACTGCTTTTAAGAATAAGTATGGGCTTTATGAATGGTTGAATATGCCATTTGGACTTATAAATGCACCCACTACTTTCATGAGATTAATGAACCATGTCCTACGTGCGTTCATAGGCAAGTTTGTGGTTGTGTACTTTGATGATATCCTAGTATACAGCAAGGACTTAAATGAACATATTGAGCATTTGAGATATGTGTTTGATGTGTTGAGATGTGAAAAGTTGTATGCTAATTTCAAGAAATGTACCTTTTGCATGGAAAAAGTTGTTTTTCTTGGTTATGTTGTTAGTACAAAAGGTATTGAGGTGGATGAAGAGAAAGTCAAGGCCATCAAGGAGTGGCCAACGCCAAAGAGCATCACTGAGGTAAGAAGCTTTCATGGCTTAGCTAGCTTTTATCGGCGTTTTGTTAAAGACTTTAGCACCATGGCTGCACCACTCACTGAGGTAATTAAAAAGAATGTTGGGTTTCATTAGGGAGCTGATCAAGAGAATGCTTTTGCCACTATTAAAGAAAGGTTGTGCTCTGCACATGTGTTAGCATTACCTGATTTTAACAAAATTTTGAGAATGTGATGCCCTAGGAATAGGGATTGGAGCTGTTTTGATGCAGGATAGGCGGCGTCCCTGAAGTACCCTACTTATGACAAAGAGCTTGACGCTCTTGTTCGTGTATTAAAGACTTGGCAGCACTACCTGTGGCCTAGGGAATTTATGATCCATACCGATCATGAATCATTAAAGCATCTCAAGGGTCAAGGTAAGTTGAATAAAAGACATGCTAGATGGATGGAATACATTAAGACCTTTCCATATGTCATCCGTTACAAGCAAGGTAAAGAGAACATTGTTGCTGATGCTTTATCTCGGAGGTATGTACTTCTTACTTCTATGAGTGCTAAGATGCTTGGGTTTGAATATGTGAAAGACATGTATGCCGATAACGCTGACTTTTCTGATGTGTATAAGGCATGTGATAAGGCGGCATTCGGTAAGTTTTACAAGCATGATGGTTATTTGTTTAAAGAAAGCAAACTTTGCATGCCAAGTTGTTCTATGCGTGAGTTATTGGTGTGTGAGGCACATGGTGGGGGATTAATGGGACACTTTGGTGTTAAGAAAACTTTAGACATTTTGCATGAACATTTCTTTTGGCCTAAAACTACAAAAAAACCAAGGAATACTGACGTTTTTTCTCGTGGCTGTTTTAATAACAGCCACTATATGTAGACTATTCTGGCTGTAAATGACAGCCACTATATAATGGGTTTGTAGTAACTGGTTTTTTAGGACAGCCACAGATGCCTAATGATATTGTGACTGTTTCCTTTGACAGTCAGAATAGCATTAAATAAAATTCCAAAACTACACTGTTTCATGCTTTATCTAACCCGCTAAAAATTTCCCTAAATTTTTTCATTCCCGCGTGTTCTAATCTGATATACTAAAAACTCAAAACCAATTTCCCCTAAAATTTTCTTCTCTCTCTCTCTCATCTCACCCACATCACTGCCATCGCCGCCACCATCTCTCTCACCCACAACCACCTTTGCTGCCACCATCTCTCTCACCTATAACCACCTCTCTGCTGCCACCATTAATTTCTCTCACCCACCTCCAGATCCAAGTTCAACAAACTCAAAAGTAAGGGCTTTTTTTTTTTTTTTTTTTCCATAACCACTATATTGTAATATTCTCTCTCAGCTTCTCACTCTCGCTCTCAACTTCTCAGCTCTCTCACTAATTTATCACTTTCTCACTCTCGCTTGGACTCGGTCTCTAGATCTAGACCACGGAGCTCTGCCGTCGTTCATCTGACCACGGAGGCACGAAACACAAACACATCTGACTCTCATCTCCCTCATTGACAGATACACAACCGACTCTTCTAATTGGACACTGGTATTCTCTGCTTTGTTTTGTCACTTTTTTTTCTCTCTCTCTCTCTCTCTTCAGTCATCTCAAGACTTACTTTTTTGCTTTTTTGCTGAACACTTTTGATTTGTCTTTATCTGTTGGTTGTTTGTGATGGTGAACCGATGGGGGTGGGTGAAGTGAATAAATTTGTGTGTTTGTCAAGGCTTAAATCTTAATGGAGGTTTGAATGGGTCAAAGATGTGGGGCTGGGGATTACTTTGATGACTTGGTGCACAATTTGGTCAAGGTCAACTTAAATAGCCTTAGCTTAAGATTATTTTGTTTAAGATTACTATGATAAGAATGAGACACTTTCGTTCAGGTGAGAGAAAGAACCTTAGCTTTACTTCATTGATTTTTTTTCTTTTCTTGTTTTCTATTTGTTGTTTTTTGTCACTCCACTGGGAATCATTTCATATGTTGACTTCTATCCTTGCCGCTATTTGTTTTCTGCATTCTTATTTCTACAGACTGAACAATCCTTCTCATACCTCCATTTCTATTTCTGTATTCTTACCTCCCAAACAACACTGATGCTGCACTGATGGGCAATTCAAATTAATCCATCGTTTCTTTCTATGAGATAGATGTGAGTTATACAAATGGCAGCAAGATAAATTTTTGTTTGTGTAATTGAAAACAGGGTCATGAATTTTGGTTTCCTAACCAATTTTTATCTTATTAATGTTTATCAAGCAATCACCAACATTTCAATTTTTAAATAAATTACAATTCTGGTGTGGAGGAAGATTGAATTGGGTAAAATCTTAATTTGGCTATAACATGGAAATGGAAACTCAAAACATTTTAGGTCCATTAGAAAGGATGTTAAAGCTAGGATTGAAATCAAGAATTCCTATTGCAATTCAATCCTCAACCGTGTGTTCTGCTGCAAATGGGGAATTAATAGTTCTATTCTGCAACAGAAAGCTACCATTCACTGCTAGTTTATGGGGTTGGTTTATAATGGACCTCTTGCATTCTGGTGTCTTTGTTTAGTTGGCCTTTTGGAGTTGGCTGACTTGGTTTTGCTTGGTGATTTTTATTTTTTATTTATTTTTTTATTGCATCTGCTTCTGTGTTTTGGCTGTTGCTAGCTGTTGTTTTTTTGTGTGGCTCTAGTAGCTGCTGGGTTGTGCAAGGATTGCAAGGTCTTTGCTGGGTCTTTTATTTTAGGCTTTTGCCTTTTGAGTTGTATTTGTTGGTTTGTTTCATTGATAATTTTTTTGAATCTGATATGTTTGCAGATCCGTATAGTGATATGATATTGGTTGATGGTATCACTCTTCTTTGCAATGATATTCAGGTAGCTTTTTCAAATGCCAATTAGTTATTATTGCTTAATGACTATAAGGTTTTCAAAACTTAAAGTTTCGTAATTACTTTTGAGTTCTCATAGGCTGTTTGTACCTTATGGGTCATCTTTTTGTTTATTTTGTTTTTTCTTAAATAAGAGTTCGAATTGTTCTGTGGTTGGCTTAGATAAATTTGATCTTCACAGTTTGAATGATATATGGGCCTTTGTCTTTTGGCAAGTGGATCTGCAAGATATAGTTATGGTATGTATAATCCTTTGAAGCTGTTGCTATACAAGGCATGCCTACCTAAGTATCTTTTTTATTGTTATTAAGAAAGTATCCTTGATGCTAGGTTTAAATTTAATTCTACAAAGTCTGACCCTTTGGTAGGAAGAAAGCATATAATTATAGTCCGTCTAATGAATACAGTTTGAGCTCTGTGGAGTTGAATACATGCTTGTGATTTCTATCAATCTATATAGTCCGTCTAATGAAATTGTTTTGAATGTGGGCTAATGACTAATAACTTGGCTATTTTTGGTAACATGGTTTGCTGCTGTTATTGCAGTTAGTTGTTTCATGGTTGGTTTGATTAGCATACAATCCAAAATTATACTATTGCTGCTGAAAATGATCTTTGCTTCTTGTAATTTTGCAGAAAAGTTTCGTGAGATATATAACTTTGCATTTGGCTGGGCAAAAGAAAAGGTACTCTTTTCTCTGCATGAAGACTTGGATTCGTACATATTCTTGAGCTATGGATATTTATCTCTTTTGCTGAAAATAAGGACTTTTTGATAGTTTTCAGCCTTTCACTACTGTCACAGTTCTATATTTTATTGGCTACTGGTTAATCCAGGATTTGACCTTTTTTTTTTGTAATGTTGATTGTGCCCCCACTTTTCCCCCCTGTTCCTGCTTCCCCCTCTAATCTTATGGGTGACTTGATTCTTATATCGTACTATAGTACTTGGTTTTGCTGATTTTTTTTTCTTTTCTTTTCTGAATCCTTTTATTAGAAAAATCAGCATCCTAGGGTGACATCACTTATTTTACTTGTTACTCTAAACTCAACTAATTAATTAATTAATTTATATCTGTTTTTTTTTTTACTCAGAATGGGATGTGCTCTGGGAGTTGTTTTATGTAATCCTTATTGTTAAAAACCAACGTGGTTAATTGCTGTATGCAATCCTGCCAGTAATTTTGGATGGACATGTTTAGACTTAGGTGCATTTTTTTTTCTTTTGATAAGTAATAATTTTTTTATTGAAGGAAAACCCAAGTATACTAGAAGAATTTAAAGGGACATCCAAAAAGAATCTCAAAAAGTACAAAGATCAATCAACTCCACAAGGGAATTGATAGAGAATTAGCCTAATGCTACCACCCACTCATACAAAGTTTGAAAAAATAAGACTTTCAGTGCTGGAGTAGTTCTTTCACAATCCTCAACGTGACGACCATTCCTCTCCCTCCAAATACATCACATCAGCCTTCAAATTTAGTTTATTTTATTTTTATAATATCTGAATCTAAAATGACTAGCATTCCGCTCACAGTCCTTTAAATAAGAGTTTCAGCTCTGGAATATTTCTCTCACGGTCCTTAAAGTGACTAGCATTCCTCTACCTCCAAATACACCACATCACACAATAAGGAACAACCCACTAAATTGCCATGTGCTGATGCCTACCTAGATGACCTGCCAACCAGCCCAAAGATCCAACACTCAACATGGCATCACCCACTGCACCCCAAACATGCCAAACACCACAAACCACAACTCTGGAGCCATTGGGCAATGCAACAACAAATGATCAACACTCTCCCCACTTCGCATACACATACAACACCAATCCATAAGGATAAGACGATGCTTCCACAAATTATCAATAGTCAAAATTCTTCCCAATGCAGTGGTCCAGGAAAAGAAAGCAACACAAGGTGGTACCTTCCCCTTCCAAATTATTTTCCAAGGAAAAGTCAAAAGGGAAGGGGGACTCAAACAACGATAATAACGCTTAATAGTAAAACTCTTTTACGAACCTTTTGACAATTAAGCTAAATGACTGAATCTTCTGATGGATAGCTACCTCTTAAAGCTTGGTATTATCCCTAGAAGAATGGTGGGGGATTTAAATGTTTAAGTTTCATTTATACCCCCCCCCACCCCTTTTGATAGGCAAAGATGGAAAAGCAGAATGCATGTTGCCAGTCCCCATGGATGATATAGAATGGTGCTGATTAAGTTAATATCCTTTATTGACTTAGTTTGAGTATTATTGATGATTTTCCCTGTCAATCAATTATTCACTGATTTCTGTCACTCCTTTTGTGGCTTCACCTAGGCTTTAACATGGAATGCAAACCTCCCCCAAGGGATCCATCTCGAATTGGGATAATATGATAAATGATTTTTTCAAGCAATTGTACAATACAGAGACACGTTGGCATTGCCAAGCTAATTGAAACAAAGCAAAGAGACAATGAGCCACTTGCTGACTTTATTGCAAAGTGTTATGCCTTTCTAGGATATGATTCTTGATGGGTTTGAATTTTCAATTAAGCTTAAAATGTGTACACTTACAAGCATGGGGACAGCTCAGTGCTACATTTTTTATACTTTACTATAAATTATATTTAACACTTTAAAAGTCAATTGTGTATGTGTTTTATATACATGTCATTGTCACCCAAATTATGGTTACATATGCAAGTCCTGATTTTTCTATGTATTTCAGGGTCAGAAATCTTTAGCATTGGATACAGCTATTGGAATGTGGCAATTATTGTTTGCTGAAAGGCAGTGGCCGTTGGTTGATCACTGGTGCCAGTTCTTATAGGTAGCGTATCATCCATATTATGATCCATTTTAGATAAGTTTGCTAAACTTCTTGACGAGAATGAGTAGTTGAGATTAAGGCACTGTTAAGTGAGCTGCCATAGGAAATGAGAATATAGTGCTTATTAAGTGGATTATTTATTCATCATTGATGACCTCCTCTGTGGTGTTATAAACATCACATAGGCACCAACATCTCCAACTTTGGATTTATTGTTAAATTTGTCTGAGATTCACTTATTTCTTGCACCCAAAGAAAAAATCATAATAGGTCTTCCCATTGCTTGCACACACATACATATTTGTCTTTCTTTACGTGAATGTACTCTCTCTAATGCAGGACAAACCAGTAGACTAAACAAAGTACGTCGGGCAAAGCAAAAAGATGCACATACAGCTGGATCTAAAAGCTATGCTAGCCATGCTTATGATATAGTAAGAACTCTTAATTTCTTTTCGTAAATTATTTATTTTATTATTATTATATAAACAAATATTGTTAATTAAATGAATCTAAATCATAATGTAGAAAAAAAAGCAAGGTGTTGCACCAGAGCGTGCCCAGTTATATCCAATAGTTCATAAACGCAAAGATGGTACGCCAGTTAATGATGAAGTGGCTCTAAAGATTGTAAGTTCTATATTTCTTAAACATGTATAAACTCGAATCTAGTAACACATTGTTAACCATTAATATATTATTTTGTTTTAATTATGAATATTAGCAAAGAATGGAGGAGTTGTTGGCTATCCCTTAAAGTCAATTGTGTTGTTTAGTATAGTTATGAATATAAACTTATTAACTTATCATAATTTGTATTTAGGATGTTGGTACTCCTGATCAACAATCTCATCATGTGCTTATGAGATAGAACATTAGGGTAATATTATTTTCTTATATTACTTGATCATATTGTTAATTACATATTTGGATGTGATGATGAGAATGATAGATAGATGACTTATTCTATTGTTTTTCTTTGTTACAGGTAATATAACAGTTTAGAGCGAATTGATGTTCTCTAATAGATTGAAGCATTAACAGTTTTAAGGCAAAGTTTGAGTTATGAGATTTTTTTGTGACATTAATGTTCAAGCGTTGTATTATTTTGAACTTAATTATGACATTGTATTAATTTGGGCATCTAGATATTTAGACTTGTTTTTTGTTGGGGCTATATTTTGATGGTAAATACTTATTGGAATTCTATTTGGAATTTTGATTATGACATACATTGTGTTAGTTTGCACATTTGATTGTGGTTTTGTGTTTGAAAATGTATTTTTTTGGAAATTTGATTGTGGTATTGTGTAGAGAAATTTGCTTATGGTGTATTGAACAGGTTATTCAAAACATTTTAAACCACAATTTAAAAATAATAATAATAAAAAATAATAAACATATAGTGGTGGTTATAAACCGTCACAATAAACCCATAAAGTTTTTTAAGAAGTGTATACTGACGGTTCCTAACCGTCACTATAGACTTATAAAGTTTTATTTAGAAAATCTATAATGGCGGTTATAAACCGTCACAATAAACCCATAACCCATAATCTATAGTGACGGTTGTAAACCGTCGCAATAATAAAATTTTAAAGAATGGCTATTGAGTTGGGAAAGTGTATAGTGACGGTTTTAAAACGTCGCTATAACATATTTCTTCAGTGGCGGTGCCCTAAACCGTCACTATATCTTATTGTGACGCTTGGTTTGCGACCCTTAGACTTATTTTCAGTGATAGTTTATCAAACCGTCACTATAGGTTTTTGATGTTTTAGTGACGGTTTTAGATGTTTATAGTGGCGGTTTTGACCGCCGCAATACGACATATTTCTTGTAGTGTAAGATGAAGAGAGATGTCAATCGCATTTGAGGCAGGTGTATTACATGTAGAAAGGCCAAATCTAAGGTTTTGCCACATGGGTTGTATACACCCTTACCCGTTCCTAGTGAGCCATGGGTAAACATATCTATGGACTTTGTTTTGGGGCTGCCTAGGACAAAAAGGGGTAGAGATTCTATTTTTATGGTTGTGGATAGATTTGGTAAGATGGCACATTTCATTCCATGCCATAAAACAGATGATGCCACAAACATAGCTGACTTGTTTTTCAAGGAGATAGTGTGACTCCATGGTGTACCTCGGAGTATTGTTTCTAATAGGAATGTTAAATTCCTTAGCTACTTTTGGAAGGTATTGTGGGGGAAATTGGGTACTAAGCTCTTATTTTCCACTACTTGTCATCCGCAAACTAATGGTCAAACTGAAGTAGTTAATAGGACTTTAACTCAGCTTTTACGCACTGTTGTTCATAAGAATTTAAAAACTTGGGAGGATTGTTTGCCATTTATAGAGTTTGCATATAATAGGATCATGCATACTATTACTTCATATTCTCCTTTTGAAATTGTTTATGGTTTTAATCCACTTACTCTTTTAGATTTGATGCCTTTACCTGTTGATGACAGGAGTAGCTTGGATGAACAAAAGAAAGCGGAGTTGGTGAAGTCACTTCATGAGAGGGTACGGCTTCAAATTGCCCAAAAGAATGAAAGGGCTGCTTCCCAAGCCAATAAAGGGTGAAGGCGTGTCATCTTTGAACCAGGAGATTGGGTTTGGGTTCACCTGCGCAAAGAAAGATTCACAGCCCATAGAAGACTAAGTTGCATCCTCGAGGAGATGAACCTTTCCAAATTCTTGAAGAAAATTAATGACAATGCATATAAAGTGGACCTTCCAGGTGAACATAAGGTTTCTGCTACTTTCAATGTTTCTGATCTTTCTCCTTTTGATGTAGGTGAAGATTCGAGGTCGAATCCTTTTGAGGAGAGGGGAATGATGGGAACCAAGGTGGGCCTAGTCTTAAAGATCCTTTGCAAGTTCCAGATGGGTTAATTACAAGATCAAGAGCCAAGAAGATCAAGGAAGCAATGCAAGAATTGGTGCAATCCACTTGGGATGAAGCTAGCAAGAGCCTAACACTCAAGATGGATTTGAAAGAAGGAGAACCAATTTTGATCCACTTGATACAAGCTGTGGAAGACATGACTTAGGGTTATTGTTTGGGCCTATTGTTATTGAAGGGTTTCAATTTGTTAAATGATTTATTTTATTAGTTTAGAATAAGTGGGCTTGAGGATGCTTTGCCCACATATATCTTATTTCTTATGAACTAGGGTTTTGGGAAGGCCTTGTATTATGACCAAGGGCTTATTTGGAAAGTTACTTTTTAGGAACTAGGGTTTCAAGAAGTTACTGTAGCAGAATTATTGTAGCCGAATTACTGTAGCACAGCACTGTTCATGCAGGGGTATTTTTGGGAGAAAGAGCTTTATTTTGGCTAGGGTTTTAATTAGGTTTTGGTTTAAATACTCTTTGTAGCCTCATTTGAAGAGAGACAACATTGAATTTTCATTGTGAGTTAAGTTTACTCCTCTTGTTCTTGATTGAACTTTTGAACTTATCAAAAGTAAATCACAACTTTTGTGGCGTTCCTCCTTGTAATCTGGGTTCTTGAGACAAGTTTTTCAACGGGTCTAGATTTTAATATAATTTAGGTTCTTGAAACGAGTTCTCAACGGGTCTAGATTCTCCATCCATTGACTTGATTTTAGCTTTCTTGGGTGAGTTTTCAAATTGATTGTGGGTTCAAAGGATTTCATTCCTGCGGGTTCATATCAACTTTGGTGAAGGTGTATGTGGGTGTGTTCATCACAATTATTTTTCGACAAGTCACTTTGGTGGAGGCGCTCTTCCTTGTACCTATTTCCTTGTTCATATTTTCACAAATGTTTCATATTCCTATTAATCTCGCAAAACTAATGAATCCTTTATCAGTCACTTATAAAGCATCAAAGCAAAATTCCAATATCAAGATATATATCATAATTCATACAACCCAATTTTTCATTCAAAGTATAGATAAGTTTTCCTAACTGAGAAAAATCAAAATTTCCTAACTTGGAAATAATATTTATAATTCTATCTCTCTCTTGCTCCCTTAAAAATCTTTCATTTTTTTCCCAACTATGCACAAATGGCCATTGCCTGCTCAGAAACAATAGGAAGAGAGTAAAAAAAGAGAGGAAATAATGTAGAGGAGAGAGAGAGAGATGAGTTCAAGTTACACCCTTTTTAGACCATTGATTTTTTAATGATCCAATGGTTTAAAAAATATCATCATTAATTAACCTCCACATCACCAAACATCATTTATTACATTTTTTCTCTCTCTCTCTCTCTCTCTCTCTCTCTCTCTCTCTCTAATATATATATATATATATATATATATATATAAATATATTAATATATATATATTAAATATATTATTAAAAAAATGAATATGAAATTACCTCTTTATCAACCATGCATCATCAAATCAAGACTAATAATTATTTGGTGTGTAACTCTTGTTGATATGATTCAATAATATCTACACAACAACCTTATTTTAGTAAATTTAACTTACATTTAGGGGTAGGAAACATCTACTCAATACAACATAAGTTCTAATCTAGATTTCATTAGATATGATTAATGAAAATTGTGAGTGTTCAACTGCTTCAAAAAAAATTTGGTGTGCCATATTAGCTTAATCCCAAATGATGAGACTTGCTCTCTTTAGTTATGCTACTTGTTTTTTGATAAGAAAGACAGCAGTTATGCTACTTGTGACTATCTATTACATTTATTGGTATTTGAAATCTTGAATGAGCAGTTCTCCCAATAGGTAACAATGTTGCAAACCAAATAATGCGACTGCAATGACTATCTTTCCTTCTAAAACGCAATCATACTATGAAAAACATGCCATAATACTTAATACAAAAATAAATATATTAAAATGTAAAGGTTTTAATATGTATCTAAAGTTTTTTGGTCACCCGATTGGAACTACCCTAAAAAACCTCTCTAGTAATTTTTTATTTTTTTTAAAAAAATATGAAGAGTTTTGGTTCTTTTGGTGAATTATGTGATTCATAATTCTGCACAGAGTGAAGAAATACCTAAAAGTTATTGGGTCTCTCTTTAAAGAATATTATTGGGTTTGATCAAGTTGGGGGCGGTGGGCCGACCAACAATGTAGATAAAACAAATGAGGAGCCCAAAGGCCCGTTTAAACTATAAGTCTAAATTGAGTTAAAATTGAATATGGGCCGAGGTTTAAAATTGGTTTTTTTTTATTATTTTTTATTATGCAAGTGTAATGAGTCCATAGCCTCAGAAGATTCTACTAGATACTTCCACTAGACCAAAAAACATTCACCTCTCCATGATGAATTATTGAATTGGGGCGAGTTTGCTTAGTGTTTTTTTTTTTGGCTGTACCTATCCTCTTCTTTCTGCAATTAAGGGTTTTTTTTTTTAATTTTTTTTAATTTAAAATATTGTTTGGAGAATAGAATTCTGTGTGAAGGTATGCATTGCTTAACTGAAAAAAAAAAAAAATCTAATAGTGGTCAACAATTATATTAAACCGAATCTTTATTGAATTTAACCTCAAATTTAATTGAAATCGCTATTATTATGGAAATCTATTTTATCTCAAATCAAATTTATTATAGCAATGCTGAATAAAGGGAGGACTTTTTTACCTTCCTATATATGTCAACTTTCCATATTATATTTCTTCAAGTCAAAGTACTGTCTCAATATAGAAAATGTTTTTTTTTTTTTTACTAAAGTCAACTTTTGGCCCCCTAACTTAGGGGGTGTTTTCATTTTGGCCTCCTAACTTTAAAATTTTTCATTTGAGCCCTATAAGTCTATTTAGCTGTCAAATGGGCCCTTCCGTTAATTTCTGTTAGAGCCCCTCCATTAAGTGACAACTAAACACCCAATCAACATGTCCACATCATCATTTATTGCCATGTATACTTGCCATGTCATATATATATTATATAAAAAATTATTAATAATAAAATGAAATTAAAAAAAAAAAAAAAAAAAACTTTTAAAAATACTGATCGTCTCTCTCTCTCGCCTTATTCTGGGTTTGCTTGTCTCTCGATTGTGCAAAATTTGGCATCATTTTGTGTTTCCAACAATTATGAAAAATAAAACTACAGAGATTAAAAACCCAAAGTCAGAAAAAAAGAAAAAAAAGATCCCAACAGCAAGAACATTCCATACACAATAGCAGCAAGAACACATCTAGCAAATTAGCAAAAAAATCCCAAATCAAATCCTATCAATCTCAACCAACAAGAACACAGCAAGACAAAAATAAAAAAGTTAAAATAAAAATAGAGACCCATTAGGGGCCAAAATAACTTAGGGGGCCATAACTGACATATATATAACTTAGGGGCCAAAATAAAAATAGAGACCCATTTATTACGGAAATGCTGAACAGGAAGGACTTACTTCACCTCCTATATATGTTAACTTTCCATATTATATTCCTCAAACAAAACTGTCTCAATATGGAAATTCGTTTTTCCTCCAATCAAATTTACTATCGAAATGCTGAACAAAGGGAGAACTTTTTTCACCTCCTATATACGTCAACTTTCCATATTATACTTCTCAAATTATAAATACTATGTCTCAATGTAACCCTAATGCCTATAGAAGAGGAACAAACGAAAAAAAAAAAAAACACTCTTTAGAGAAGAAGAATAAAAAGAAAAGAAAAGGCCAAAATCTCACTTTTCAAAAGATAAAAGGAGAAATGGGTTTGAGATTTAGTTTTGGTTGGGTTTGCTTGTTATTGTCTTTGTTAGTATTGGCTACCGAAGCTCATCGCCAAATCAAGATTTTCAATGTGGAGAAATATGGTGCAAGTGCTGATGGAGTGACCGACAACAGTGAGGTAATTCATCTTAAACCACCCATAAGATGGAATATGGGATGGTTCTAATGTGATTTTTTTTTCTTCTTTTGTATGGTTTTTCGTATTAATGTGAACCTTTCTAGTATTTAATAAATTGTATATCATGTTATATTAAACTCTTTAGTATTTAATAAATTGAATTTTGTTTGATTTCTCAGGCCTTTGTTAAGGCATGGAATGAAGCATGTGAATGGACAGGAAGGGCTAGGGTTTGGATCCCAAATGGAACTTACATGTTGAACTCAGTGAAATTTGAGGGTCCATGCAAGGGTCCCATAGCCTTTGTGATTAAAGGGATTCTCAAGGCTCCAAGTGATCCATCCAAGTTTTTCACTGAGAATTGGATAAATTTCCAAAATCTTGACCAGTTGACAGTGAGTGGTGGTGGCTTTTTGGATGGCCAAGGAAAGGAGGCTTGGCCTTTCAATGATTGTCATGAGAATTCGAATTGTCCGCTACTACCAACTGTAAGTCACTGCTTTGTTTTTCTTATTATGTATTTTCGTTTTCTCTGAGATACTATATAGTAAGTCCTATTTTATTTTCTATGTTGATGTAGGTCAATGATATGTTTTATATAGATACTTTGATATTGTTAAACTGTACACCATAATTACAAATGATATAAGAGATAGATCTATATATTCCATTTTCTCTAAGTTTTTATCATTACATAATCCAATAAAGTGATTAAAAGAATAGGATTTGTAGTTTCTTATTAAATTTAAAAGTATTATTTTGTGTATGTATAAAAACCCAAGCGATACAGTTATTCTTTAGATTTTTCGGATGCCCAAATTGCGTGATATGCCATATTCTTCACCTTCCATCGTGCTATTTTTTTTAAAGATAAAAATTCTTTGAAAGGTACAAAACTAAATGTCAATAATATTTTCTGAATTGTAGTATTTGTCATCTTATTATGCATGCTTTGAATGAAAAAGCCAAAAAGGAAAAAAATAAAAAAGTATGCCTATAAATATTTTATTAGTGACGTAATGGCTATTAATTAGGAATCACCATAAGACAAAAATCTTCATGGTACATATCAAAAGCAATTTATTATTTACCTAGGGATTAATTAAAAAGAAAAAGAAAAAGAAAAAGAAGAAGCATTGCCCAAAGCGAAAACTAGTGGTATTTGCTATTCATGGATACGATTTTTAATTTTTTATCATTAATGTTAACCTTAAAATTGTTCAATATTTTTATAAAGTAAAATTTGTGGAGCGCAATATCTCTGGATATTATTTTTTATTATTGTTATCTTATTCCAAATGTGAGAGGCTAACATCTAGTTATGCCTTGCAAATATTATCAGACAATGAGATTTGATTTTGTCACCAATTCATGGGTTCATCACCTAAGATCAATCAACAGCAAGAACACCCATTTTGTGGTATTTGGATGTGAGAACTTTAATATTACTAAGAGTAGAATATCAGCCCCTGGTGATAGCCCCAACACAGATGGGATAAAAATGGCAAACTCAAATGGCATCACAATCAAACGGGTGGCAATTCATACTGGTGATGATTGTATAGCTATGTTGCCAGGAACTAGAAATGTTAGTATTTCTAATGTTGTTTGTGGACCTGGGCATGGAATAAGTATTGGGAGCCTTGGCAAAGATGGAGATCAAAATGATGTGACTGATATAAGCGTCCGAAATTGCACGTTTTATAATAGTACTAATGGAGTAAGAATCAAAACTTGGGCTTCCCCTGGGATTGGTAAGGTTTCCAATTTGATATATGAAGACATTTTCATGAATCATGTCGACAATCCCGTCATTATTGATCAAGAATATTGCCCGTACCCTCCTTGCAATCAACAGGTAAATTTAATAAGCTTTTTCTTAATTGTTTATTGTGTTAAATTCAATCGGTCTGAGATTTTATATGCAATACAATGTTGGTGCTAAAGAATAGTTTATATCACATATTAGAGGTCCATAATAATAGGTTCTACCCCCTTCCTAGAATGTTGATATTTTTATGTTACGAATATTAGTCATGTAGCACTAATAATAGTCATTGACAAATCAGTTTGTAAGACTTTAATTTGTAATAGAATTGATATTACCTGTAGCATTCTCCTTCCACGGAACACCCTATGCTTTTGGACTGTGTATTAATGCTACCCAGAAGCTTGCCATTGAATAGAAATATACATGGCTAAGGATTCAACTTGCATGCAAAAATTCCACAACATTCGCAATTTATTACTTAAAAAATGCACTAATTAGTTGTTTTGATTCTTCTTCTTGTCTACAGCCCTCTCGTGTTCAAATAAGCAATGTCACATACAAAAACATCTGGGGAATTTCAGCTTCGAAAGTTGCAGTTTCTCTCCATTGCAGCCAAAGCAGGCCATGCAGCGACGTAATGCTGGAGAACATCAATTTGCCTTATAATGGACGAGAAGGAGATGCTACTGCATTCTGCTCTAATGTCAAAGGCCTCACTCTTGGCCAACAAAACCCTCCCTCGTGCATATAGTCCTGTTATCTTTAGCAAGTTCTGTTTTAGTAAGCTTGCTATAAACTCCTAGAAAACTATAAATAATGTATAGGATCCTCTTTGTGAGTATTAAGCTTCTAGATACTAACATATATACGTGTTAGAAACTGTATGCTTAAATTTCATATTAGAGAGAATGTTTAATGGTTTTCTAGCTGTAGTTTCCTGTTCTTAGCCTACTCTTACAGACTAATATGCCATGCTATCAGGAATTATTGTCACAATACTTTTGGCATCGATCTTTATGATTTAACTTTAGAGAAAATTTCACAAAACACACTTGTGTTTTACCTGTAAAACAGGTCACTTGTTTGTGGTTTACAATGTATCATTTAACCCTTTTGGTATTGTTATGCCTAAAACGTTAAAGTTTTATTAACATAAACAATGATGGTACATGTGATGACACATGCCCATCTTTTGCATACTATCTCACTTGATTAGGTGGAAAATTTCTTGGCTCTTTTCTCGGATATATTATTCTGTCTCCCAACAACTTCTTCTTAACATATATTATATAATTGGTAGGTAGTTGTATTAATTTTTATGATGATTTTGATTGTCTATCATTCGTTAGTAAGCATACATAATTATTTGTCTTTGTTTTATTTATAGAGTGAATTAATTTGTATGGCTATTTCATTTTTTTAATGAATTATTATTTGCTTTTATATGTATTTCATGTCTACAAAATATATATATATATATATATATTGAAACATATGGATCTAAATTTGATGGACTTTGTAGTCCTTAATGTTTGTTAAAATTTTAGTTTTTTAGGTTGGTTAGGGATGAAATTTATATTTCATACTATAAGGTTTAGAAGTTATTTTCAAGTTATATATATAAGGTGATCTAACTCTAAGGTGCAATTTGAAGTTTTTTTTTTTTTTTTTTTTTTTTTTTTTAAATTGGAGTGATAATTGCAAATAATGGACTTAATTAATTGGGTTTGATGTGGCTTATACTAAAAAGAAACTAATTAATATCTTAATATAAAACGAATGCTCTACGCCTCCACCATCTACCGATACCGTCATTATGCATGTCATTATATGGTTTTTTGTTGACACACATGCCACATGAATCCTGTGCTGTATTGGTTCTCAGTGTTTCAATTGAAATTTTCCTCAGCCTATGGGAACTTTCTGAAGCGGACTTTCTAGACAATTTAGAAGTTCAGATTCGTAGTCACCAGTCATTCCCT
Source organism: Fagus sylvatica (assembly GCA_907173295.1). Lineage (NCBI taxonomy): Eukaryota > Viridiplantae > Streptophyta > Magnoliopsida > Fagales > Fagaceae > Fagus > Fagus sylvatica. The sequence goes on from OU015765.1 coordinate 5,320,461, forward strand.
TTTTCCTTGTGTTCTTTTTTTTGTTCGTAATAATATTGACTTTACAAATATATAAATACACATGGAATGTTCAACAAATATATAATATACAAAGAATATTATATCCTCTACGTTCAAATGATGTGCGAAGGTAAAATCAAAACTTCTTTCTTTAGAAATTTTCTGACTGTACCGTACACATTAATCCTAATTCATACCAATTCTTTCTCAATAATATTCTAAAGCATGGCATGTTCGGTGCACATCATAGGGATGTCACTCACGCGTAATCTTGATTTGGGTTAACACACACACACACACATATATATATATATATATCCATCCCCTTGGAAAAAATAATTATTGACCCAATTATGTTCCAGATACAATCTGGCAAAAAAGGAAAAAAATAATCAAAGAACAATATTATTAGATATATTTATTACATCACAATAACAAAAATTTATGTTAAAAAGCAATAAACAACTTTTTTTCTTCTTAAAATAAAGTTTTTGATCAGATTAAATCCACTCTTTGTCCATGAAACATTCTGAAAATCCCGTAAACCGATAATGTAATAGATTAATCTTGGACCTTCGGGTCTATGTCACATCCCTGACTGATGAACAATTTGTATACTCTAATAACCTTACAAATTACAAATTAATGTGTTGACAAAAATATCAAATAATATTCACCCTAGGTCTGAAATTTAATATGTATCTCATTATGTATTTTTCTTAAATCATTGACCGTGTGCATGTTATAGTGTTGTCCATAAGATAAAAAGATGATATTATTTTAGGATTACAATGGCTTACATAAAATAAGTATTATTTATAAACATATTTATCTCAAGAAAACCATAAGAATCATTGCTTCAATTATTAAAAAAAAAAAAACAAGCAAGTCTTAATCCCAATATTTTTTAGACCAACTATGGATCATCAACATATATAATAGTCCAGTTCAGCCACATGTATTCTTTTATGCCATTATATTTTATTTGAAATAATACTTTCTAATATGTTCTTAATTAACAAATCATTTTTATTACTTTTATTAGTGTTATTTTTGGGATTTTATGTGCAAGTCAACGACTACATGACAAGTGTATCAGACACACACACATTCTCTCTCTCATTTTTCATGTTAATCATAATTTAGTGAACACTAGTAATGCTTGAATTCAACGATATATATACATATATATTGTAAATAGATAATCATGGGTTTCTCTTCATTCTTAACTTGAATTGTAAGAAGTTTACCTATAGCTAGCAAAAGGAAAAAAACATGAGAATTTATATAAAATAAAATAAAAAATGGATGACACTTAATATCAAATATGGAATTAACTTTGAAGGTTACAAATATGAAAATTGTCCTACACTAAAGTTATTACAAATTTTTTATAAAAAGTTTACAAATTAATCTAACAATGAATTTGATGCCACTCTAATACATAAAAAAAATATTCTTAATTATTATTTTTTGATTAATGACACGTCAATTTGTAAATTTTATGTAATAAAATTTATAATATCCGTAGCATTAATTAATTATCAATTGTCCGTGAGTAGAGGTAGAGGCAGCCATTTGTGTTTCCTGCAACATCCAGACTGGCAGCAAGCATGCATGTAACACTAACAGTGGGAAGAAAGTTATGTTATAAAAATATTTTGGGGTTTGATACATAAATATTTTCCCACAAGCTGTGCACTGAAAGCGTAGAAAGAAGAAATATCTTTAATTGAAAACTTGCACAAATACAAAAATTTGTCTGCTTTTGGTTCTTGTGATGCCAAAATGACAGCGTGCCTAAAAATATGCGTCTAGTAAGCAAGAATTGCTGTCTTTTTTAATTTATAATCTAAATTTAGAAGATAGGGAATTTAAACCGTGAATGTTTTTTTTAGAGAACGCCAAAAGATATCAACCAATTAATCTACAAGGCTCTTGAAAATTTATGTCCTTTAGAATACATGATATCCATATGCACAAAAATGCCTTGACCTGGAGGATATAATTGTCCAATGAGCTTGTTATATAATTATTGTATCAAATGTTTAGAATATTTGTTGAGAGGAGGCAAAGGAAAGACCGAAAGAGAGCGAAAATGAGTGAAAGATAGTATAAATTCAAGATATATAAGAATTATGAACTAATGTGTAGTTTATTCATTCGTTCATATTTCTTATATATCGTAAAATTTCATTAGGAGGAACTATGAAATTAATTAACAATTTGATCATTTTTCAAAGGTAACAATAATTTTTTTTTTATTTCAATTCTTTATTCGATTGAAAGTATCTCTTCCTTATTTTTTGCTATCAATCCTTTTTATTTATTTATTTTGAACCTTCAAAAAATATTGACAAAATATGAAATATTTTATTTCTAGTCTCTTAATAAAATTTGACAAATATAAGAGAAAATATTTAATTAGTTAAGCCTTAAAAAACATCAATAAAAAATACATATAACGGAATCTACAAAAGTAAACAAAGAAAAAAAATGAAAAATGAGGAGGATAAGGGTCTATTTGTATATACAGAAATGAATAAATATATTTTATTCTAACCTTTTATGTTTCACTCTATATTTTATATCATGTGTTAAATTATGTTTGATTTTTTTTTTTTAATCATAGTTATTTTATAAAGAAAAAAAATATATGTAGTTAGTTGTTGAAAAAAAAAAAAAAAGATTTGTATTCATAAAAAATATATACAAAATACAAAATGTAGAAAGATTTAGAAAATTTTTATTTTCTCTTGTGAACTTAAAATATCATTTTTATTTAAAAAGGTTTTTTTTTTTGATAAATCCAATTTTTTCTTAGGTGCTTCAGCGCCCAGTCTTCGGGTCATTGACGTTGCGTCTTCGCCGAACTGTAGGCATCCTGTCACCGCAGAGGGTATGTGCCCATTATCTTTATCCTCCCTGGGCTCACCCACATCTGAGGGAGTTATTTTTATTTAAAAAGGTGAACATCAATACCGACAACACTTTGATGATGTTGTAAAATGATTACTTCCTTCCCAAACTTGGAAGACTATATATCCGCCACGCACTTAACGTGTGGTCTGACTTTCTTGTTTTGAGTTTTGAAATATTTGGATTGAATTGCCAGTTGCCAAGTTGCCACTAGCTAGACATGGCCCATGTGTAATTAATTTCCGTACCTTCCTATGATTTGCATGTTCGTCAATTGCGTGCCTTTGAAAAAATCTTTTACTTTTGGTCCGTCCTGACTGCCTCCAAAATGCAACGGTCAACTTATCTTATCTCTCTCCCTCTTAATTGTCAAACCCCACCGTGCAACTCCCATCAATATTCAATTCCTTCTCTATAAAACCCACAATCCAAAACACAACCTTTTGCAACCAAAGTCATAAACAAACTCATAACAATCAAAAGCACTGCTTTGCTAGCGGAAAACCTTTGAAAGTTGAAATCTTTTGCCAGCTTTTTCTCTCATTTTCACGGATTTATCATGTCGGGGTGCAATAGAGAGCCGGTAAAGGTTGTGATCATCAACACCCACTACGTAGAAACTGATGCCATGAGCTTCAAATCTGTGGTGCAAAAGCTTACTGGCAAAGATTCAACGGTAGCGGAAGGGAAAGAATCGGACAGCAAGATTTTGAAAGAAAGGATGGAGAAGATGGCCGCCGGCCGGATGACTCAGTCCGGTGGTAAAAAGGCGGTTTTGATGAAAAATATATCGTTCAAGGAGTTTGATAGATTGCTTAGAGAGATGCCGCCGATATATGAGCTATGGAATGATTAATTCAAAAGTACATATTGTATTTGTATATGTTTGATCGTTTATTCATTTCTTCATTATTTGTTGTATCATATATTTTTATTCTTGGGGCAGAGTTAATAACCAAATATATATACATTAGGAGCTTCTGCAAGAATGTCTTGCTGCTTATTTTGACTTATATTACGCATTATTGTACCTGGCCTCTCTCTCTCTCTCTCTCTCTACATTTTTATTTTTAAGAAAGAAAAAAAAAAAAAAAAAAATATTAGTTAGGAAAAAATTTGGTCTTTTTACTTTATACCTAACTTCAATTTATAAAAATCTTAATGCCCAAGTCCAAAATAAAAATAATTAGTATGTAAAATCTTTATTTGTGTACATGCCCATTTTTTTGATTAAATAATTGTTGGGCCCCCAATAAAATATTTGGGCTTTAATAAGTTAGCCCAATAAGCCCAACCCATTTAAATATCCCAAAAAATGTCAATTTACTTGGGCTTATTTTAAAGTGCCTTGACACAATTCTAAAAAGCCCACAACCTAAAACATATATGGCCCAATCCACTAAAATGCCATAAATAGTACCTAATGAGCCACCTGGGCCCACTAAAAGGGAATTTCGGCACTGTTCACAAACCCAAAGAAAACTCATGTGAAGCCCATAACCCAAGGTGTGCTTGTGATAACCCAAGGTGTGCTTATATACAATTATTTGGCCCAAATACTATTAAAATAAATGAAGGGAAACAGCTGGAGCCCAAATGGCAACCAGCCCCAAAATCCAAATGGTTGAATACAGCCAACCCGTGGGACCCATGAAGTCTGAAGAGAAACTGACAGAGCAGGGGCTGTATATCTGCTGTGGAGCCCACGACATGTCCTTATTACACTAAAAGAGAAGAAGTGCAACAGCTCCCATCTTCTCCAACGTGACAAGAGCCATTGAGATACCATTTTCAAATTATTCAAACACCACCAGCTCAGTCCAGCTCTACACTCCACCGGAAATCATGAATTCTGGTACTGTTCACGCAGCAGACTTGTGCACAACAGCTCAAGGACCACTGGCAGCAACCAAAACATGCTGGAAATAAAGAAGTATGGTGGAAAAGCTAATGGCCATGTCCATTCCAGTCCCAAAAGGACTCAGGGAGTAGCTCCCACGGCCCAGACCCGTGAGGAAGCTACTCTCCTTATGTTGATCTGACTTGAGGAGTGTGGTTTGGTGGAGGGGAGTTAGTTCCAAGACTTAGGTAACCATGGACTATTGTCATTAGGTCTGCTGGGGGGCACAGTGACGAGTTTATGGAAACCAAGTCACAAAAGACATGCATAAACCCAACTTTACACTAAAAATCCACTAACTAAACAGTGGACACCTCTGACAAAACCATTTCAGAGGGAAAACAGGCCTTACCCTGCCAATAGGGAAGGACCATAATCATTTTAGCCAACAAAACACTCTCTTTGACCAACACATGTGATAGAGGGTTAATCTTGGAGAATAAACAAGATTAAGGGAAGCCAAAATCTCGTTTTTAGGCAACCCTAATTACTTATATATAAAGGACTGATTGCATTCTTAATGGCATCAGATCCACCAGCCCCAAACAGAACCACCCAAAAAGAAAAACCAGAAAAGGAAGAACACTTCCAAAAACTCAAGAAATTACCACAACAAAGATCCAAGGAGAAAAGGCCCTCGAAATGGGTTTCCTGAGATCATTCCCAACCTAGAAACACCAATCAAAACTCCAAAGACACATTCCCGTCTGAAAAGATTGGAATTCACAACTTAATATCTTTCTCCCCAGAAAAAGCTCTCCTGGCAGATGTCTGGGCAGAAATCCTGAAATATCTTTATAAGAGCCACAATGGTTCTTTATCATTGATTTTAGCTCCATAAAAAGCCCAAACACAATTCTCTCTTACCCTTATGCATGTCTTATTGGGACTGACTCTCTCCCAACAAGTCAACACTCTTTTAGTCTCAACAAGTGCATTATTTATTCAGAGGTCTTGCAGCAGATGTCAACGACAGTATGCAGAACATGTGTTTTCATCATTTTTGACTGAAGATATTCTGTTTCAGGCCTGATCCAGCCCAGGAACAGTGAGAGGCTCGGCCCAACAACTGATTCCTAGGCTCCTCATTAACAACATTGCTTTGATAAGTTCTCTTGTCCTTGTTCTAATTTTATTTGGGTCCTTAAAACATGGGAAACATATGAGCTGGTACTTTTTGTGTTAAGATCACTGTGTTTCAAGTTTGGATACAGTTGAAGGAACAGCAAGTGGCTCGGCCCAATGACTGTTCTTTAAATTTCTTGTCGGTTACAATACTTCTATGAGCTTTTAGTCCTTCTCCATATTTATTTGGGCTTTATTATCTTGGCTCTTTAAAATACTTTTTGGAAGTATCCCATTAGCCCTTGGGCTGAGTTTATGGCCCTCGGTTGAATCTTGGGTTCGACTACCCCTTCTCTAAAGTTCAAGTCCACGTAGTGATCGCCCTCGGCACGCCGCGTGGCAATATAACAAAAACACCCCTCACATTTCTGGCGACTCCACTGGGGAGTCGAGATCAATACTTCCAAGAAGAAAGCTAGAGCTCAGAAATCATGCCTCCTAAAACCCGACAAAGAAGAAATCAAGGAGAAGTTTCAGTTCATACAGAACATTCCCATGCTGAATCTGCTGTCAATGTGCAAGGACAAGATCAACAGCAACCACCTCCAAGTAATCAAAACCAGGAGGTACCACCAACAAGCTTGCTATTACAACTGATACAGAGTTTGCAGCAGAACCAAAGTGAGCTGGCAGAAGCCATCAAACAGCTCAAAGAAAAGGATGCTGCTACAAAGACTCCTCCTCAGAATGAGGAAGAAAACCAAGAGAAGCCCCATCAAGACTCAGGTTCACAAGATAAGGAAGCTACCTTTGTGACAATGTCTGATGTGGCAAACTTACTTAAACAAGAAAGGGAGAAGAATCCAAAAGAGCCTCGACTCTTTGTGAGGAAACCTCCCTATCCCATTGAACTGTTGAAGCAGCCTTACCCCGAGAAATATGTTGTTCCAACTTTCTCACGCTTTGATGGCCGAAAAGGGAGTGCTCTTGTACACATCAGCAAATTTATAGACTCAATGGGGGCTTATGCCGGCGACGGTGATTTATGCCTTCGCGAATTTTCAAAGTCCCTTGATGATAGAGCCTATACATGGTACACCACTCTGCCTCCTGGGTCTGTGAAGACGTGGGAAGATATGGTTGAGCTGTTTTGCGGGAAATATTTCCAAGCGGAGGAGAAAGTCACCCTCGTCAACCTCCACACTACTAAGCAAACAAATGGGGAAGACTTGCTTCGTTATATACATCGCTTCCGCGATATATCTTTGGACTGTTATGCCAATTATGAAGAAGGCGAACTCGTGGGAGTTTGTATAGATAACATGCTGCCAGAATTCCGGGCCCACCTTGAAAACCTTGACATCTCAAGATTTGGGCAGCTGCTCCAAAAGGCCCGGAAGACAGCACTTTCAGTCAAGCCCCATGTAGAAAAGCCTAAAGAAAAGAAAACCCAGCCACAAGTTCTCACGGTATCTACCGTAAACAATAAGCGCAAGAAACCGAATGAAAAATCTTTTGAGGAGCCACCACCTCCGGTTCCTTGCACTTTGGAAGAGATAATGGCTATTCTTGACAAATGGGTAGCAGATGGTATTATCAAGCTCCCAGAAGTTTCAAAGAAAGCAACTGAAGAAGACAAGAAGAATCCAAAATTCTGCTATTTTCATCAATATGTCCATCACTCTACAGCAGATTGTTGGACACTCAGAAGAAAATTTCACGAGAAAATTCAAGACGGAACCTTGGAGCTCCCACAGGCACGGCAAAAGGTATACATCGATCCTTTTCTCAACCATAAAGAGAAAGGCACAGTTTCTGTTGTTATTCATGGTAATGCTAGCGATGTGGACATGGACGAGCCCGCTGCTGCAAATTCTGCCATGACACCTACAGCCATCAAGGCCTTGCAAAGGAATCCCAGGTTTCGATCTCTCTTTAATCAGCTAGGATTGAATCCAGAAGCTCGCACAGCAGCTACTGAGGCCATCATGGCCATAGCAGCAGATTCCGGAGCTCACTGCTTTACAGCAGAAACCCATGCCAGCCGAGCTTTTCTGGAAACAACCAATGCAATCACATTTACAGATGAAGATATGGAAGTCCAGTATCCAGATCACCGACGCCCTCTCTACCTCTCAGCCACAATCAATGAGGTTCAAGTGAGACGTGCTTTGGTAGATACCGGCTCTTGCATCAATCTTATTCCTTTAAGCACAATCCAAGCAGCAGAAATCTCTCAAAGGAAGATCCAAGGAGCACCTATGGAAATAAAAGGATTTGGTGGTGTTGGTGAATACACTAAGGGGCATATTCAACTGGTCCTAAAGGTTGGTCCCATTGTATCTTTGACGCGGTTTCACGTTGTGGACTCCGTTGTTCCTTACCACATATTATTGGGAAGACCTTGGCTGCACAAGCACCAGCTTATCCCCTCCACCTACCACCAATGCGTGAAAGGAAGGCTTAACGGAAAGCCTATCCGGATAGCCGCCAATTCCACACCTTTTGATCAATCCGAATCTCACTTTGTCGAGGCAGCCCTATATGATGAAATTACTCCAGCAGGGGAAGCATCACTTGCTAAACCTATTGGAATCCCGCTGCCCAAGTGGGAGGAGATAAAGGATGCTCCTGAGGCAGACCTGAGAGACCTGTTGGAGCGGAAAAAGAAGCGCAAAGCAGAAGCTAGCGCCAGCAAAAGTCAACCACAATGTGAGCGTGTCCGTTTACCGGACGGGCGCACTATTTACCGCTTGTGAAGGTGCGCGGGGGCCAATTGTCCCCAACAAGAGGCCCCCGAACCAGAAGAGGGGATCTCACAGCCCTCGTGTTTCGCAGTCAATGCAACAGATATCCCAGAATCTGCAGAAGCAGTAGAAGCTGCTGCAGCAGATCCTAAAACTTCTGCAAAAGAGGAACTTGAGGTAATCGATTTGAGTTCCAATTCCAATGTACATAGACCTGTTTCTATTAGTGCATCATTATCAGTTGAAGAAAGAACGCATCTAATAGAATTGCTAAAAGAATATCAAGATGTTTTTGCTTGGCAATATGATGAAATGCCCGGGATAGACCCGAAATTGGTTGCACATTCTCTAAATGTTGAACCGGGTACTAGACCAGTGGTACAATCTATGAGGACCTTCCATCCGGAGGTCGAAGCTCAAATTACCCAAGAAGTCAAGAAGCTACTTGCAGCTGGTTTTATCAAGCCAATACAGCATCCGCGGTGGCTGTCCAATATAGTCCCCGTGAAGAAAAAGAATGGTCAGATCCGGTGTTGTGTGGATTTCCGTAATCTCAACAAAGCATGTCCCAAGGATGAATTCCCGCTGCCCAACATGGACCTTCTGATTGATTCAGCTGCTGGTCATGCAATGTTCTCCTTTATGGATGGTTTTAGCGGTTATAATCAAATCTTTATGTCTCCAAGGGACGCTGAGAAGACTGCATTCCGCACACCTATTGGGAACTTCTATTACACCGTCATGCCATTCGGACTCAAGAATGCCGGAGCCACGTATCAAAGAACTATGACAGCTATGTTTCATGATATGATGCATCGTGAAATTGAAGATTATGTCGACGACATCGTGGTGAAATCCAAGACAAGGGAGGGATCATTTTGGTATCTTGAAGAAGGTATTCGAAAGATGCCGATTATATAAGCTCAAGATGAATCCTCTCAAATGTGCATTCGGAGTTTCAGCTGGCAAATTTCTGGGCTTCTTAGTGCACCAGCGTGGCGCGGTATTGATGTTGATCCAGCAAGATCATCTGCCATAGCCACTATGAAGCCACCAACTACACACAAAGGAGCTGAAGAGCTTCTTGGGCAAGCTATCATACATAAGAAGATTTATTCCTGGCCTTGCTGCTGTGACCTTCTACTTTTGCACCACTCTTGAAGAAGGGAGCCTCATTCCATTGGTCTACCGAATGTCAAGGAGCCTTTGAAAAGGTACAAAACATCATGACCAAACTCCCTACTGTTTGTGCACCTATTTCTGGAAAATCTCTTCGACTCTATTTAGCTTCAAATAGCCAAGCAATTGGGGCTTTGATAGCCCAAGAAAATGACAATGGGGTTGAACAACCCATCTACTTATGTTAGCCGTACTCTTAAGGATGCCGAAAGCCGATACTCGGGGGCTGAGCGATCTTGCTTAGCTCTGATTTATGCTTCCCAAAGACTCCGACACTATTTTCTAGCTCACAAGGTCCAGTTAATGACTAAAATCTCATCCCATCAGAAGTCTGCTGCAACGGCCTGTATTATCTGGCAGACTAGCACAGTGGCTTCTACAGCTGTCACAGTATGAGATTACTGCTGAGACACCAACTGCTATCAAAAGCCAAGCCATTGCTGACCTATTAGCTCAGTTTCCCGGGGAAGACAACTCATTCATTACAGATGAAGTACCCGGGGAAATCAATGAAATATTTCTGGCAGGCTTAGCAGATTCTGTTTGGACCTTGAAATTCGATGGCTCATCAACTGCTACATCAGCAGGAGCTGGCATTGTTCTTTACAAGGAGGGTGCGGAAGCTGTAACTAAATCTTTCAAGTTTGATTTCCCTTGTTCTAATAATGCAGCTGAGTATGAGGCTTACTTAGCCGGATTAGCAATAGCATATGAGATGGGAATTAAGCACTTACGAGTTATTGGCGATTCCAACCTTGTGGTATGTCAAGCCCGAGGAGAATTCTCACTTAAAGAACCATCTTTGGCACCTTATAGAGCTCTGGCACAGAAATTCGAAACAAAATTCAGCACCTTCGAGATAGAGCATGCCCAAAGGAATGAAAACCGATATGCGGATGCTTTGGCCACTTTGGGATCTCAAATAACCTTTGAAGGTGAAGAAATGGATGTCACTATCTGCAAGAGGGTAGAACCTATTACTGAATCCTTGAAGAAAGAATTTGAAGAGTCATCTTCAGATCAAGAAGACTGGCGAGCACCAATCAAAGCCAAGCTCATTTCTCCTACTGTTACGGCAGACTTAAAGGAAATCAAGGACTACACCTTGATATCTGGAGATCTTTATAGAAGACTGCCTGGAGGAGTTTTGGCGCGCTGCATTAGCCTCAAAGAAGCAAAGGAAAGGCTGCCTGAAGTCCATGAGAAAACTTGTGGAGATGGAGGAGCTATCAGCCTTTACCGCAGACTTCAGCGGCTGGGATACTTCTGGCCAAACATGAGTGCAGAAGCAGCAGGGATACAAAGCCAGTGTCCAACTTGTCAGTTCCATTACAACAACGAAGAGGTATGTGCCACTTTTGTTTCTGCTGATTGGCGCACACCCTTCTTAGAATACTTGCTTGAAAGAATTTTGCCATCAAACCCCAAGAATTTTGCCATCAAACCCCAAGGATGCTTATCGCCTTAAGAGGCTGGCCTTGAGGTATTTTGTGGAAGGAGGAACTCCTCTTTCGAAAAGGCTTTCATGGAGAGCCACTTAGATGCCTTAGCTTATCGGAATCCCAAATGGTCATGAAAGAAACTCATGCGGGAGAATGCGGGGAACATCAAGGAAAAAAGAGGCTCTACCAATGCTTACTTACACTCGGATACTATTGGCCTACAATGAAAAAGGACGCGGCAGATTTTGTGAAAACATGCCATACATGCCAAGTCCAAGCCAATTTGATCCACAGCCACCCAACTGGTCTCCAAAATATGACTACACCTTGGCCATTTCATACTTGGGGGCTAGATCTCATCGGCCCTATCAATCCGGCCTCCGGTGGGTGCATTTGGATTCTTGTAGCTACCGAGTATTTTACAAAATGGGTAGAAGCTATCCCTCTCCGAAAGGCAACAGGTGCTGCAGTGGCGAACTTCATCCGAGAGCACATAATTACTCGTTTTGGCATACCGTACAAGCTCGTTACCGACAATGGTACTCCATTCATAAACAAAGATGTGCGGGAAATGCTAGAACACTACCGGGTCAAGCATCGACGTTCAACACCCTACTATCCTCAAGGAAATGGGCAAGCCGAAGCCACAAACAGAATGTTGCTGCGCATCTTAAGCAAAATGGTGTTTGATTATGGGAACGACTGGAAAGCCCATCTGGCAGATGTCCTCTGGGCATACCGAAGTTCACCAAAGACAGCAACAGGTTTTACGCCCTTCTCACTTGTCTATGGCACTGACACTATTTCTCCTACTGAATTGGTTGTGCCCAGCCCAAGGGTAATGCAAGGGAGTGAGTTAGAAGTCGATGCTAACATATGTGCTGAGGCACGTATGGCAGATCTGGAAGGACTTGATGAGGCAAGGGACTTAGCCAAGGCAAAGAGCCAAAGAAACTACCAAAAAATGGCTAATGTGTACAGCAAAGCCCTTCGAGTCCGAATCTTTGCGGAAGGACAAATGGTCTTGAGAAGCCGCGGAATTCGTAAGAAGAAACTTACCATCTCCATCCAAGTTCTCCCCTAATTGGGACGGACCATACATTATCCGAGAAGCGCATGGAAGTGGTTATTACAGGCTATCTAAGTCTGATGGGACTGCCTTAGCAGATCCTATTAATGGAAAATGGCTGAAACACTATTACTCGTAGGATGCATTCCGGCAAAATCTGCATTATGTATCTTACTTCTTTTGAAATAGCTTGTAAGCATTTTATGCTAGGCTAAGAGTAATAGGAGTTAAAAATGCCTTTCTTTTGTATTGCAAAATATGTCAACCTTTTGTACAATGCAATTTAAGCAAGTCAAGTTGACAAAAATTGAAAAATCAAATTCCATTGTTCATAAACAAATGTACTTAACAAAATATGTACCCAAAAACAAAATGGGACCAAATACCATTGTCAAAGCCTACACATGGCTAACATATCATACAAGAAAAAGGGAGAGTAACAAAAAGAAAAGGAGAGCAGTGGCTGATATGCTCAAGCCAGCAAGTCGTGGAGAGCTGATCCACCACTAGGATTCTGCAGAAGCTCCCCTGGCAGCTGCCCAATCCCATGGGTTTGGCGCAACTATGTTCAGGGCATCCCTCAATGCAGCAACACGAGCCTCAGCCTCCCTCAACTCCGCCAAAACTCTCCTACTGAAGATACCATGAGCTAACCTCCTCAAGTAATCAAGAATGAAGCCAAATTTGAAGCCTCCCTCAATTGCCTCTTGGACTACGGCTTTCCACTCAAGGATGTGAACTTCAGTGATCTTCTCAAGCCTAGTATACCTCAAGCCTAGTATACTCCATGTGAGCAAGCACACAGCAGAGGAGAGTCAGCAAAGAGCTTCCCACATGCACACACACTGTCTGAAATACAACGAACACCTGCACATACTTGTCAAGAACCACAAGCCCTTCAAGAACCGAACCCCCCGCGGCAAAGATCCCGAAAGATCCCTCATTCTCCCCTAATTGGGACGGACCATACATTATCCGAGAAGCGCATGGAAGTGGTTATTACAGGCTATCTAAGTCTGATGGGACTGCCTTAGCAGATCCTATTAATGGAAAATGGCTGAAACACTATTACTCGTAGGATGCATTCCGGCAAATCTGCATTATGTATCTTACTTCTTTTGAAATAGCTTGTAAGCATTTTATGCTAGGCTAAGAGTAATAGGAGTTAAAAAATGCCTTTCTTTTGTATTGCAAAATATGTCAACCTTTTGTACAATGCAATTTAAGCAAGTCAAGTTGACGAAAAATCAAATTCCATTGTTCATAAACAAATGTACTTAACAAAATATGTACCCGAAAACAAAATGGGACCAAATACCATTGTCAAAGCCTACACATGGCTAACATATTACAAGAAAAAGGGAGAGTAACAAAAAGAAAAGGAGAGCAGTGGCTGATATGCTCAAGCCAGCAAGTCGTGGAGAGCTGATCCACCACTAGGATTCTGCAGAAGCTCCCCTGGCAGCTGCTAAATCCCATGGGTTTGGCGCAACTATGTTCAGGGCATCCCTCAATGCAGCAACACGAGCCTCAGCCTCCCTCAACTCCGCCAAAACTCTCCTACTGAAGATACCATGAGCTAACCTCCTCAAGTAATCAAGAATGAAGCCAAATTTGAAGCCTCCCTCAATTGCCTCTTGGACTACGGCTTTCCACTCAAGGATGTGAACTTCAGTGATGTCCTCAAGCCTAGTATACTCCATGTGAGCAAGCACACAGCAGAGGAGAGTCAGCAAAGAGCTTCCCATGCACACACGTCTGAAATACAACGAACACCTGCCATACTTGTCCCACAAGGCCCTCAAGAACCGAATTCCCCCTTGCGGCACCCGAAAGATCTCAAAATCCAGCACCTGCAAAAAAGAAATTGAAGCATGCAAAGGCCCTCAAGAACCGAACTCCCCCTTGCGGCACCCGAAAGATCTCAAAATCGGCCTTCCTATCATCAAAAGTCCAAAAGTGCTCGGCATGACAACTGAATGATGTGCTCAAACTCCCTAAAGAAAGCATCCATGTCAGCAAGGACGGAGGTTCTTGGCAATACAGGCCTGGCAGCAGGCACCAACTCTGGATGACCTCTGATGGCAGACTCCACTGCTGCAGACTGGTGTATTATTTCCTCTTCTGCAACAACTTCATTGCCGCTCCCAGCTGCAAAAAGAAATGAAGGCAAAGAAGAAGGGAATTAGCTAAACAAAGTACAACAATACTAGTGAAGGCAAAGAGAGTAAACAAGTAAGTAGAATGCTTGATTAACATTTCTTTACTAAAAGCCACACTAATTGTGAAATTATGTTAAGAATGGTCAAATTCTATGGGGACAACAAATGGGAATTAACCCATGTCCACCTAGCTCACACAACAAACAAGATGGGGGAACGACAACTGAGCATCAACTCAGGTTCACCTAATGGGGAACAACAACTGGGCATTAACCTAGGTTCACCCAACGGCGGACGACAAATGGGCATTAACCCATGTCCACCGGTTTACCTAATGAACCTAATGGCGAACAACAACTGGGCATCAACCCAGGTTCACCAAATAAGGGACGACAAATGGGAATCAACCCATGTCCACATACAGCAAAGGACAACAACTGGGAATCAACCCAGGTCCACCAAAAGACGAACAACAAATGGGCATTAACCCATGTTCGTATACAAAAGAGAACAAGGGACAACAAATGGGCATTAACCCATGTCCAAACAAACAAGGACAACAAATGGGCATTAACCCATGTCCGTACACAAACATGGGCAACAAGTGGGCAATAACCCATGTCCATGCACAAAAAGGGACGACAAATGGGAATCAACCCATGTCCATCAAACTCATTTTCATCAAGAGTATGCAGCCGTAAAACAGTAGGCAAAAGATGGGACAAGACTCATAAAACCTATTGGTGCTGGGTTCACACAGTCACAAAAGGGTGTAGCCACAACATGATAGACAACAAGTGGGAATCAACCCATGTCTATTAGGCTCACTTAATTAAAAAAGGGTGTGAAAACAGCAAGCAATAGGTAGGAAGTCATTCTATCTCTACTAGGCTCATGCCTCTATAACAACAAATTTGAAGCTAACAAAAGGCAAACAACAAATGGGCATTAACCCATGTCTGCCAAACTCACACAGCAAACAACAACAAGAAAAGACAGCAAGCAGGGATCAACCTATGTCTATTACACCTATCAAGATCAGGTACTATGGCTATGGGCAATAAGTGAGCATTAACTCATGCCTAAACAGCCTATAATCAAGGAAACAAGAAATATGTATGTACAAATTCCATACATAGCAAGCAAATCATTAAGTCATGTCTATATATATCAAGAAATCTCTGCCATCAAGCAACAACAATGACAATATGTTGTTTAGAAGCAAATACCTGTTTGAGTTGGGCTCCCATGGGCTGCAACAGAAGCAGTAGCTCCTGTATCTGCTGCCTGAGCACCAGCTACATCACCTTCTGCTTCAGCCAAGACCTCATCATAGCTATCATGAGCATCTGCCATATCTATATCATCAGCAGGGTCTTGGAGCCAACTCCTCTCCTATGACTGGAACATCACTGCCAGGAATGACTTCTGCCTGGACAGGATCTTCACTGGCAGCAACTTCTATATGCTCAATTCGGGCTATGCCTGCATCAAAATCAGCATCAATCATAAAATTATCGTAAATCGATATATTTTCAACAAAAATATATAAATACTACCTTCAGGGATCTCAGAAATATGTGTAGGACCCTCTTCACTGCCAGGAACTTCCCCAACAGCTGCTGTTGCAGTCTCACTTTCTTGAATAATTGTTGCAGCAGACACAGCAGCAGTTATGGTTATGGGTGTGGAAGCGATGCCACCGGATTCAGGAAGAGGACTTGGAGGAGTTGATACCCTTACTGTGGCTGAACCAGTCCTCTCAGAATCTGTAGACACAATGCTCCCCCTTCGAGCCCTTCGGGCATATTGGCGAGTGGAAGGACTTGAATCGAGCAAGGAGGGATCCACGCGACTGCTGCTCCCAGAAGGGCCAGCTTGTGCAGTACCACCACTGCTAGTCACAACTACTGGTGTAGTCTCCACAATTTTCTCAATACCACTGACGACTCCAACAGTCGCATGTTCTTCAACGGCTTCTTCTGCAGACATGGGTTTACTGGCAGATGCAACAGGGGTGCTTTCAGATGAAGCTTCTGCAGCTTCCAATTCATCCATAGATACCTTCATCATCTTCAGTATCAACCTCTGCTCTTGCATCCTTTTCCCCAGAAGAAGCACTTAAAAAGGCATCTGTATCCACGGAGCCAATATCTGCTGAACTAATATCTGCTGCAAAATCACCTGCACCAGAGACAGTTTCTGCTACGCCAGCTCCAACACTTTCTCTTTCAACCTCTTCTTCAACAGCTCCAGAGGGATCACTACTGGACGATGAACTGTCCAGATCATCCTACAAAAGGAAGAAGAAGAGGAAAATCATGAGGGCACTATTTTGCTAAAAGCAAAGCCCTATAATTAAATGCATACCGGTATCTCAATCGGGACGCGACTAGATGTGTCAGCCCTTTGCTTAGACTGCCACAAAACAAGAAACCACATCAACATTATAAAGAAAGCATATTAATTGACAAAATGGAGAGGCAAGAACAAAAAACACTTACTCTCTTTTCAGAATAAACAACGCCTCGCGATGACTTGCGCGCGGCGACACGTGCAGCAATAGGATGATGGTGCACCTGGAAATGCTGGAGGGACAAAAGTCTTCTTTCCAGCTCTGGTCTTCTTCACTGTTCTCTTACTTATAGGGGCAGAAACCCCCTGTGGAACATCTTCCCCAGTCAGTGGAGGACTTGCAGCTTGCAGCAGCAGCAGCTTCTAAAACCAATGTTTCTTTACTGCCCTTCATGGCACTTGCTTTTTGTCTCTTGGAAGCCTGAGCAGGGGAATCTTTGCTCGGAGTCTCTCCTTTACTGGACCTTTCAGGCTGTTTCCTCTTTGCAGCAGAAGCACCAGTAGGAACATTCCTCTTTCCTCTGCTAGATGGTGCTTTTCCGGACGCAGCGACATGCGGATGGTCCCTTAACCATAAAGGAGGGTGAGGACTGCCATGTGTCACCCATCCGTGAATCCTCATGATGCCATACGACATAGCCCAAGCTTTGGCGATTTGCATAGGTAGTCATGGTGTTGGTGGCAACAAACAAGCGGGGATGAGGCAATGGAGAAGTATACGACTCCAGCAAATGGGAAATGTCTCCCCTCCCACTATTTCTGAACTCTACCATGGCAGCCATCAGTCCCCTCCAATAATTACTCATACCCGTGGTATAGGCACACCAACTCTATCACCACTTAATAATTATTCATACCCGGGTAAGACACCAACTAACCACTAGGAATAATAACTCGAGCAGCAGCACTGCTCCAGTAAGCAAAAGCTCTATCTCTCAGAAACGGATTAAGGGTGGGAATCTCACCTGCAGCAACCTCCCATAACAGCAGGAACCTCTTGGTCAAACCCAAATTGCTTCCTCACTCTATGAGCACTGTAAACCGTGAATCTAAGTCCATCAGAAGACAGTACTGGCAACCAGCCAGCGTTGGTGGCAGAAAGATAAGTCAAGGATGCAGTATCTCCAGCAACAACACTATAATCTTGAGCTTCTATGTTGGAGAATCCTGACATCACTGACTCATACATGAAACCCACGATGGGATACTCCATATGGTCTCCAGCAGACTTTACTCTCATTGTCCAGGGAAGGAATCAGACTGTGATCATAAAACTTACTGCCTACCCAGCGGTACACAGCAGGCACATCACCTTGGAAATCCCCAACATTGGCTACAATTCCATCTGGCATCGATGCAAACTTGTTTCGACCTTCGTAAGGTTTTCTACCTTTCTTTATATACTCAAGAGCATGCTCCCAAAGGAATGTGTGCACTATGGATGAGTTGAAGGCCGTGGAGACAATGTGACAAGATGCCCCAGCCAACTCCTCAGCGTGTAACAAATCCAGCTGAGTGTAAATCTGCCCCAGCAGCAGAGGAGCAAGGGGAAAACAAACCCCTGCAGCAATCTTAACAGCTAATGGAAAATATAAAGGCTTGATAGAATAGGCAGGGTGCTCACCGAAAACACACTTGCTGAGCCAGTAGGCTACAAAAGCAGCCCTTCGGATTGAAGGTTTGGTCTCCCTGTTGAAATGCTCCATCCAAGCCTTAAATCTTGCTGCTTGGGTCCCCAAAGCAATGTTCTTTCTCCCAATATAATCTGCCAGAGCAGATTCAATCTCCAACTCCTCAGGGGAAAGTATCAGATCTGCTGGGCCCTGATCACCCAGGATTGGCAGCAGCCAATGATTTTCTACATCCTCCAATGTAACAGTCATCTCACCGTGAGCAAAAAAGAATGTGTGTGTGGACGGGCACCACCTCCGCACCAGTTGCCGCAGCGCTTCGGTATCACGGTACATATTTGAACCTCTTGAAATGAAGAACAGAACGGAGTACACCAGCCCGTTCCAAACAGTCACAGAATCCCCTATCGGTCAACTCAGAATCAATCCAATCTGCCCATTCAACGGCCCTTGAGCATTGGAAATCAAAAACAAGAGGTACAGCGAGCATCTCGTTCCTCTGAATCTGAAGATCCCGAATCTCTCGGAAATTTGGAGTCCAGGCCACATCTGCCCCAGCATCCTCTCTTATAACCAGCCACTCCCAATCTGCCGGTGGTGGTTGGAGACCTGCGGGGACGGAAGGGAACCTCTCACTACTTCTGTACCATGGGTCTAGAATGGGTCGGCCTAATATGTCTCCGTGAGGCTCCGGTGATCCCAAAACAGACTCAGAGCTACTGCCATCGGCTTCTGGATCTCTCGGCGTTCTCACGCCTCCCTTGCCGGCAGGAACTGCCACCACGTCCCTTCATTGGTTTCTTTGAAGAGGACGCCATCAACAGCAAACAGAAAGTACAAGAACAAGAAAGAGAAGAAGAAGAAAAAGAGGAGGAGAAGGAAGGAGAAGAGTTTCGGTTCTTTTCTTTTCTGTCAAGCTCGTCCTTAGCTTCTTGGAAATGTGAGAAACGGCTGAGTAATGGGGAGTCAACTGGGTGGTTGAGCCATTAAGGTGGGGAATGGCAGCCATTAATTCAGGCTGCCCCTTGAAAATAGGGGCCATTATCACCAGGTATGTCCTTCCCACTCCTCCACTATTTCCCCAGAAAAATGAGCCACCACCTTTCTTTCTTTTTTGAAAAATACCCGCCAAGAAGAAAACTGAACAGTTATTTTTTTGGCTCGCACGTGACTCACCATGAGTAAGTCACGGGCTCGGGGGGCTAAATGTACATGCCCATTTTTTGATTAAATAATTGTTGGGCCCCCAATAAAATATTTGGGCTTTAATAAGTTAGCCCAATAAGCCCAACCCATTTAAATATCCCAAAAAATGTCAATTTACTTGGGCTTATTTTAAAGTGCCTTGACACAATTCTAAAAAGCCCACAACCTAAAACATATATGGCCCAATCCACTAAAATGCCATAAATAGTACCTAATGAGCCACCTGGGCCCACTAAAAGGGAATTTCGGCACTGTTCACAAACCCAAAGAAAACTCATGTGAAGCCCATAACCCAAGGTGTGCTTATTATACAATTATTTGGCCCAAATACTATTAAAATAAATGAAGGGAAACAGCTGGAGCCCAAATGGCAACCAGCCCCAAAATCCAAATGGTTGAATACAGCCAACCCGTGGGACCCATGAAGTCTGAAGAGAAACTGACAGAGCAGGGGCTGTATATCTGCTGTGGAGCCCACGACATGTCCTTATTACACTAAAAGAGAAGAAGTGCAACAGCTCCCATCTTCTCCAACGTGACAAGAGCCATTGAGATACCATTTTCAAATTATTCAAACACCACCAGCTCAGTCCAGCTCTACACTCCACCGGAAATCATGAATTCTGGTACTGTTCACGCAGCAGACTTGTGCACAACAGCTCAAGGACCACTGGCAGCAACCAAAACATGCTGGAAATAAAGAAGTATGGTGGAAAAGCTAATGGCCATGTCCATTCCAGTCCCAAAAGGACTCAGGGAGTAGCTCCCACGGCCCAGACCCGTGAGGAAGCTACTCTCCTTATGTTGATCTGACTTGAGGAGTGTGGTTTGGTGGAGGGGAGTTAGTTCCAAGACTTAGGTAACCATGGACTATTGTCATTAGGTCTGCTGGGGGGCACAGTGACGAGTTTATGGAAACCAAGTCACAAAAGACATGCATAAACCCAACTTTACACTAAAAATCCACTAACTAAACAGTGGACACCTCTGACAAAACCATTTCAGAGGGAAAACAGGCCTTACCCTGCCAATAGGGAAGGACCATAATCATTTTAGCCAACAAAACACTCTCTTTGACCAACACATGGGATAGAGGGTTAATTTGGAGAATAAACAAGATTAAGGGAAGCCAAAATCTCGTTTTTAGGCAACCCTAATTACTTATATATAAAGGACTGATTGCATTCTTAATGGCATCAGATCCACCAGCCCCAAACAGAACCACCCAAAAAAGAAAAACCAGAAAAGGAAGAACACTTCCAAAAACTCAAGAAATTACCACAACAAAGATCCAAGGAGAAAAGGCCCTCGAAATGGGTTTCCTGAGATCATTCCCAACCTAGAAACACCAATCAAAACTCCAAAGACACATTCCTGTCTGAAAAGATTGGAATTCACAACTTAATATCTTTCTCCCCAGAAAAAGCTCTCCTGGCAGATGTCTGGGCAGAAATCCTGAAATATCTTTATAAGAGCCACAATGGTTCTTTATCATTGATTTTAGCTCCATAAAAAGCCCAAACACAATTCTCTCTCACCCTTATGCATGTCTTATTGGGACTGACTCTCTCCCAACAAGTCAACACTCTTTTAGTCTCAACAAGTGCATTATTTGTTCAGAGGTCTTGCAGCAGATGTCAACGACAGTATGCAGAACATGTGTTTTCATCATTTTTGACTGAAGATATTCTGTTTCAGGCCTGATCCAGCCCAGGAACAGTGAGAGGCTCGGCCCAACAACTGATTCCTAGGCTCCTCATTAACAACATTGCTTTGATAAGTTCTCTTGTCCTTGTTCTAATTTTATTTGGGTCCTTAAAAACATGGGAAACATATGAGCTTGGTACTTTTTGTGTTAAGATCACTGTGTTTCAAGTTTGGATACAGTTGAGGAACAGCAAGTGGCTCGGCCCAATGACTGTTCTTTAAATTTCTTGTCGGTTACAATACTTCTATGAACTTTTAGTCCTTCTCCATATTTATTTGGGCTTTATTATCTTGGCTCTTTAAAATACTTTTTGGAAGTATCCCATTAGCCCTTGGGCTGAGTTTATGGCCCTCGGTTGAATCTTGGGTTCGACTACCCCTTCTCTAAAGTTCAAGACCACGTAGTGATCGCCCTCGGCACGCCACGTGGCAATATAACAAAAACACCCCTCACACTTTGCTACTCCCATGCTCTATGAGTTTTGTTCGTATAACTATAATGATTAGGAATTATTATAACTAAAAGTTGTATTTGCACTAATTATAATAATTTAAACAAATTATTCATTTGGATCCCAACATCATTTTTTGGATCCTATTTTTGACTAACTACATGAATAATATATTCTGGATTGTGTAGATTTGAACATCAAAATATTACACGAGTGCGTACGTACTGAATTCCATATCAAATGTGCAATAAGTCGACTTGAGCTATATAAGTAATTATAAAGAATGTAAAGAATGTGGCCAATTCCCTGAATCGGGAAACCTAAAGTTTCTTTTACTTATGCAAATGTCACATCATATAGATACGCATTATATGATTTTTCCTCCTCATATCCCTTTTTTCCGCATGGTGTTATTATGTTGGTTTTGATACCATTATTTGTCACAATATTTAAGATTCGGTAAGTAGAATATCATATAAATCATCAAGGATCACCTCGTAAGGACAAATAGTATTGGGTTAACTCCCATTGCTAACTAGAAAAGATTTTGAACTTGAATAGTTTATGATCCAATAGGCCCAAATTGAGTAATCCCTTCCTTTATCCAAGAAAAAGTAAGTAATTTATATCCTTTAATCAACAACAATACTTCCATGACCTTAGTCATGGATATCCTCCAAAATTATTCCTATAATTGGATCTTGGCCTCTTGGGCATATAATATATAACTCTATCAGGAGAAGTAATAATCAGATCAGGGATGGAACGGAGCCAAAAAAATTATTTTTGGGTGAGCTAATGACTAAATTTGGATGGAACACTTTTTTTTTTTTTTTTTAAAATCTTTCCCGAATGAATATTTCTGTTAATATCAACTTCACGCTTGAAGGAAAATTTTTCATATCTTTTGAGAATAATTTCTTGGAACATTTAGAACATTTCGACGTCCTTCTATGTATTGAAAATATGCAAATAGCCCCTCACTATCTAAATTTTTGTTAACTCAAAGCAAAATTAATGGATTTTTCTTTAATACATTTTGTCAATTTTCAAGTCATAATGTTCAAAATCTATTATTACATATTAATACATCATAAAAATCTTTTCTTTTTTTTTTGGTTGGATTTAACAAAAAAAATTGGACGTGAGGACTATTTGCATATTTTTAATACATAAGAAGGATTTTGCTTAGTTTTATAGATTAGAGGGGGTGGATTGAAGTAAACTCAATTGTTAAAAGAGAGAAATTGCAATTTTCCTTAAAAAGAAATTAAGTGAAAAATTCCATAAATGAACAAAAAAAAAATCCCTCTACTTATAAAAAAAAAGTAAAAATTGCCTCATTTTGAATTGTCATTTTAGGCCTCAAATTGCGTAGGACTGGCCTTGCATGCACTCTCCAACGTCCTAACCAATAGCAACAGAAGAGAGAGACATAAGTTGTCGTATAAAGAAAAGACGAAGAGGGAGAAACTCCTAGGAGAGAGAAAATGAAAGGACCAAATGAGGAAAAGGGGAGAAAAAAAAAAAAAAATTTATACCTAGTTACTGTGCACTTATGTACATTTGTGCACTATTCATGCATGATCGTGAAGATTCAATTATTGTTCTCAAGAACAAGTTTCCTGAAACATGAAAATGATGTTTCCCATTTCCTTAAAAGGTTGAGTACTTGTTTTGAAAAAATTGATTTAACTCTTTGCAACATGACATTTTTAACAAATTGCTTCCTTCTCAATTTCCACGTAGCAACTATCCACCACACTCCTTAATGAGTGATCTGACTTTCATGTTTTCATATATGGATTACGATGCTTTCAATTGGTCTTTAGAGAATATCCCTTTTATGGTGAGAATTTAGTTTTTATATATACAGCTCAAAGTATATATAAATGGTTTCACATCAAAACTAGCTACTTAGTAGAGTAGAGACATTGGAAACGTTTGACAAGGATTCGAAATAATTAATTTTAAATAATCTTACATTATATTTATTTTTAAATTAGTAAGCAACTGAAATGAACGGTCAACTAAAATGCTACCACTTGCCGCTGACCATGTCCTGTGTCTAAGTTACGTACCTTCGAGTAACATGCACGCAGGATCAATTCGTCAATTGCGTGCCTTGACCTAATCTTATTGTTCCATCTTGACTGCCTCCATAATGAACGGTCAACTTGTCTCATCTCAATCTTATAAATGTCAACCCCCACCGTACAAACTTGTCTATAAAAGCTCCATCCATCGCATAAACTAATCCAGACATATTCAAAGTCACTAAGTCAGCATAAAAAACTCATACCCAAAAAGGCAAAATTGCACTGCTAGCTGTTGCTAGCGGAAAATCTTTGGAACTAACACACGGTGTTTTCCCTTATTTGCAAGGACATTTCATGTCGGGTGGCTATAGGGAGCCGGTAAAGGTTGTGATCATCAACACCCATTATGTAGAAACTGATGCCAGGAGCTTTAAATCTGTTGTGCAAAAGCTGACTGGTAAAGATTCCACGGTTGCGGCTGCCAAAGAGTCAGAGAGCAAGGTTTTGAGAGAAAGGATGGAAAGGATGGTGGGGACTCAGTCCGGTGTTCAAACTTCAAGTGGCACGGCGTTTGATGGATCTTAAAGAGATACCCCCATTGAATGAGCAATGGAATCATTAATTCTTTTTTTTTTTTTTTTTTTTTTAAGTTAGTACACTAGGACTCTGTTTGTTTCGATGTAAAACATTTTATATTGTAAAATATTTTCAAATGCAAATAATTTTAGGGAAAATAATTTTTTTCCAGTGTTTGTTTGCATTCTAGGAAAATGTTCTGGAAAATATTCTACATTATGTGTTTGGAGCAACGTAAAACAAAACAACAAAAAAAATCCACACCCAAAACCACCAGAATCCACCAAAAATGGGAACACCACTTCGAGCCACCCCACAAACTCACCACGAGCCACCCCGCAACCCACCACGAGTCACCCCACAACCCACCTCGAGCCAAACCCCCACCAAAATCGACCCAAAACCCACTCCGAAAACCACCATAATTCCACCGTAAACCACCATAAAGCCACCACAATGACAACAAATTAAAGCCACAAACCCACCACTTGGCCAAGCTATATCAATAATAAACAAACCCACAAACCCTTAACAAGGAAAAAAAAAAAAAAAGAACCGAAAAGAAAAGAGAAAGATGAGAACAAGTAGATCGGCAGCGATGATGGGCTGAGAATGAGCAGCTCGGCGAGATCGAGGATGTACGAGATCGGCAGTGGGTCACGGCCGTGAAGATCGGCGACGGGTGCGAGAGAGACCAAGGGGGCGTGCGTACTGTTGTGCGAGAGAGACGCGGGGCGGCCGGGGGGGAGGCGGTGCTGTGCATGAGAGACCAGAGAGGGGGGGGGGGGTTTGTCTCTGTGTGCTATGTGCGAGAGAGAACAGAGGGGGGAGGGGGTTATCCGTGTGTTGTGAGTTTTGGAAAATGGTTTACGGAAAAAAATTTCGTAAACCATTTTCCGATTTTTTACACATGATTTTCCGGTCGATGGAAATCATTTGTATTTAACCAAAATTTTACAACGAAACAAACGCTTGCAAATACTAAAAACATTTTCTGGAAAATATTTTACAACAAAACAAACAGAGCCTAATGGAGTTAGTGCTCGAATGTCATATGCCTATTTCTCTGTCGACATAGAGATTCTGCAATCTCTCTCTGCCATGCTTATTTTGACATAGATTTTGCTCTCTCTCCTATGAAGCACAAGTACTCCCAAAATGGTTCTGTATCTGTACCGACTACTTATCAAGTATTGGTATCCTTTGAGTACTTTTGCATGAGTACCCTAGGAGTACCAAAAAAAAAAAAGTTGAACACTTCATTAAATAAGCATAAAATAACTAATATTTGTTCGTTAGTCTTACATTCAATCAAACCTCTTGTACACTTATCTTTTATTTTATTTTGGTTTCAATGTTGAACACTTCTTTTATTTAGTCTTTTGGATCTTGGTTTGTACTCTAACCACCATTTAATGGTAATGGATGTATTTTATTATCCATGATTGCTCTTAAATTCACATATGTTTAAGAAGATATGAAAAAAAATAAGCATAACAATATATAAAAAATATATATTTAATAAATATACCCGTCATACCTGTAACCTAATTTTTTAGGAATTGTTGTACCGCCGTATCGTATCGGTATCTAAAAACGTACCCGTCTCTCTCTCTCTCTCTCTCTCAATTAAAGTAAGAGAAGTTATAAAAACCTCTTCTCAATTGTTTGAGTGCAACCCACATTTTAGTCTTCGTAGATTTGCCAACAATAATTTATTTTATTTTATTAACATAGACGTCTAGAACCTTTCAAGAACCTGATTATTATCTCGGGTATATATAGTCTCTCTATCTTACACACATAAGGTAATTACAGAAATGAATCTCTTGGAGGATGACTTCAAGATCATGACTAATTAAGAGCTTTGAATCCAAGGACTCATGATTCTCATCAGGCTTTAGGAACAATAAACTAACCGCTTGGATTTTGCCACCAACATTTTAATCCTTATAAAATGAATGACATTAATAGAACCTTGGGTTCAAGATAAAAGGAGCTAAATGTCCATTGACATCTCTCTCACCTTGTTACTCGTACTTATATGGACATTGTCATCATGTTAAATAATTTTTTCTTCTAAAATCAAAAGTTGAAGTTATATAACAAGTGTCATCACCCCATTTGACCCCAAAGTTGTTCCCTAAAACACAAAGATGCCAAAAAAAATGTATTTTCCAAATCTAAATGGCACTTGAAATCTTTCAAGTTCAAGAATGTGAGACCCATTTGTATTGATCAAACTAAGGAATAAGCCCTGACTTGAAAATACGGTCGAACCCTAAAAAATAATTGTGTTAGACCAATTTTGACCATATTTGACCAAGGTCCAAACGTATTTCATTTTTGCTTTAAATGCATAAAAATGACAAATTTTATAAATTTATGACTAAGCCTTAAGATTGACTGAGTTTGACCAATTTTGAACGGATTTGACTAAGAATTATTTGAAAATACAACTATCATATAGAAGCAAATTTGCATTCATCTTAAAGATAAGGAATAACCTTCAAATCGACTATTCATGGACTAAAATCAGACCTAAAATGAGTGAGATATCACCAAAATACGCGCAGTGTGAAGTGGAGAGTTAGTTAGCCAGGCCTAACTACCTCTGGCATAGTGTGAGGGTTTCTTGATCCTCCATTGGTGATTCTGAGTGATTTCTCGCTTACTTTTCAATCAATTGGTTCGATTTGCTATGGTTAATCGTAGAGGAGGAAAGAAAGGTCGAGGTCGCCCTCGTAAAGGGGTTTTGTGTTCGCCGTTGGCATGCTCTTCTTCTGACATTAATGAAGATTCTGGTGAGCCAGATCTGATTTATGAGCATGTAGGTGAAGGGATATCTCGCGTGGCTCTTCCTACTCATCTTGAAGGTCAGGCTAATGATAAGCTTGATGGTCAGGCTGATGATGATAAGCACAATTCGGAGTTGGATGGAATGTTGCATGAGAAGGATGTGGGTCATCTTGATTGGGAAAATCTCTCCTTACTAGACAAGGAAGATAATCCCTATGGTTTTGTTCCTCCCTTGCAAGATACCATTGTAGATGAGGCTAAGGTTCTGCTAAGTCAGGTGAAGAAAGATTGTGAATTTCCCCTTATGGATGTGATGGTGGATAAATCTGCTAGTTTGGTTAATACCCATACTGTTGGGGTTAATCATATGGTGGTGACAGACCAATTGCATCTGGGTCGTGATGCAGTGGGGGGTTCTGGTTCTAAACCAGTGAGAAAAATTGAACAGAGTTGGAAAGATTTATTCATCCATGAACAGCGGCCTGATGCTAAACTTGAATTTCATGCCCCTTTGAAGATTGGAGGTAAAGTGAAGGTTCAACCTCCACAAGAAGCTGTTGATGAAGGGATTGCTAAGTGGGAATCTAGTCTTGTTGGGCAGTTCTTGGACACTCCTCTTCCTTTCTGGCTGGTTAAGCGTACTGTGGATGGTCTCTGGGGTCAATTTGGTAAGGTTGAAACTTTCTCCCTTGATAATGGATTGTTCTTGTTTAAATTTGACAATGTACATAGTAGGGATAATGTGCTTGAGTCTCGAATTTGGCATGTTGCCAATAAACCTCTAATCTTGCGAAAATGGAAACCAGGCCTACAACCTTTAGACCTTTCTCTAACAGAAGTCCCTATTTGGATTAAGATTTTGAGACTTCCACTTGAGTATTGGAACTCTATATGCCTTAGCTATATTGCTAGTGGGGTTGGTAAGCCTTTGTTTGCTGATGCCAATACTGCATCTAATACTAGATTGGGCTTTGCTCGGGTTTTTGTGGAAGTGGATGTTAATGCTCAATTCCCTGAGGAGATTGAAGTAGATATGGGTAATGGTCATGCTTTTGTGGTGGGCATTGAGTATTCTTGGATTCCTGTTAAATGTTCAAAATGTAGTGTATTTGGGCATCTAACAAGGGATTGTGCAGCAAATAGGGGTACTAAACAGGGCACCAAGCATATGAGGCAGTGGGTCCCTAAAAATCAGCATAAGGCTAGGGATAAGGAGGATCTTACTGGTGCTGTTCACCCAAAGGTTACTGAGGTGCCACCCCAGCACCCTGTAAAGAAGAAGAAAGCTGATTCTAGCAGCAATATGTTCAGTTCTCTCTCTGTTATGGATAGGGATGAGAACCTTAATGGGGGTTTGGTGGAGAATGTTTACTCTACCCCCTCTAGAGGTTTCTCAAATCTCACTGTACAACAAGTTATAGCAGAAGCTTTAAAGAGTAACACCAAAATTAATTTCCAATCG
Organism: Fagus sylvatica; assembly: GCA_907173295.1. Classification (NCBI taxonomy): domain Eukaryota; kingdom Viridiplantae; phylum Streptophyta; class Magnoliopsida; order Fagales; family Fagaceae; genus Fagus; species Fagus sylvatica. Next base: position 5,349,171 of record OU015765.1, read on the forward strand.
AAGAAGAAGGGTGGATTGAGGGAATTGGGTGAAACTTCAAAAGGAGTAGGTGATCCTCCTCCTTTATCTGTCATCTCGATATGAATGCTTTAGTTTGGAACGTGAGGGGTTTCAATCACCCTTCTAAACAGCATGAAGTGAGGAAACAAATTACTAAGTGTAAGGCTAATGTTGTTTGCCTTGTGGAAACTAGAATCAGAGAGGAAAATTTTCAGTCTATTAGTGATAAGTTCTTGCTTGGTTGGGGTAGAGCTTCTTGCTTTTCAAATCAGCATTTATGTAGGATATGGCTTTTATGGAAAGTTGAGGATATTTCTATAAGAATCATATTCACTTCCTCTCAAAGTTTACATTGTAGTGTTACATTGTTGGAGTCTAAAACTGATTGCTACATTACCTTCATCTATGCTTCCAATGACGGTATGGATAGAAGACAACTGTGGTTGGATTTGGAAGATATTCAAGGTATGGTTGCTAAATCTCCTTGGCTACTAGCTGGGGACTTTAATGTCATCAAAGCCCCTACTGAAAAACTTGGTGGATTAGCCTTAAACAGTTATGAAAAAGAATTTAAGTCTTGCACTGAAGCCATTGGCATTGAAGACCACCCTGCAGTGGGATGCTTTTACACTTGGACTAATAGAAGAGAGGATGGCCAATTTATTGTCAAGAAATTGGATAGAGTTCTTGTTAATCATGCCTGGTTTGCCTTATTTCCTCAATGCATTGTTCATTTTCTGCCTCCAGGTATCTCTGACCACTCTGCTGCTCTTATTTCCATAGGGGAAAAGCATAACTTTGGTCCTAAACCTTTTAAGTTCTTTAACATCTGGGGTGACCACAAAAATTTCTTGTCTTGGGTGGAGGAAGCTTGGGCTACTGAGATTGTTGGCTCTCCTATGTTCACTCTTTCTAAAAAACTGAAGGCTGTTAAAGCTAAACTTAGAGATGTAGATAAAGATCTATATGGGTGTATATCTCAGAAAGTTAACACTATCAGACAAAAACTGGAAGCTATTCAAGTCAGCCTTATGCAAAGACAAAGTGACATCAGTTTAAGGAAAGTTGAACATGAATGCCTTCATGAACTGACTTCTATCCTTGGTGCGGAGGAAGCTTATCTGAAGCAAAAAGCCAGAAATAAATGGCTTCAGTTAGGAGATCAAAACAACAAATATTTCTATAATCAAATCAAAGCTCGACAAGCTAGGAATGCTATCAAATGCTTAGTTGATTCAGATGGTAACAGATTGGAGGATCCAGCTCAGATTAAGCAGGAGATTATTACCTTTTATGAACAGCTGTTTGGTCAGTCTACTTTAGTTAATGAAGGCGGCATGATGAATAGAGTTTCAGCTCTAATGTCTCCCAAAATTTCTGGTGAGTCTCAATCTTTTCTACAGCATGAAGTTACTGATGATGAGATTAGGTGCACTATGTTTTCCCTTGGTAGTGAGAAGGCCCCAGGACCAGATGGGTTTACAGCTCATTTCTTCAAGAAAGCATGGTCTATTGTTGGAGAAGAGGTCTGCCAAGCAGTGAAGTCATTTTTTCAATCAAGTTCTCTTCTCAAAGAGTTTAACTCGACTATTATTACCCTTGTTCCCAAAGTTCCTAATCCATCCAAAGTTGCAGAGTTTAGGCCTATTGCTTGTTGTAATGTCCTATATAAATGCATTACAAAAATTTTGGCTAATAGACTCAATAGCTGCTTGAGTGAGCTTATTAGTTCCAATCAAACAGCTTTTGTCAAGGGTAGGAATATCTCTGAAAATATTTTGTTGGCTCAAGAGCTTGTGAAGGGTTATCATAAAGATAAAGGTAAAGCTAGATGTGCTATCAAAGTGGATTTAAAAAAGGCTTATGATTCTGTTGAGTGGAGCTTTATTCTTATGAGCTTGCTAGCTGTTGGTTGTCCTCCCATATATGTTAACTGGGTAAGGGAATGTATTACTACTCCTAGGTTTTCTATCTCTCTAAATGGGAGCCTAGCTGGGTATTTTAAAGGAGGGAAGGGTCTTAGACAAGGAGATCCTTTATCTCCTTATCTTTTTGTCCTTGCTATGGAAGTGCTTACCCAATTGTTCCAAGCCAAAGTCAGGGAATCCAATCAGTTCAAGTTTCATCCTCAATGTGAAAATCTAAAGATCACTCATTTAAGTTTTGCAGATGATCTAATGATTTTTGTGGCTGCTGATCTTCATTCTGTTCAGTTAGTTAAAGATACTTTGGATGAGTTTAAGGAGTTATCCGGGCTCTCAGTGAACCATTCTAAAAGTGAGGTTTTCTGTGCAGCAGTCCCTACTGTTTTGCAAGATCAGATTCTCTCTATTCTTCAGTTTAGAGTTGGGAAGCTTCCAGTTAGGTACTTGGGCATGCCCCTCATTGCTGGGAGACTCAGTTATTCAGATTGTATTCCTTTGATAGAGAAGATTACTGCCAGAATTAACTCCTGGACAGCAAGACATCTTTCTTTTGCTGGTAGGCTCCAACTTATAAGTTCTGTCTTGAATAGTGTCCAAATGTTTTGGTCAAGTATCTTTATTCTTCCAAAAAAGGTAATTACAGCTGTCGAAAAACAATTCAATCATTTTTTGTGGAATGGTCATGCTGAGGGCAGAGGAGGATCCAAAGTTTCTTGGAAGCAGGTCTGTTTGCCTAAACAAGAAGGAGGTTTGGGTTTAAAAAGAATAGAAGAGTGGAATAAAGCTGCAGTGCTGAAACATATTTGGCACCTCTTTACTCAAGCTGGCTCTCTTTGGGTTGCATGGGTGCATGATGTGCTGCTTAAAGGAAAGAGTTTCTGGGCTGTCAGAATTCCTCAATCTTGTTCATGGGGCTGGAGGAAACTTCTGAAACTAAGACTTGAAGCCAGAGATCTGTTGACTCATGAGGTAGGGGATGGTAGTACTATTTTCTTGTGGCATGATAGATGGCATCCTAATGGGGTGTTGTACCAAACCTATGGGCATAGAGTTGTTTATGATGCTGCAAGTAACTTGCATGCTAAAGTTAGTAGTGTCATTCACAACAAGGAATGGTGTTGGTGTCCTGCAAGATCAGAAGATATGGTTGATATTCAGAGAAAATTAAGCCTTATTCAGATCAAGGAAAGTGACAAAGTTGTTTGGGCTCTTACTGCAACAGGAATTTTTAATTGTGCAGCAACATGGCAGCATCTCAGGAGTAAGCAGATAGAAGTCCCTTGGTGGAAGCTGGTTTGGTTTCGTGAAGCTATTCCTAAACACTGTTTTATTGGATGGTTGGCTATTAAAGATAGACTATCTACTAAGGATAGATTGTTGCTTTGGGGTATTAATGTTGATCCTATATGTCAATTCTGCAGACAGTACATGGAAGATAGAAACCATCTATTCTTCAAGTGCTCTTTTTCGAATAGAATCTGGAAATACATTATGGCTTTTGTGTCTAGTCTCTTCAGCTCCAGAGGATTGGGATCTGCTGCTTGAGTGGGGTATAAAGAACCTTAAAGGCAGAAGCTTTAGAGTTACTCTTTGCAAAATTGCATGGTGGGCTACAGTGTATCATCTTTGGCTTCAAAGAAATGCTAGATTACATGCTGGTGAGGTGAAATCTGAGGAGCAAATTATTAAGGCAATTAGAAGAGATGTTAAGGCTAAAATGGAAGCTATCAAAGCACCTGCTTCTATCCTTCATAACACTCTCTGTAACAATTGGCATATTCTCCTTTGTACAGCCTAGCTTGTGTCCTTTTTGTCTAGCCTAGATAGGTTAGTTGTGTTTTTGTTCACCTATTTGGTGATACCTGTATTGTGTTTTCCTTTGTTCATTGGGTGTTATCAATAAAGATCTGATTTCTCAAAAAAAAAAAAAAAAAAAAAAAAAAAAAAGAGATATCACCAAATCAATGCAAAAAACAGTCCAAACACTTAGCAAATTTTGCCCAGTGTAGAAAGATTGGGTTACAAACTTGACCATGGTCAAAACGGTGTCAAACGACATTAGATTGGTGTAAAATTGTCACCATGGGAAAGGTTATGGAAAATCCTTCGATTAGACTTGTCCCAAGCAATGTCGAATGAACTCACGAAATATGAAGAAGGAAATTTTGATAAAAACTAGTTCAAGGTGCCTCTTTCCTAGGCTCATAACTCTTTGCATCGAGAGATTCATAGCTCGAGTTTGATAACGTTAGAATATTGGTGTTGCAAGCTTCCCATTTGTACCTCGTTCCAGCCAAACTGATGTCAGAAAGATCGTCAACCAAGAGCACGAAGATGAGGAGATTTAATGGAAAAACTTGAATTCTTTAGTGCAAATCATGATCGAGGAGTAATGTTTGCGCATATAAGTGCTCCAATCCGCACATGAATGATCCAAAAAGCTGAAAATTTCTTAAAATATATTAAATTCTCTACAATTTGGTTGTGCCAACTCACCTTGAAGAGCTCTGGGTTACGGGGGGAAGTCACCAAACATCATGAACGAACCATATCAGGTACCTAACTTTCTAAGGCTGTAACTTTTTGACCGTTGATCCAAATCATGCAAAGGTTGGTGGTGTCGGAAAGTAGACTCCTGTGAAAACCACGACAATTGCCTACAAGTGTCATGCAAACATGTTTTTTTAGAAATGATTACTCTACTTTTGGGACCAACCCTCTAGATTGAAGGTTGATTTTTAATGGATTCGCCACTTATTTTAATTTAAAAGACAAAATAAAAAATTCTCAAAAAATGTAAAATAATTCATCTTTATTCATTTTGAATTTTTAAAATTGCAGAATAATTTGTAAACAGAATGAACTACATATAAAAGACTTTCCTAGTTACAATCTAAGATAATTACTTAGAAATGTATTTCCTAATTACAACCTAGAGAAAATCTATTTTTTGTGTACAAGACACTTATCAAAGAACCATCAATCCAAATTCAAAGGCTTGGTTATAGAATGGGAAGGTCTTAAGAACCCCATCATCCTACCCGACCTAAATCGGTCTTCTAGATTAGGCTTGGCCAAAACAACATATCATGTCAATGTGTCAAAAATCATGTTTTGCATCAAAGTCGATTTTATGGTTCAAATGGTTATTATGTTCATTTCATGCTAATCTCATGTTAAAGTCTCATCTTATCCTAAACATGTTAAGGTATGATATAAACTAATCAAAAGATTCAAACACAATGCACATTGTTAGCCCCAAGGTTTCAATGTACATATTTGCTAGGTAAATTATCATTTCAACCTAAGGGCATGAAAGTAATTTTGATGATAACAAGATATTAAAAGAATTTCGACAATGTATATAACATTTATGAGTTAATGTTTTTTTGTGTTTATAAGCATGTTCTTTATAACTCATTATATTTATCAAGAGATCAAGATTTCAATCAACCAAGCTCAACAAAGATCAAGATGCATGCATTGCTAAAGTTCAAAAAAAGTCGAAACTCTAACTCTAGAAGACATCAAAGGCAATGGGAAAGCTAATGTATTTCAAGAATGAGAAGCGAAGAAAAACTTCAAGTGTTGAAGCCTTGTGTCTTGGGGTGAGTGAGTGGTTAGGTTAAGTTGTAAGGTTTCCATGGTTTGATCATTATGGCTCATTAACTAAAATCAACCTAAATCTTGGATTGACCATAAGTCCTTAATCATTCATTGATCAAAAATCAGATATTCGTCACTCTGCCCGATCTAATTCTGATTTTTGACCCAACTAAAGAAGCTCTACCTGAATTTCGCGCAATTCTGATCCCAATTTCAAACCCAGTTGTGTAAGCATTGTCAAAATTCTACCTAATTTGAACCGCGATTCCAACTAGATCGCTAGAAACCCACCAGAATGCCATTGGAGTATAGCCGAGCTAGGATCAATTGTCAACCAAAATATTTTTGTCAAACAATGTACCAAAACTCATCTTTAAATTTCATAAATAAATGTTTTGCAATATTAAATGCTTGAAATAATTTATCGAAAGCTCTGATAATTGACATAATGCTATAAATTCCATAATGCAAGGACAAGTGGTACTCCTAATCTGAGAGTCTAGCGTCCCTGATTAGGATGCAAAGACACCGAGCTTTTTGCATGCAAAAGTGGCTTAAGCCATGAATCCATGCAAAGGCTCCCAAGCGTTAGGATATTTATGGTATCATGATAAACACATAAATATATATTGTGAAAAAGACTAAAGTGTGAATTATTTCCTTACTACAAGGAAAATCAAACTCACGTCGAACGTCTGTAGAGGGAGAAATTTCGACATCGAAAGGATCTTTATTATATTTTAGACCGTGGTTACCCTTAACAGCATCTACTCGGACACAAAGTTTCGTACAATTGTGATAAAGAAAAAAAAATGGGACTCTATCAAAATTTTGTGGTGAAAATAGGGTAAAACTAGAACGGAATTTTGGTATCGAGCGGATCTTTATCTTTTTTAATTTTCATTTGATATTTGAAATTTGATACTATTTGACTAACCTATTGATTTATCTTAAATTAATGGACTCCTTATTATGTATTGAGATATTATAGGCCTCATCATTATTATTTGGTTTTGAATTGATAATATGATATGATATAAAAATATGTGATGAAGACATATATCTATATATATATATATTAGCTGTAACGTAACCTGAAACGATATGTCAAAATAGATTGCTAGCAACATATTTTGTTCCAATAGACAAACTGGAATGCTCAGAGAAATGGAATTGACAACTAACAACTTTACTAGACTTTTTCTTATATAGACTTGTGTATGTTTAGGCATGTAAAGTGATCACTATTATTTAAACTAGCGTATAACCCGCGCAAAGCGCGGGATAATTTGTATGTGAAGTATTTAAAATTCAGCATAAAATGGTAGTGGATATCACTATTTTTACTAAGTGTTCAAATGTTCCACTATAACTCTAATAAGATAAACATGATATGATAAAAATTCTAAGATTGCTCCAGAAGTAAAAGATGATTGTTGATATATATTCCATCAAGTATAATATCATTAATATATATTTTTGTAAAATATATTGTTGTCTATAAGAAAACAGACAAACATACAAAAGCAAGAAGGGAAAAAATTATGATAGAAAAACAAAAAAATATCAGAACTTGTATCACTATAGACAATGGAAAAAGATATGGAAAGACAAAAAAAAAGAACCATAGAACAAAGAATTAATTGAGGTACTTACACCGAAATTATGGATCCTTTAATGTTGTTGAAGACCATAACAATAAGGGATGGAAATACAACACCAATTTTAGTGAGAGAAGCAACAGAGTGTTCTCGGCACTCTTTGAAATTAATGATCATTGAGAGAGATTCTTTTGACTGTGAATGAGGCCGAACTTTGAAGAAGATAGAATGAAAAGACGTGTAATTTTTAGTAGTAGGAGAATGAAGAGATCGTTTAATTTTAACGCTATTAGTCATGCTGCTTAGGAGGTATATTTTAAATTAACTGTTTTTCATTTATCTTGAAGAAGTATATTTTGTTAAGATGTCTTTTAGTAGTAGGAGAAATATTTTGGATTTTTTTAATAAAATTTTGTTATTATCCGTTGTTATTGTTAGTATTATAATTTGAACGTTATTAATTATACCACTTAAGAAAGTATATTTTATTAAGATGTTTGTTAGTAGTAGGAGACTTATTTTAAATGTTTTTATTTAAAAGTGTTTGACTGGAATTGATTAATACTGTTTGATAAATAAAATGCATTAAGTCAATTTATTTAAACAACGTATCACTTTGGAAATTTAAATGATAGATAGATATGACTTATTTAAACAACGTATCACTTGACAAAATTAAACAATAGATAAACATGCCACTTGGCAGAATCTCACACTGTGAAAAGAGAGACACTTGGCAGAACCTCAGATAAAGGTCTCTGCTTTTATATATACTATATATATGATATTGATTTTTTATATGTTTCACACTTTTAAGTTATATATTTTAATTTATTTTAAAAAATATCTAAAATGTTTGAAAAATATTAATTATGATCAATTTAAGATAGTTTATAATTTATAAATGATATTGATATAGTTTTACGGTTTCTTCTACATACTCACGTTGTAGTTACGATCCATTTTGTTATTTATGTGGTCATCCCACTGCCTTATTAATTAGTCCCAAATTTGAAAGCCAAGTGACACATTGTCTTCACAATGAGATCATCTAGCTTTGTCAAAATAATAATAATAATAATATATAAAATAAAAAAGATCATCTTTGTACCAAGTGCTGTTAGAGGTACAATGGTTACTGATTAGGTTTCATTAGGCAAGGAGTGTCCCTACGAGGATAGGAGACATAATACCAAAAGTTTCACCCTCCATAACCAATTGGGATTTGGGTAAACCTAACGCCATCTGTTAATATTTGTTTACATAAACAAACAAATAGGTAAGTCTATGCAAATGTACATATATATTGTATATCTAGACGAAGTTTAAGACATGAGTCTTAGAATCTAAAATTTTTGGTCAACAAATTAAACGGTCTGAATAATAGTCCAGCTCTAGTAAAATCTCGACAAAGGCAACCATTTCATGGGCCACACCACAAGCTCTAGGAAAATATAAAAATAAAAGATGCCCACCCAAATTCATGGAGCGTAAAAAGCACTGCCCATAATGTTTTTTATTCAATTGCCAAATGAGATAATATGCATATGACCAAAAAACTTAGGGGGAAGGAATCTTCTTCCTTTTTAAACCATGATATGTAAAAAGATGGTATTTCCTTTTTAATACTATATAAAGCCAAAAAAAAAAAGAAAAAAAAAAGTTTTTCTTGAAGTTATTTTGCTTCGGAGGCAAGATAAAAGAAAAAGAAATGATAAAGTTGATATATAAATATATATATATATATATATATATATATATATATATAAAAGAATTTTATTTTTCCTTTCGCCTAATCTGGGAGGGAAACAAAGAGAGTATAATTTTTTTTTTTCCTTGAATTATTTCTGTCTAATTTGTTGGTTCTATGCAAGGATTTCAAATTTGTTCGGTATCCTCTTGATTTTGCATGTTGCTACTATTTTTTTTATCATCTTGGGTATTATTAGTTAGAATTATAATTGCTAAGAGCCTTGTACTTAAGTGACAATGACTGATCTCTTTTTCCATGAAAAATTAAGATTTAAATCTCTTTTCCATTATTATTGTAATTATTGAATTAAAAAAAAGAAAAGAAATCTAATAAAATAGAGCACGAAGTTTGATATAATTGGTTAACATATAAAATAGCTAATTAACATAATTGGATGAAGAAGGAGAAATTGATAGTTGAAGAAGTGACATGATACAAGAGAGGTCTTCCTTCTCCACAAGGCGTAGGTCATCCGGAGTATTCCATTGAGTGTAATAATGTTGGAAGAAAAATTGATCTGGATGGCAAATGAGTTAGCATTACGTTAACAATGTAACAACTAACAAGGAGACGCGGCGGGAATTTTTGGTGGTGACAACTTGGGACAATTATGGCAAGTGATTTGGAAGATGTGGTTACCAATCAAATCAAAATAAAATGTTTTGAATGAAGGGCTTGCAAATCCCCACGAAAACTATTTATCAAAAAAAAATCCCCACGAAAACTTATATATTTGGGAAAAAGCTGCTACATACAGAATATGTGTTGTGAACTAACAGATGTCAAATAAAGCTCTTACAAACGACGACCCATTATCGACAGACGATCGTCCATCACCACAGTCGCCATCATGTGAGAAAAAGTTACGATAAATGAATCTGGGCTATTTAATCTACCATTACACTCATGCAAACGTAATATTAATACCAGACGGTTACAATTCATCTCAATTATCGCCATTAAACGAGGCTAACGGCTAGAATCCCTATCCTATAAAAAGGGAAAAGCCCCACCCAAACAAGGTACGCAAAAATCTCTACTATTCACTCTATTCCCAAGTTACTTGAGAATCTTTTCTAAATACTAACTTTAACATCGAAGATTCTTTGGCCGGTACCACACTGGTCCTTCCCTTTATTCTTATTTCTCTTGCAGGCTTTCTAGCTCAAATAAGTGTGGACTGACTCATTGATTTTCTCAAGCATCATCAATTGGCACCGTTTGTGGGAACGATTAATCAAGCCATTGTTGTTCTTTAGATAAAGAGTTCATGTACACTTCATCTGAGCTATGGAAGGAAGTAGTAACGATCCACTCATGACTCTGACTGAGAGGTAGATATAGACCCTTACGGCTAGCATTCAAGAATTGGCATGGCAGAGTGCGATCAACCTTCAGGAAATGACTCGTCAGAATCAAGAACTCATGCAAACTCTCTGAAAAGAAGTCCAGACACCTTTACAGGTCCTCCTCAACAAAAATCGAACTCCCCCACAAGGTGAAGATGGGGGAGAGAACCACCCTCCACAAGACCATGAACCTGAAGGCAGCCAGCGGACTCCCCAACGAGACCAGGACGGAGAGGGGAACCAAAAGCCATATTCCCAGAGTATTCGAAAGGAAAAGAGTGCAAACAGTTCTACTCACCTTGATAAACGGAAGGCGTCAAGATCCGTTCATTCTTCTAGAATTGCAGAAGGCAAGAAGGCCAAATTGGAGAAAGAGTTGCGCGAGATGAAAAAGCATATGGGGCTGATGATGAACCACATGAAGGCAAAGGTTGCACGAAATTTGGACGATCTGGTCCATCAATTCGATTCACCTTTTACGACCCGAATCGTGGATTACCCACTTCCACCAAAGTTCAAGATACCTCAGCTCAAAAACTTTGATGGATTGAAATATCCTTTTGATTACTTGGAGTCCATCAAGACTGTCATGCAGCTACAAGTCGTACCTGATGAAATAATGTGCAGAGCCTTTCCCATGGCCTTAAGGGGATCCGCTAGGGTTTGGTTCAATCAACTTGAAATTGCTTCGATTGATTCGTTCATCCAACCAAGCCGAACTTTCAAAGATCATTTCATTAGCAGACAACGAAGGGGGCAGCCGCCTACTCATCTCCTCAATGTTCGACAGAGGGAAGGTGAAACATTGAGATCTTACATAGTTCAATTCAACAAGGAGGCCTTACAAATCGATCGTCCAAATGAACATGTTACCTTAATAGCCTTCATTGCAGGACTCCATAAAGGAGACTTCCTCTTTTCCTTTATCAAAAGAACCACTGGAATCCTTGTTTGAGCTCATGTTCGAGGCACAGAAGTTCATGAATGCCGAGGATGCACTGGGGGCTAGAGATGATCCGATAATAAGGAAGAGAAAGGATACGGACGATTGTCGATTCTATCAGACGAAGCATAAGGTCCCAAAATTTTCAAAAACACCTAAAAAGATGAGGATGACGACTTTGTTAAGACCCCAACCCTATGGTCAAACCCAAGCCTTGCATGGCTAAGTGATATGCATGGGTTCGCTAGTCTATCTTTTGATTCCTTGTCTAATTGCATATTTGATGCCATTTTTATGCTTTAAGGGTCACAAGCTTAATACGCTTGTACCTAGTTAATTAGCCTAGGCATTAGGGTGATTCTACATAGTTTGTTATGTTGTGCAACCCTTATTTGTACCTAGGTGATTAGAGCTTAAGAGTGGTTGTACATCCTAGATCCAAACCGGCCAATGAGAGCCTTAATCTAGTTTGGCCAATAGGAGCCTTGCATGCCTTTTGGCCATGCAAGCCTTGCTTATAACTACCTTTCCCTCCCATTTCTTTCATTTTATCCATTGAATTACAAAGTAAAAATTAGTTTTCTCTTCCTTCTCTCTAGTTTATCTCTCTAGAATATTATTGTAATTGTAGTGTAATTCTTAGCTTAGTTAATCAATTTAGGCCTAGTTTTCCTCAAGAACTACAAGATTGAGTGTTTGAGTGTGTGAGATTGGATCAAAGGCAGCAAGATCAAGAGGATCATTTCATTCCCATTGGAAAGTTCAGTAGTTTTACCCCATTGAACTCACCAATCGACTAGGTGTTGATGCAGATTCAGGATGATCCATCCTTAAGATGGCCAAACATAATAAGATCAAACCTAGACAACCGAGCAGAGAATTTATTTTACCGCTTTCACATAGATGATGATCACCTCACAAAAGATTGTATAGGTTTGAAGGAACAAATTGAAACGCTCATTAGGCAAGGGAAACTACCAAAATTTGTCGGACGAGACAGATTGGACAACCGTTCGTCGAAACACCAAGATCCAAAAGGGCAGACAGAGAACTGCAGGCCAGGGCCTATCGAGGAAATCATAATAATAATAGGAAGTCCAGCCTCAAGAGGAACTTCTCGTGCTTCAAGAAAGGCATATGCCTGGCAAATACATAATATCCTCGTCATTCAATGACCTCCCAAGAACATACTCCTCAATGACCAAGTAATTTCTTTTTGCGAAGAAGACACTTGAGGAATCCATCAACCACACTCATCATCACCATAATATTGTCAGGTTTACCACTAGAAGGGTGATGGTAGATAATGGGAGTTCAGCCAATATATTGTACCTGCCCACATATCAATAAATGAAGCTCAATAAAGAAAAATTACGCCCGATGGACACACCATTTGTAGGTTTCACAGGGGACAAGGTTTGTCCAGTTGGCATTGTCATGCTACCCATCATAGTTGGGACTCATCTAAAGCAGGTTTCCAAAACAGTTGATTTTATTGTTGTCGATTGCCCATCAGTGTATAACGCCGTAATTGGCAGGCCAACCCTCAACAATCTGCGTGCAGTGACTTCCACTTATCACCTGCTTGTCCATCACCACAGTCGCCACCATGTGAGAAAAAGTTATGATAAGCGAATCTGGGCTATTTAATCTACCGTTACACTCATGCAAACGTAACATTATTACCAGACGATTACAATTCATCTTAATTATCGCCATTAAATGAGGCTAACGACTCGAATCCCTATCCTATAAAAAGGGAAAAGCCCCACCCAAACAAGATATGAAAAAATCTCTACTATTCAATCTATTCCCAAGTTACTTGAGAATCTCTTCAAAATATTAACTTTAGCATCAGAGATTCTTTGGCCGGTACCACACCGGTCCTTCCCTTTATTCTCATTTCTCTTGCAGGCTTTCTGGCTCAAATAAGTGTGGACGGACTCATTGATTTTCTTAGGCATCATCATGAACTTTGCAATGATGTTCCAGGGACATATTTTCTGGAGTTGTAAAATGGCATAGGACGTGTGGACGAGATGCAATACGGAGCTTAACAAGCCTGATGTATTGCTAACTGACTTTGTGGACCTATTCTTTGCTTGACCCAAAGATTGAGTATGATATAGAATTACTAGTTACGAAAGCTTGGAGCTGCAGATTGTGGAAGGTGCAATAGAACATCTCAGTGAATATCAGTAAGCAACCTCTAAACACATAATAGAACAAGAACCACAACAGGTGGTTTGGTCCCCACCAGGGGCACCACTAACAACTGATTGCTAAAAAATAAATGTTGATGGTGCCACATTCAACAACCACAGGGAAGCAGGGGTAGGACTAGGAGTTGTGGTGAAAGATAGTGAGTGGAGTCTTATTGCAACATATATAGTATCAAAAGGTTAAAGCTTCAATAAGAGGAGCACTTGGAGATTGAAGCCACAACATCATATACAGTCATTGGTGGCTTCATGATTTTTCGTCAGGGTAGATAGAATTATTCAAGGATGTTGCAGGATTTCTTAACATTCGGAAGGTTCTAAATTTTGACCAACTATGCTTATGCACTATCCTCTCTTATTTACTCCAAAAAAAATCAGTTTTCTAATTTAATTTATAGAGTTTAAGAAAAAAAATCATTACCTAGCTATAAATAACACATCGAAAGTCGAAATAGAGATAAGAAATAACAAAATTAGATTTGAGGGGTAGAAATGGAAATCTAAACCCTTATGAATTCAAAACAATTTATAAGAAATTCTTCCAATCAATGGACAAGAAATTCAAAAAATAACAACTCCCAACAAATCACGAAGAAGAAGATCACTCGATGGTGTTTTGACAAGCCTATTGACTTGTCATGATTAACGATGTAGACCCAAGAAAAAACATTGATATGAAGATACATACAGTCATATAGAGAGAACAAGTGAGAGAGATAGGTACCAAATTCTAAGAGACTACCATATATACCACCACCTTGTCGAATTGAATGTCACATCTCAAGTCTGAATTAATAGAGAGAGCCATAGAGGTGTATATGTGCGAGAGAGAAAAAGAGTCAAAGTGAGAGAACGATTCATACATTATATATAAAGGGTTCTTCACATCGTAGTAAGTGGACGAGATTAAATTGGATGACTAGAGTTCGCTAATTTTATATGGTGTTCAAAAAAATTGAGTGTTTCCAATTGGCTCATAAAAAACTAATAGTATATATATATATATAAAATAAAAAATTGGAGTTTTTTATTTTTATTTTTAACACCCTCAATTACAAGGAAAAGAGCATGACACTACTATATGTAGAAAGTTTTGATAATATATGTGAGAGAGGAAAGAGAAGGGAAGAGCGAAAACATTAGAGTTACGTGGTTTGGCCTCATGGCCTACATCCACGAGATAAGAACCCAAAGGGTTACATTTTCTTATTCACTTAGATGATGATACATTATGCCAAGATCCTTGAATTATTTATTTATTTATAACATGGGTATCTGAAAGTTTAATTCGCCTATAAACTAATCCTATGGGTACTTTCTAAAAAATAATCCTATGGGTACGTGCAGCCCCCTTGTCCCATATGCACCGGATAATTATCAAATCCAATGACCCTGGGTGGCTCTAAAAGAATTTGCTGTCATGAGATGTCATATCAAAAGAGTTAATAAGGAGGTGGTTATGGAAGTAATGAGACTTAATGAAGAGAACGAGAGTTTAAATCCCCCTCCCCATTATTGTGATTATCAAATTATAAAATAGATGAGAGGAAACACCACGTGCAATAAAACATGTGGTTATGGATGTAATGAGACTTTTAATTCCTCCAAATGAATAAAAACAACTTTTATATAGATTTAAAAAAAAAAATTACAATTAGGATTTTTTGTATTCACTTAAAATAATAGATTTACGTAGTAAACACCCAATTTGTGATTCAATAATGATTGTGCAACACACCCATACAATTCAATCAAACCCGATCCATACAGATAATGGTATCATAGGTTTTGACCTAATTTTAGACAAACAAGATAAAATAAAACTAGATCAATTT
>OU015765.1:5364504-5383512 GCA_907173295.1 Fagus sylvatica
GTAAGGTTTCCAATTTGATATATGAAGACATTTTCATGAATCATGTCGACAATCCCGTCATTATTGATCAAGAATATTGCCCGTACCCTCCTTGCAATCAACAGGTAAATTTAATAAGCTTTTTCTTAATTGTTTATTGTGTTAAATTCAATCGGTCTGAGATTTTATATGCAATACAATGTTGGTGCTAAAGAATAGTTTATATCACATATTAGAGGTCCATAATAATAGGTTCTACCCCCTTCCTAGAATGTTGATATTTTTATGTTACGAATATTAGTCATGTAGCACTAATAATAGTCATTGACAAATCAGTTTGTAAGACTTTAATTTGTAATAGAATTGATATTACCTGTAGCATTCTCCTTCCACGGAACACCCTATGCTTTTGGACTGTGTATTAATGCTACCCAGAAGCTTGCCATTGAATAGAAATATACATGGCTAAGGATTCAACTTGCATGCAAAAATTCCACAACATTCGCAATTTATTACTTAAAAAATGCACTAATTAGTTGTTTTGATTCTTCTTCTTGTCTACAGCCCTCTCGTGTTCAAATAAGCAATGTCACATACAAAAACATCTGGGGAATTTCAGCTTCGAAAGTTGCAGTTTCTCTCCATTGCAGCCAAAGCAGGCCATGCAGCGACGTAATGCTGGAGAACATCAATTTGCCTTATAATGGACGAGAAGGAGATGCTACTGCATTCTGCTCTAATGTCAAAGGCCTCACTCTTGGCCAACAAAACCCTCCCTCGTGCATATAGTCCTGTTATCTTTAGCAAGTTCTGTTTTAGTAAGCTTGCTATAAACTCCTAGAAAACTATAAATAATGTATAGGATCCTCTTTGTGAGTATTAAGCTTCTAGATACTAACATATATACGTGTTAGAAACTGTATGCTTAAATTTCATATTAGAGAGAATGTTTAATGGTTTTCTAGCTGTAGTTTCCTGTTCTTAGCCTACTCTTACAGACTAATATGCCATGCTATCAGGAATTATTGTCACAATACTTTTGGCATCGATCTTTATGATTTAACTTTAGAGAAAATTTCACAAAACACACTTGTGTTTTACCTGTAAAACAGGTCACTTGTTTGTGGTTTACAATGTATCATTTAACCCTTTTGGTATTGTTATGCCTAAAACGTTAAAGTTTTATTAACATAAACAATGATGGTACATGTGATGACACATGCCCATCTTTTGCATACTATCTCACTTGATTAGGTGGAAAATTTCTTGGCTCTTTTCTCGGATATATTATTCTGTCTCCCAACAACTTCTTCTTAACATATATTATATAATTGGTAGGTAGTTGTATTAATTTTTATGATGATTTTGATTGTCTATCATTCGTTAGTAAGCATACATAATTATTTGTCTTTGTTTTATTTATAGAGTGAATTAATTTGTATGGCTATTTCATTTTTTTAATGAATTATTATTTGCTTTTATATGTATTTCATGTCTACAAAATATATATATATATATATATATTGAAACATATGGATCTAAATTTGATGGACTTTGTAGTCCTTAATGTTTGTTAAAATTTTAGTTTTTTAGGTTGGTTAGGGATGAAATTTATATTTCATACTATAAGGTTTAGAAGTTATTTTCAAGTTATATATATAAGGTGGATCTCTAAGGTGCAATTTGAAGTTTTTTTAAAAAAAAAAAAAAAAAAAAAAAAAAAATTGGAGTGATAATTGCAAATAATGGACTTAATTAATTGGGTTTGATGTGGCTTATACTAAAAAGAAACTAATTAATATCTTAATATAAAACGAATGCTCTACGCCTCCACCATCTACCGATACCGTCATTATGCATGTCATTATATGGTTTTTTGTTGACACACATGCCACATGAATCCTGTGCTGTATTGGTTCTCAGTGTTTCAATTGAAATTTTCCTCAGCCTATGGGAACTTTCTGAAGCGGACTTTCTAGACAATTTAGAAGTTCAGATTCGTAGTCACCAGTCATTCCCTTTTTCCTTGTGTTCTTTTTTTTGTTCGTAATAATATTGACTTTACAAATATATAAATACACATGGAATGTTCAACAAATATATAATATACAAAGAATATTATATCCTCTACGTTCAAATGATGTGCGAAGGTAAAATCAAAACTTCTTTCTTTAGAAATTTTCTGACTGTACCGTACACATTAATCCTAATTCATACCAATTCTTTCTCAATAATATTCTAAAGCATGGCATGTTCGGTGCACATCATAGGGATGTCACTCACGCGTAATCTTGATTTGGGTTAACACACACACACACATATATATATATATATATATATCCATCCCCTTGGAAAAAATAATTATTGACCCAATTATGTTCCAGATACAATCTGGCAAAAAAGGAAAAAAATAATCAAAGAACAATATTATTAGATATATTTATTACATCACAATAACAAAAATTTATGTTAAAAAGCAATAAACAACTTTTTTTCTTCTTAAAATAAAGTTTTTGATCAGATTAAATCCACTCTTTGTCCATGAAACATTCTGAAAATCCCGTAAACCGATAATGTAATAGATTAATCTTGGACCTTCGGGTCTATGTCACATCCCTGACTGATGAACAATTTGTATACTCTAATAACCTTACAAATTACAAATTAATGTGTTGACAAAAATATCAAATAATATTCACCCTAGGTCTGAAATTTAATATGTATCTCATTATGTATTTTTCTTAAATCATTGACCGTGTGCATGTTATAGTGTTGTCCATAAGATAAAAAGATGATATTATTTTAGGATTACAATGGCTTACATAAAATAAGTATTATTTATAAACATATTTATCTCAAGAAAACCATAAGAATCATTGCTTCAATTATTAAAAAAAAAAAAACAAGCAAGTCTTAATCCCAATATTTTTTAGACCAACTATGGATCATCAACATATATAATAGTCCAGTTCAGCCACATGTATTCTTTTATGCCATTATATTTTATTTGAAATAATACTTTCTAATATGTTCTTAATTAACAAATCATTTTTATTACTTTTATTAGTGTTATTTTTGGGATTTTATGTGCAAGTCAACGACTACATGACAAGTGTATCAGACACACACACATTCTCTCTCTCATTTTTCATGTTAATCATAATTTAGTGAACACTAGTAATGCTTGAATTCAACGATATATATACATATATATTGTAAATAGATAATCATGGGTTTCTCTTCATTCTTAACTTGAATTGTAAGAAGTTTACCTATAGCTAGCAAAAGGAAAAAAACATGAGAATTTATATAAAATAAAATAAAAAATGGATGACACTTAATATCAAATATGGAATTAACTTTGAAGGTTACAAATATGAAAATTGTCCTACACTAAAGTTATTACAAATTTTTTATAAAAAGTTTACAAATTAATCTAACAATGAATTTGATGCCACTCTAATACATAAAAAAAATATTCTTAATTATTATTTTTTGATTAATGACACGTCAATTTGTAAATTTTATGTAATAAAATTTATAATATCCGTAGCATTAATTAATTATCAATTGTCCGTGAGTAGAGGTAGAGGCAGCCATTTGTGTTTCCTGCAACATCCAGACTGGCAGCAAGCATGCATGTAACACTAACAGTGGGAAGAAAGTTATGTTATAAAAATATTTTGGGGTTTGATACATAAATATTTTCCCACAAGCTGTGCACTGAAAGCGTAGAAAGAAGAAATATCTTTAATTGAAAACTTGCACAAATACAAAAATTTGTCTGCTTTTGGTTCTTGTGATGCCAAAATGACAGCGTGCCTAAAAATATGCGTCTAGTAAGCAAGAATTGCTGTCTTTTTTAATTTATAATCTAAATTTAGAAGATAGGGAATTTAAACCGTGAATGTTTTTTTTAGAGAACGCCAAAAGATATCAACCAATTAATCTACAAGGCTCTTGAAAATTTATGTCCTTTAGAATACATGATATCCATATGCACAAAAATGCCTTGACCTGGAGGATATAATTGTCCAATGAGCTTGTTATATAATTATTGTATCAAATGTTTAGAATATTTGTTGAGAGGAGGCAAAGGAAAGACCGAAAGAGAGCGAAAATGAGTGAAAGATAGTATAAATTCAAGATATATAAGAATTATGAACTAATGTGTAGTTTATTCATTCGTTCATATTTCTTATATATCGTAAAATTTCATTAGGAGGAACTATGAAATTAATTAACAATTTGATCATTTTTCAAAGGTAACAATAATTTTTTTTTTATTTCAATTCTTTATTCGATTGAAAGTATCTCTTCCTTATTTTTTGCTATCAATCCTTTTTATTTATTTATTTTGAACCTTCAAAAAATATTGACAAAATATGAAATATTTTATTTCTAGTCTCTTAATAAAATTTGACAAATATAAGAGAAAATATTTAATTAGTTAAGCCTTAAAAAACATCAATAAAAAATACATATAACGGAATCTACAAAAGTAAACAAAGAAAAAAAATGAAAAATGAGGAGGATAAGGGTCTATTTGTATATACAGAAATGAATAAATATATTTTATTCTACCTTTTATGTTTCACTCTATATTTTATATCATGTGTTAAATTATGTTTGATTTTTTTTTTTTAAATCATAGTTATTTTATAAAGAAAAAAAATATATGTAGTTAGTTGTGAAAAAAAAAAAAAAAGATTTGTATTCATAAAAAATATATACAAAATACAAAATGTAGAAAGATTTAGAAAATTTTATTTTCTCTTGTGAACTTAAAATATCATTTCCATTTAAAAAGGTGAACATCAATACCGACAACATTTTGATGATGTTGTAAAATGATTACTTCCTTCCCAAACTTGGAAGACTATATATCCGCCACGCACTTAACGTGTGGTCTGACTTTCTTGTTTTGAGTTTTGAAATATTTGGATTGAATTGCCAGTTGCCAAGTTGCCACTAGCTAGACATGGCCTATGTGTAATTAATTTCCGTACCTTCCTATGATTTGCATGTTCGTCAATTGCGTGCCTTTGAAAAAATCTTTTACTTTTGGTCCGTCCTGACTGCCTCCAAAATGCAACGGTCAACTTATCTCTTCCTCTTAATTGTCAAACCCCACCGTGCAACTCCCATCAATATTCAATTCCTTCTCTATAAAACCCACAATCCAAAACACAACCTTTTGCAACCAAAGTCATAAACAAACTCATACAATCAAAAGCACTGCTTTGCTAGCGGAAAACCTTTGAAAGTTGAAATCTTTTGCCAGCTTTTTCTCTCATTTTCACGGATTTATCATGTCGGGGTGCAATAGAGAGCCGGTAAAGGTTGTGATCATCAACACCCACTACGTAGAAACTGATGCCATGAGCTTCAAATCTGTGGTGCAAAAGCTTACTGGCAAAGATTCAACGGTAGCGGAAGGGAAAGAATCGGACAGCAAGATTTTGAAAGAAAGGATGGAGAAGATGGCCGCCGGCCGGATGACTCAGTCCGGTGGTAAAAAGGCGGTTTTGATGAAAAACATATCGTTCAAGGAGTTTGATAGATTGCTTAGAGAGATGCCGCCGATATATGAGCTATGGAATGATTAATTCAAAAGTACATATTGTATTTGTATATGTTTGATCGTTTATTCATTTCTTCATTATTTGTTGTATCATATATTTTTATTCTTGGGGCAGAGTTAATAACCAAATATATATACATTAGGAGCTTCTGCAAGAATGTCTTGCTGCTTATTTTGACTTTATTACGCATTATTGTACCTCTCTCTCTCTCTCTCTCTCTCTCTCTCTCTCTCTCTCTGTCTCTCTCTCTCTCTCTCTCTCTCTCTCTCTCTCTCTCTCTCTCTCTCTCTCTCTCTCTCTCTCTACATTTTTATTTTTAAGAAAGAAAAAAAAAGAGGGAAATTATAAAAACCTATTGAGGTTGAGTGTAACCTAAAATTTGGTCTTTTTACATTGGATACCTACACTTCAATTCCTATAAAATGAATAACA
Source organism: Fagus sylvatica (assembly GCA_907173295.1). NCBI lineage: Eukaryota > Viridiplantae > Streptophyta > Magnoliopsida > Fagales > Fagaceae > Fagus > Fagus sylvatica. The sequence continues at coordinate 5,370,501 of OU015765.1, forward strand.
TTAATAGAACTGTGAGGGGTGTTTTTGTAACAGTGCCACGTGGCGTGCCGAGGGCGATCACTACGTGGACTTGAACTTTAGAAAAGGGGGTAATCGAACCCAAGACTCAACCGAGGGCCATAAACTCAGCCCAAGGGCTAATGGGATACTTCCAAAAAGTATTTTAAAGAGCCAAGATAATAAAGCCCAAATAAATATGGAGAAGGGCTAAGAAAGCTTGTAGAAGTATTGTAACCGACAAGAAATTTAAAGAACAGTCATTGGGCCGAGCCACTTGCTGTTCCTTAACTGAATCCAAGCTTGAAACATAATGACTTTAACACGAAAGGTACCAGATCATATGCTTCCTATGCTTTAAGAACCCAAATAAAATTAGAACAAGGACAAGAGAACTTATCAAAGCAATGTTGTTAATGAGGAGCCTAGGAATCAGTTGTTGGGCCGAGCCTCTCACTGTTCCTGGGCTGGATCAGACTTGAAACAGAATATCTTCAGTCAAAAATGATGAAAACACATGTTCTGCATACTGTCGTTGACATCTGCTGCGAGACCTCTGAATAAATAATGCACTTGTTGAGACTAAAAGAGTGTTGACTTGTTGGGAGAGAGTCAGTCCCAATAAGACATGCATAAGGGTAAGAGAGAATTGTGTTTGGGCTTTTTATGGAGCTAAAATCAATGATAAAGAACCATTGTGGCCCTTATAAAGATATTTCAAGACTTCTGCCCAGACATCTGCCAGGAGAGCTTTTTCTAGGGAGAAAGATATTAAGTTGTGAATTCCGATCTTTTCAGACGGGAATGTATCTTTGGAGTTTTGATTGGTGTTTCTAAGTTGGGAAAGATCTCAGGAAACCCATTTCAGGGGGCCTTTTCTCCTTGGATCTTTGTTGTGGTAATTTCTTGAGTTTTTTGGAAGTGTTCTTCCTGTTCTGGTTTCTTGGGTTAGTCTGTTTGGGGCTGGTGGATCTGATGCATTAAGAATGCAATCAGTCTTTTATATATAAGTAATTAGGGTTGCCTAAAAACGAGATTTTGGCTTCCCTTAATCTTGTTTATTTCCAAGATTAACCCTCTATGACATGTGTTGGTCAAAGAGAGTGTTTGATTAGCTAAAAATGATCATGGTCCTTCCCTATTGGCAGGGTAAGGCCTTCTTTCCCTCTGAAATGGTTTTGTCAGAGGTATCCACTGTTTAGTTAGTGGGTTTTTAGTGTAAAGTTGGGTTTATGCATGTCTTTTGTGACTTGGTTTCCATAAACTCGTCACTGTGCCCCCCAGCAGACCTAATGACAATAGTCCATGGTTACCTAAGTCTTGGAACTAACTCCCCTCCACCAAACCACACTCCTCAAGTCAGATTCAACATAAGGAGAGTAGCTTCCTCACGGGTCTGGGCCGTGGGAGCTACTCCCTGAGTCCTTTTGGGACTGGAATGGACATGGCCATTAGCTTTTCCACCATACTTCTTTATCTCCAGCATGTTTTGGTTGCTGCCAGTAGTCCTTGAGCTGTTGTGCACAAGTCTGCTGCGTGAATAGTACCAGAATTCATGGTTTCCGGTGGAGTGTAGAGCTGGACTGAGCTGGTGGTGTTTGAATAATTCAAAAATGGTATTTCAATAGCTCTTGTCACGTTGGAGAAGATGGGAGCTGTTGCACTTCTTTTCTTCTTAGTATAATAGGACATGGCGTGGGCTCCACAGCAGATATGCAGCACATCCTCTGTCAGTTTCTTTTCAGGCCTCATGGGACCCACGGGTTGGCTGTATTCAACCATTTGAATTTTGGGGCTGACTGCCATTTGGGCTCCAGCTGCTTCCCTCCATTCATTTAATAGTATTTGGGCCTCTTAATTGTATAATAAGCACACCTTGGATTATGGGCTTCACATGAGTTTTCTTTGGGCTTGTGAACAGTGCCGAGATTCCCTTTTAGTGGGCCCAGGTGGCTCATTAGGTACTGTTTATGGCATTTTAGTGGATTGGGCCATATATATTTTAGGTTGTGGGCTTTTTAGAATAGTGTCAAGGCACTTTAAAATAGGCCCAAGTAAATTGACATTTTTTTGGGATATTTAAATGGGTTGGGCTTATTGGGCTAACTTATTAAAGCCTAAATATTTTATTGGGGGCCCAACAATTATTTAATAAAAAAATGGGCATGTACAAGAACCCAAGTCCAAAGTAAAAATAATTAAATGTATGTAGAAATCTCTCTTACTTTGCTACTCCCATGCTCTATGAGTTTTGTTCGTATAACTATAATGATTAGGAATTATTATAACTAAAAGTTGTATTTGCACTAATTATAATAATTTAAACAAATTATTCATTTGGATCCCAACATCATTTTTTGGATCCTATTTTTGACTAACTACATGAATAATATATTCTGGATTGTATAGATTTGAACATTCAAAATATTACACAAGTGCGTACGTACTGAATTCCATATCAAATGTGCAATAAGTCGACTTGAGCTATATAGTAATTATAAAGAATGTAAAGAATGTGGCCAGCTCCCTGAATCGGGACACCTAAAGTTTCTTTTACTTATGCAAATGTCACATCATATAGATACGGATTATATGATTTTTCCTCCTCATATCCCTTTTTTCCCCCTTTTTCCCGCATGGTGTTATTATGTTGGTTTTGATACCATTATTTGTCACAATATTTAAGATTCTGTAAGTAGAATATCATATAAATCATCAAGGATCACCTCGTAATTAGGACAAATAGTATTGGGTTAACTCCCATTGCTAACTAGAAAAGATTTTGAACTTGAATAGTTTATGATCCAATGGGCCCAAATTGAGTAATCCCTTCCTTTATCCAAGAAAAAGTAAGTAATTTATATCCTTTAATCAACAACAATACTTCCATGACCTTAGTCATGGATATCCTCCAAAATTATTCCTATAATTGGATCTTGGGCATATAATATACACTACAAGAAATTTGGTCTTTAGCGACGACACAAAGTCGTCACTGATACTCTAAAAGTTGTCGCTAATTATCATTAGCGATGACAAAATCGTTGCTAATTGTCATTGCTATTGCTCCGTCACTATTAGAAATTCAGCAACGACATTTTGTCGTTGCTATTATAATACCATCAACGACGACATTTTCGTCGCTAATAGTAACAATCGTCGTTGTTGATACGTCACTATTTGCGACGACAGATATGTCGTTGCTGATTGTAGTATAACAGCGACGACACAATGTCGTTGCTAATATGTAAATATCAGCGACGACATTTACTTTTTTCATTTTTTAGATTTTTTATAGTTTTCATTCTGCTTTTTACATTAATATTGTAAACACATTCATACATTATCATACAACAATTCAATAAACAAATAGTCATAAATTCATTACATCTATTAAATTGACACATAGAATAAAAGAAAAACAATACTCAAGTCAAATCTATTGTATACAAAGTTTAAATTTCACACTATTCTCAATCACATTAAAACATAGTCTTATCAACTAACTAATTAAATGTCCTCATGAGAAATATATAGACTTGAAACTTGTTGCATTGGGATGGATCTCCCCTCAATATGTGGGTCATGACACGAAACATTTCTTCCTCCTGAAGTAAAAAACAAAACCCAATATAAAGGTTACCAAAATAGATGACAATGCTTACTAAATAGGTGCATCAAATTACATTTAAAGTTTCAAATGAAAAAATCTTGAAGATCATAGATATGTTTGAAAGGATTTAAATTAAACATCAATTTAGGAACTAAATCATGTCTATAGAATAATTTTAACTCAATATAATCAGAGTAAGAAAATTAAACCAGAAAACATTAGAACAAACAAAGGTTACATAGTTCATACTTTTCATTTGGGTTTCAAATAACAAAACCAAGGCATGATAAAATTCACTCAAGTAGTATACATGCCAAACAATACTCACACTAAATTACAACTCAAATCAATGAATCGAATTCAATAATTAATTCCCCAAAGTTCCAGTATTTTCAGCTTAACATTAAGCAGATTTCTGCAGATCAGTCATTTTATAAATTTTATTTGGAACACTTAAAGTTATCAAAGTAACTTGAAATTTAACAGGGATGACCTCATATATATGTACAAGCTACCACAGAAAATTCAGATCAAGATAACATCTCTAGAATTTATTAAAATTCTCGTCATATGGTAAACACAAATCTGTCCTGACAGATTTAGTGTCTCATAAGAAAATTAATAACTCTTTCAATATCAATCCAAATACTATAATTCTTGATTCTAAACTCAAGCCCTGTGTGTTAAATTTCATTATATTCATCTTTTGTATCCAGATTCCACATATATAAATTACTATGAATATTTAATCACTACAACACAGACACTGTCCATTTGACAGATTTGTAGGATTTTCTTATAAATTCTCAAAAGGTATTCAAATAACCATATTTTCAAGTGAGATTTTAAACACTTATACTAGACATATAATAAATCAATCTTCAACAAACCGTTTCCCAAATTACTTTTTACAAAAATCCCAGAATTTCATACAACTTTCTGCTCACTGCAGAAAACAGAAACAGAGGGTATTCTTCATCAAAAACTTAAAAATCACCCATGGTCACACATATACTCATGAGCCAAGAAGAATATCAAATCCATAAGCAAACCCACATATAAACATAAAAACCCAGCAACAGAGATATGAATTCCAATTGTAGACATAAAAACCCAGCAACAGAGATATGAATTCCAACAGAGATATAAACATAAAAACCCAGCTAATATTAGTGGACTTGGTAATGAACTAGCTAAAGTAGCATATGTATGTTTCATGTGTACTTCAGAAGCTTACCAACAGAGATATGAATTCCAATTGTATTGTGGGTTTCACCAGCCTTCCTCAGATAGTTAATTGCTGCAATCATGAAAACATCTCCAGTTACTCAAGAGATTGTAACTAGCATGTCTATAGAATTTAAATCATGTATGAGAGAATAATATACATCTCCATCTATGTATATAGGAACTAAATCATGTCTATAGAATAATTTTAACTATAGAATACTTACTGATTAATTGAAATACTTACTGATTTCCAAGCAAGTTAGGATGAGTTCATTTGGATATCCCAAGAAATTTAAATGGTTCCTTTATGTTTCACATAGCATTTCAGAGAAGGAGCTTGGAAGTTAAACATATGACTAAGAACAATAGAAATTTATTGGAATGATGATTACATATTAGTGATACATTCAAAGTCAAATCTCAATTATTTTGGACCAATTATTATTAAATGAAGATCATCTCATTGGATAAATTAAATTGAGTTCAGTCAATTTAATGGTTCCACCCTTAGTTATACAGCAGTAAGTCTAAAATATAGGTAGTGCTAATAGGATAATTAGCATCATATAAACATCTGATGAATTAAATTTCACAGTTGGTTCAACTAATACCATAAGTGCACGCTTATGTGTACAGCAGCTAACTAAAGTTTAGAGATATATTAAAAGGATGAATTACTTCAAAGCATGCAGTGCCTTTTGAACATATCAACTGTAACTGTTAACTAAATTTAAGTACATTAGGAAGTTTTAAAGGTACTTTTGAAGCTTAAAGAGGTTATACTAATATAAATGTTCCACTTAATTGGTACAGATACATGTAATTAAGAAAGATTAAGATTGCCTTTAAGGAAGGATAGTTGGTATAAATTAGAGAGAACCGGTGGAATATAGGCTATGAACATTCTCTGAACCAAACAGAATGATGGGTTTAATGATTAGAGAAGGAAGAGAAGAACTTAAAATTATTATCAAGAGAGAAACTAAAAGTTGAATGACGTTCCTTGCCAATACCGGTTTAATTTATAACTTTCCTTTTTTACTTTTCATAGAACATACAGAGGATGTGACAAAACTTCCCACAATAACTATTAAGAATCATATTATGAGTATATGAGATAGATTCTTTCAAAGAATAGAGTAATTAAAGTGGTTTGTATAATTGTGGTAGTGCAAACGTGTTACAAGGTGATGGGTGATTTTGACTTCTTTACCACATTGATTCAGTTTTTTAATGGAAAGATTCATCTAATGTAGACAAGGCACTATAAAAGTCATGCTGCTGAGTTCATTGAAAATGATTTACTGAGCTCATCGAGCTCATCCCAATTTTCTCTTAGATATAAAATTATAAATAAATCTCTTAACTGTTTCTTGAATTCTAAAAGTTATTTATAGTGGTAAAATCAATTGAATCAATGGGAAGGCACTAAAGTGTAAAAAAAGTAGCACATAATCCTATGTTCTTAATAGCTCATTATAACACTCATTAAGAGATTTGTGGAAGGGTTCAGTGTTTACTATACAAGTGGCATAGAAAAAATATAATGAGTGAGGAAGGCATAAAGGATGGGGTCTCAACCATGTATTTATAATTTCTAATTTCTAATTTTAAATTGGAACAGAAGTTGCATAAATTGAAACAGACCTATCCTCTTCACCTGGACACCAATTCAAGCCAATATTATTCTCTACCCTTATCCCTTTATATGAATAAAAATTCTTTTATGGGGCTGAGGTCATTGCTGTTTGAAGTGGTTTCCTTACATAGAGCTGATGTGACTTTTGGTTACTTACTAAGATAAGATCAATATTAATCAACCAGTGTCAGCTAAAACTGGTTTCAAATAACAAAACCAAGGCATGATAAAATTCACACAAGTAGTATACATGCCAAACAATACTCACACCAAATTACAACTCAAATCAATTAATCAAATACAATAATTAATTCCCCAAAGTTCCTGTATTTTCAACTTAACATTAAGCAGATTTCTGCAGATCAGTCATTTTATAAATTTTATTTGGAACACTTAAAGTTATCAAAGTAACTTGAAATTTAACAGGGATTACCTAATATATATGTACAAGCTGCCACAGAAAATTCAGATCATTATAACATATCTAGAATTTATTAAAATTCTCGTCATATGGTAAACACAAATCTGTCCTGACAGATTTAGTGTCTCATAAAAAAATTAATAACTCTTTCAATATCAATCCAAATACTATAATTCTTGATTCTAAACTCAAGCCCTGTGTGTTAGCTTTCATTATATTCATCTTTTGTATCCAGATTCCACATATATAAATTACTATGAATATTTAATCACTACAAACACGGACACTGTCCATTTGACAGATTTGTAGGATTTTCTTATAAATTCTCAAAAGGTATTCAAATAACCATATTTTCAAATGAGATTTTAAACACTTATACTAGACATATAATAAATCAATCTTCAACAAACCGTTTCCCAAATTACCTTTTACAAAAATCCCAGAATTTCATACAAATTTCTGCTCACTGCAGAAAACAGAAACAGAGGGTATTCTTCATCAAAAACTTAAAAATCACCCATGGTCACACATATACTCATGAACCAAGAAGAATATCAAATCCATAAGCAAAACCACATATAAACATAACAAAACTCAAAGATTAAACCCCCAATATCAAAACCCTAACTAAATTTCATCAATCAAACAATCTCAATCATACCCACTTCTAAACCTTGATTAAAATCATAAGCTCTTACCTTAATTGATTATCAATCTTGTTCTTGCTGTGAGAATGGTGATTTCTATGAAGGAAATTCAGATGTAGATGGTGTGAGAGAGAAACGGGTGAGAGAGAGCTAGAGAGAACCAAGTGGGAGCAGAAAATATAAGCAGAAAATGAGGTTGGGGTTTTAGTTTAGGGAAAATATAAGCAGAAAATGAGCAGAAAATATATACAGAAATAGTGACTCATCACTATTTGATAAATTACAATCTTACTCCCATTATTTGGTAAAAAAAAAAAAATTTCAAATTTTTATACATTTTTTTTTTTTACAAAGACTACGGATTTTATCATTTTTTTTTTTTAAAAAAAACTGAACCTCTTTATAATGCTTTAAACTATGATTAAAATAAATACTAAAATTTAGGATTTTAAAAATGGTCACATATCAGCGACGACACACAATATCGTTGCTATAAAGTACTTATAGCGACGATCCACAATGTCGTCGCTAAATGGTTAATAACTTAATATAAAATCCTATATTTATTATTATTTTAGTCACGTATTAGCGACGACACACAATATCGTCGCTATAAAGTACTTATAGCGACGATCCAAAATGTCGTCGCTAAACAGTTAATAACTTAATATAAAATCCTATATGTTATTATTATTTTGGTCACGTATCAGCGACGACACACAATATCGTCGCTATAAAGTACTTATAGCGACGATCCAAAATGTCGTCGCTAAACGGTTAATAACTTAATATAAAATCCTATATGTTATTATTATTTTGGTCACGTATCAGCGACGACACATAATATCGTCGCTATAAAGTACTTATAGCGACGATCCAAAATGTCGTCGCTAAACGGTTAATAGCTTAATATAAAATCCTATATGTTATTATTATTTTGGCCAAATATCAACGACGACACACAAAATCGTCGCTAAATAAAGTATATTAGCGACGAAAATAATCGTCGCTAATATAAAATCATATTTGTTATTATTATTTTTGCCACAACACACAATGTCATCACAAATAAATAACAATTAACGACGACTATTGTCGTCGCTGATATAAAAAATTAATTTGCAACGCCAATCTTGTCGCTAAAAAGTAATTAGTCGTCGCAAATAGATCTTCCATTTTAACATCTATCGTATTAACAACGACCTATAACGACGACTTAAAAAGTCGTTACTATTGTTAATTTGTTTTGAAAATTAGCGATGACAATATTTTGTCGTCGCTAATGCTTACTTATTAGCAACGAGTTTTAGGTTGTCGTTGAAATTTTGGTCGCTAAAAGCTAAATTTCTTGTAGTGATATAACTCTATCAGGAGAAGTAATAATCAGATCAGGGATGGAACGGAGCTAAAAAATTATTTTTGGGTGAGCTAATGACTAAATTTGGATGGAACACTTTTTTTTTTTTTTTAAAATCTTTCCCGAATGAATATTTCTGTTAATATCAACTTCACGCTTGAAGGAAAATTTTTCATATCTTTTGAGAATAATTTCTTGGAACATTTAGAACATTTCGACGTCCTTCTATGTATTGAAAATATGCAAATAGCCTCCTCACTAGTCTAAATTTTTGTTAACTCAAAGCAAAATTAATGGATTTTTCTTTAATACATTTTGTCAATTTTCAAGTCATAATGTTCAAAATCTATTATTACATATTAATACATCATAAAAATCTTTTCTTTTTTTTTTGGTTGGATTTAACAAAAAAAATTAGGACGTGAGGACTATTTGCATATTTTTAATACATAAGAGAGGATTTTGCTTAGTTTTATAGATTAGAGGGGGTGGATTGAAGTAAACTCAATTGTTAAAAGGAGAGAAGTTGCAATTTTCCTTAAAAAAATTAAGTGAAAAGTTCCATAAATGAACAAAAAAAATCCCTCTACTTATAAAAAAAAAAGTAAAAATTGCCTTATTTTGAATTATCGTTTTAGGCCTCAAATTGCATAGGACTGGCCTTACATGCACTCTCCAATGTCCTAACCAATAGCAAGAGAAGAGAGAGACATAAGTTGTCATATAAAGAAAAGACAATGAGGGAGAAACTCCTAGGAGAGAGAAAATGAAAGGACCAAATGAGGAAAAAGGGAGGAAAAAAACTATTATACCTAGTTACTGTGCACTTATGTACATTGTGCACTATTCATGCATGATCGTGAAGATTCAATTATTGTTCTCAAGAACAAGTTTCCTGGAACATGAAAATGATGTTTCCCATTTCCTTAAAAGGTTGAGTACTTGTTTTGAAAAAATTGATTTAACTCATTGCAACATGACATTTTTAACAAATTGCTTCCTTCTCAATTTCCACGTAGCAACTATCCACCACACTCCTTAATGAGTGATCTGACTTTCATGTTTTCATATATGGATTACGATGCTTTCAATTTGTCTTTAGAGAATATCCCTTTTATGGTGAGAATTTAGTTTTTATACAGCTCAAAGTATATATAAATGGTTTCACATCAAAACTAGCTACTTAGTCGAGTAGAGACATTGGAAACGTTTGACAAGGCTTCGAAATAATTAATTTTAAATAATCTTACATTATATTTATTTTTAAATTAGTAAGCAACTAAAATTTTACTATAAAAGCCTAATGATACACTATGACGAGATTCCTTTTTCTCAATATATGCAAGTTGATGTTACCACTTGCCGCTGACCATGTCCTGTGTCTAAGTTACGTACCTTCGAGTAACATGCTCGCAGGATCAATTCGTCAATTGCGTGCCTTGACCTAATCTTATTGTTCCATCTTGACTGCCTCCATAATGAACGGTCAACTTATCTCATCTCAATCTTATAAATGTCAACCCCCGCCGTACAAACTTGTCTATAAAAGCTCCATCCATCGCATAAACTAATCCAGACATATTCAAAGTCACTAAGTCAGCATAAAAAACTCATACCCAAAAAGGCAAAATTGCACTGCTAGCTGTTGCTAGCGGAAAATCTTTGGAACTAACACACGGTGTTTTCCCTCATTTGCAAGGACATTTCATGTCGGGTGGCTATAGGGAGCCGGTAAAGGTTGTGATCATCAACACCCATTATGTAGAAACTGATGCCAGGAGCTTCAAATCTGTTGTGCAAAAGCTGACTGGTAAAGATTCCACGGTTGCGGCTGCCAAAGAGTCAGAGAGCAAGGTTTTGAGAGAAAGGATGGAAAGGATGGTGGGGACTCAGTCCGGTGTTCAAACTTCAAGTGGCAGGGCGTTTGTTATGAGAGATTTATCGTTTAAGGGGTTTGAAGGATCTTAAAGAGATACCCCCATTGACCGAGCAATGGAATCATTAATTCTTTTTTTTTTTTTTCATAAAGTTAGTACACTAAGGCTATGTTTGTTTCGATGTAAAACATTTTATATTGTAAAATATTTTCAAATGCAAATTATTTCAGGGAAAATAATTTTTTTCCAGTGTTTGTTTGCATTCTAGGAAAATGCTCCGAAAAATATTCTACATTATGTGTTTGGAGCAACGTAAAACAAAACAACAACAATAAAAAAATCCACACCCAAAACCACCAGAATCCACCAAAAATGGGAACACCACTTCGAGCCACCCCCACAAACTCACCACGAGCCACCCCGCAACCCACCACGAGCACACCCCACAACCCACCCGAGCCAAACCCCCAGCCAAACGCCCCAAAAATCGACTCAAAACCCACCCACCATAATTCCCACCGTAATTCCATCGTAGACCACCATAACCACCACCACAATGACAACAAATTAAAGCCACAAAACCCACCACTTGGCCAAGCTATATCAATAATAAACAAACCCACAAATCCTTAATCAAGGAAAAAAAAAAAAAAAAAAAACCGAAAAGAAAAAAAGAAAAAGAGAAAGATATTAACAAGTAGATCGGCAGCGATGATGGTGAGAACTGAGAGCTCGGCGAGATCGAGGATGTACGAGATCGGGTGGGTCACGGCGTGCTCGGCGAGATCGGACGACTGGGTGAGATCGTGCGGTGGGTCATGCGAGAGGGGGTGGGAGTGCGAGAGAGACCAAGGGGGGCGTGCGTACTGTGTGTGCGAGAGAGAGAGACGGGGGGTGCTGGCATGTTTGTGTGCTATGTGCGAGAGAGAACAGAGGGGGGAGGGGGTTGTTCGTGTGTTGTGAGTTTTGGAAAATGGTTTACAGAAAAAAATTTCGTAAACCATTTTCCGATTTTTTACACATGATTTTCCGGTCAACGGAAATCATTTGTATTTGAACCAGAATTTTACAACGAAACAAACGCCTTGCAAATACTGAAAAACATTTTTCGGAAAACATTTTACAACAAAACAAACAGAGCCTAATGGAGTTAGTGCTCAGAATGTCATATGCCTATTCTCTGTCAACATAGCTAGAGATTCTGCAATCTCTCTCTGCCATGCTTATTTTAACATAGATTCTGCTCTCTCTCCTATGAAGCATGAGTACTCCTAAAATGGTTCCGTATCCGTACCGACTACTTATCGGGTATTGGTATCCTTGGGTACTTCTGCATGAGTACCCTAGGAGTACCAAAAAAAAAAAAGTTGAACACTTCATCAAATAAGCATGAAATAGCTAATATTTTTTCATTAGTCTTACCTTCAATCAAACCTCTTGAACACTTATCTTTTATTTTATTTTGGTTTCAATGTTGAACACTTCTTTTATTTAGTCTTTTGGATCTTGGTTTGTACTCTAACCACCATTTAATGGTAATGGATGTATTTTATTATCCATGATTGCTCTTAAATTCACATATGTTTAAGAAGATATGAAAAAATTAAGCATAACAATATATAAAAAATATATATTTAATAAATATACCCGCCATACCTGTAACCTAATTTTTTAGGAATTGTTGTACCGCCGTATCATATCGGTATCTAAAAATATCGGTCTCTCTCTCTCTCTCTCTCTCTCTCTCTCTCTCTCTCTCTCTCTCTCTCTCTCTCTCTCTCTCTCTCTCTCTATCTCTCTCTCTCTCTCTCTCTCTCTCTCTCTCTCTCTCTCTCTCTCTCACAATTAAAGTAAGAGAAGTTATAAAAACCTCTTCTCAATTGTTTGAGTGCAACCCACATTTTAGTCTTCGTAGATTTGCCAACAATAATTTATTTTATTTTATTAACATAGACGTCTAGAACCTTTCAAGAACCTGATTATTATCTCGGGTATATATAGTCTCTCTATCTTACACACATAAGGTAATTACAGAAATGAATCTCTTGGAGGATGACTTCAAGATCATGACTAATTAAGAGCTTTGAATCCAAGGACTCATGATTCTCATCAGGCTTTAGGAACAATAAACTAACCGCTTGGATTTTGCCACCAACATTTTAATCCTTATAAAATGAATGACATTAATAGAACCTTGGGTTCAAGATAAAAGGAGCTAAATGTCCATTGAC
>OU015765.1:5383612-5486734 GCA_907173295.1 Fagus sylvatica
CCGAAAGTTCTGAGATGGGTTAAGTCTGGAAGTTTGTGAAAAAGCTTCTGCCAAGGAGATTTGTGTGAAAGGTTAGGTGTTGGCAGGCGGTTTATGAGGTGTATGGCAGTAGTAACAGCATAAGTCCAGTGGGTAATTGGTAAGCTAGCATGAGAGAGAAGAGTGAGAGCACTCTCAATGATATGTCTATGCTTTCTTTCAACAGTGCCATTCTGTTGAGGAGTATGGGGACATGAAAACTGATGGGTAATGCCTTGAGTGGAACAAAAATCAGTGAAGGCATTTGAAGTATACTCTCCACCACAATCAGTTCTAAGAAATTTAATTGATTTAGATAACTGATTTTCAACTGTGGCTTTGAAATGTTTGAAAGTATTAAGCACCTCAGATTTGGATTTTAAAAGAAATAACCAGCTGAATCTAGAGAAGTCATCAACAAACAAAAGATAGTATTTATATCCATTACATGAATTGACTGGAGCAGACCCATACATCACTGTGTACCAACTCTAAAGGTTGAGTACTTTGAAATTGAGAATGAGTAAATGGAAGCCTATGCATTTTACCTATGAGACAGTGTTTACAGTGATGTTGGACATGTTTATTGCTAACAGACATACAAGAAGACAAGGCTGGCATGGCTGAAACTAAGACTCTATCACTTGGATGTCCTAGTCTGTGGTGCCACAGTTGCCACTTAGTTTTGGAAGACAGAAATGCTGAAATTGGAGGTGATGCAGACATGGATGGAGAAGATGGAAGAGTATGAATGGGATAAAGCCCATTCTTACTCAAACCCTTGTAGAGGACCTTCCTCGAAGGTAAATCCTGAATAAGAAACTTGTTAGAGTCAAAGTAACATGAACAATTGTTATCTTTGCATAGTGTCTGTACAGACAGTAGATTTGATGAAATTCTAGATGAATGCAGTAGGTTTTTTAGTCTAAAATTATAGTCTTTAGTGGATAACTGACCATTTCCAATGTGGTTGATAGGAATGGATTGACCATTGCCTACTGATACTTGTTCTGTCCCCTGGTATGGTGCTGCAGTCTGCAGGTTGGTCAGATTGGCAGTAAGGTGATCAGTGGCTCCAGTGTCAGTGAGCCAGGTATCTCCACCTTGAGAGCCATTGGAGGTTGAAGCCATTGCTGCTAACTTGGCAGGTGGATGTCTGCCTTGGTATGCAAAGTCCATTCGATGGTAGCAGTCAAGGGCTTGATGACCAAGCTTACCACAAATCTGGCACTGAGGCCTTGAACCTTCAGGTTTCTGTGGAAACTGAGAATTGCCTTGAGCTGATTGTGAAAACTGATTCTGATTGGAGTTATAGAATCTACCTCCTCGACCTCTTTGAGAATTGTTTCTGCCTCTTCCTCTAAATTGTGTATTGTTCCCATAGAATGCAGATTGGGAGTTGGATGTTCTGTTGTTTGGTGCAGAGGCAAACATTGCCATAGGATGTGAGTCTTTGCCAGAATCAGAACTTTCTGAAGCAGATTGTTCTTCTGTTTGGAGTAGCACCATGATCTCTTCAAAGGTCACTGGTTCATTTCTTGTTCTGATAGCAGAACAGAAAGGACCATATTCTCTAGGAAGTCCTTTGAGAATAATGTGAAGAAGTTCCTCATTGTCAATTAGAGTACCAACTGCAACAAGTTTGTCTCGAGTGTTCTTGACTTTCTGCAAGTATGAGCTGATGGATTCACTGCCTTTCTTAAGATTATGCAATTCAATCTTAAGATTCAGAACATTGGCTCTTGAGGTTGAAGTGAACCTGTGTTCAAGAGTCTTCCATACTTCTTGAGCAGAGTTGTGACCAACCACCATTGAAAGGACTGAGTGAGACAGTGTGGAGTTGATCAAAGCCAAGAGTCCTTGATCTCTGGTATTCCAGAGTTGAAACTCTGGATTCACAGTGGTAGTGAGAGCTCCATCTGCATTGATGAGAAACCGAGTTGGAGATGGAACAGTACCATCAACATAGTCAATCATGGAGTATGCCTTCAAGATTGAAGACAACTGATGCTTCCAAACTATGAAGTTTGTGCTATCGAGTTTGACTGACATCAAGTTAGACATATTTGATAGAAGAAGCAGTGGAGTTTGTATTGAAGCAGTTTGTGAAGGAAACTGATTGTGGGAGTTTGAGTTTGCATTAGAGGAAGCCATTGATGGCTCTGATACCATGAAGAATTATAGAGGATATGGCAGAATGAGAGTAAAAGAAATGTTTAGAACTTTGAATAATACTTGCTTAATTTATCTGATACAATAGGTAGGCTTTTATAGTTACAATGGGCTTAGGACAGTTGGCATTTAACTAACTGCAGCCCAAGATATTAGGAGCACGTGGGCTTACTAAAACCCAAACTATCAGGAGTGAGTTAAGCCCACGGGGTCTGTGTGACTATGGCCTGAATCCACATTATGAGGAGCCCATAGTTACAGCACTGACTAAGCTACAGACAGCACACAGACATCACATATTAAGCTACACTAAGCTACAGGTCGTTTACTTCATCAATAAGTACATCGTATAGAATAATAAAAATGGAGCAAATGGAGCCACTACCAAAACTGATTGTGAAACCTTATATCATTTCATGAATAATACTCCAAAGATTTTATAATTAGCCACCATGCAAAGCAGTAAAAAAGGGGTCGCAATTTATGTGTTGAAGACACACTAGACCACCTCCATATGGAAGCATTCGAGTTCTATAGGGTGTCCAAGGAAACATGTGAATATTCATAACAACAAAAATTAATTAAAGAAGTACTTTATCTACCACAATCTCTTTCAATCTCTGCCTCCCTGTATCAAAAGCTGCAAAGAACATTAGTATTAGTTGAATAATAAAAAAATTTGTATTCTTTGAAATCACGAACAGGGTTTGACAAGAACAATGAAAATCGGCCCACATGTTAATCACTCCTAGGAGAACCACATTTTGTATTAGGCCGATTTTTTTTTGGTATATTTGTTTAACACATAAATTTTGAAAGCCTTTAAATCTCTAGACTAAACAAAGTGCAGGAGTAACTCTCTTATCATTTCTTTGAAAGCCTAGTCTTCAAACTTTGTGTAAGTATGGAATTATCACAAGAAAATACACAATAGAATAAAATTTTGTGTAGATTCAAACTTTGTGTAGAATTACCCTATGTATGGAATCCATCAGAAGACTTACTAAAATTGTCTTAAATATATTCAGACTCCTATGTTGCATGATATATTTCGTGACCTGCAATTGAAAATTTTTCACAGTTCATGATTTTGCCACAAGGCTCCCTATCTACCTGTCAATCAAAACCTTAGCATGTGCATCTTCATAGTCTCTTGTCATCACAAGAAAATGCAATTTTTTTTTTAGGTTCAAGACATTCTCAATAGGTACTTTGAGTTACTCTATTTTATGCAACCACATAACTTTGAAATCTTTATTCATTGATTACAGCCACCTTATCTGCTGGAATTGGGGTTCTGATGATTATAGTTTGCTGCTTTTGGAGAAAGTTCTCATCAATTAAAATTATTTGGAAAATGGAAACTCTACACCATCAGAATGTCGAGGCCTTTCTAAAGAATCATGGACCGCTTGTTATTAGAAGATACAGTTATTCAGATATAAAGAAGATGACCAACTCTTTTAAAGATAAATTAGGCCAAGGGGGTTATGGTGGTGTCTATAAGGGGAAGTTACAAGATGGTTGTTTTGTGGCAGTGAAGGTTTTGAAAGAATCGAAAGGTGATGGGGAGGAATTCATTAATGAGGTTGCAAGCATTAGTAGGACTTCCCATGTTAACATTGTCACTCTTAAAGGATTTTGCTTTGAGGGTTCTAACAGAGCTCTCATCTATGAGTTTTTGCGTAATGGATCTCTTGAGAAGTTCATATATAAAGGAAATGCCTCAAATTCTGATCATCAATTGGGGTGGGAAACATTATATAAGATTGCAGTTGGCATTGCACGAGGATTAGAGTACTTACATAAAGGTTGCAACACACGAATCTTGCATTTTGACATAAAGCCCCACAACATTCTTTTGGATGAGAACTTTTGTCCAAAGATTTCTGATTTTGGCCTCGCAAAGATATGCCCTAGAGAAAAAAGTATTATATCAATGGTGGGTGCAAGAGGGACTATAGGATATATAGCTCCAGAAGTATTTAGTAGAAGTTTTGGAGGGGTATCTCACAAGTCAGATGTCTATAGCTATGGAATGATGATTTTAGAAATGGTTGGGGGTCGAAAGAATATTGATGTTAGTGTTGATTGTACCAGTGAAGTATATTTTCCACATTGGATTTACAAACGTCTGGAATTGGATGAAGAATTAGGACTGCAAGACCTTTTGAATGAAGCAGATCAAGAAGGTGTGAGGAAGATGATACTAGTGAGTTTGTGGTGCATACAAACCGACCCCTCAAATCGGCCACCTATGAGTAGAGTGGTGGAAATGTTGGAAGGGAGCCTCGATTCGTTGCAAATCCCTCCCAAACCTTTCTTGTCTTCCCCGCCAAGATCACCGCTAGATTCTTCTACTGTAATGGTGTCATTACAATATGATTCTGAACATCTCTTCCTTCCAGACAACCCATGAGTCTAGGTGGTAATGAGCTTTGTGAAATGTGTAATTAGTATGAGTATGTCAATGTCCATCCTTTCTTTGTTGCTTAAAATATGTTATAAAATCTAGCTTTATGGCTTTCACTTTGAATTTGAGAACTATGGCTTAATTTAAAGTACCCATACTTAAACTTGAGTGTACTATAAATTAAAACTAAGAGGAAAGTGCTCCATATTGGGAAAAATAGTTTTGTAGCCATGATCTTCGACACAAACAACACAAATTATAATATAGGCAAACGTTGGAGGTATCTGCTGTGTGACTTAATGTACTCCTTTGCCACTAGTTTTGAAGTAGCAAGTGACCACTTAACTTCACAAAAACTTCCATGCCCTTTCACAGATATTATGAAGTGTCACTCAATCAGAAGCAGGGACGTAACTAGGATCTCAATTGAGTGGGGGCTGAGGCATGAACAATTTTTTTTCTTCATGAAAATCCAAAGTATGGTCCAAAATAGTGAAATACCAACAAATGAAAAGACACATAATAACTGTTTTTTAATACATTGCATATAATTATCTAATAAAATGAAAGTTGATTTTTTTTTTTTAAAATTATTGAAAACATCAATGATTAATTTTGTATTAAATGATGCGGAAAATAAAAGTTATGTTTACTATCTCATTTATCTATATGCAATAATATTTTAACAAAAAAGGGTAATTATCATTGCTATTGTTAAGTAAAAAAAAACACACTAAAGTGCTTGCTATGGTCACATTTATGATTTAGGAGTGCATACTATGAAGTGGATGGTTACGTGATAATAGCCCCTGGCATAGGCATGATAGGTGTAAAACACCAATACATACACTTGCATAAAACATGTTACGGATCTTTGATGTTTTGATATTCAATGGATATAAAAGGATTTTTAAACTTGTTAGATTGTGCATATACCCTAAAGGACTCAAATTTTGGGGTGCGACCTAAATTTCTAATTTTATTCTTCGAAGTGAAAATGAACTTTTTTATTCTTTTGGAATTGTGATTTTAGAGTATTATTATTGGTTTCAAATGGAGGTCATTTCCTTAATTACTTGTAATATCTTAAGTAATGCATGTAAATAAGTGAACACATGTAATCAGTTTTTAAAATTAAGGCTGGAAGTGTGGTATTCAAGTTTGACAAATCAAATTTCAATTTCAATTTTAATTTATTAAAGTTTTAGGGACTAACAGTTTATTTTGTCCCCCCCCCCCCCCCCACCATGCTCACCTTGTTTCCTTAGCTTCACCTTGTTAGCTCCATTCCTTTTTCCCCCAAATGACTATGTACGTGTTTGACAATTTAGTTGTTTGTTGTTTAAGACACAAAGTTAAAAATTAGAAATTTTAGGATTTGGAAGCTATCTTCTTGTTGTTTGACTTTTCCTAAATGATTCACTTAGCAACACTTTAGAAGAATATTGGATGTATTGTAGAATATAATGTTGAGTGACTAAGTATATAGTTGTTTTTGTGTTTGGATATATTGTAGAACATAATGTTGAACGACTGAGACTAAGTAGTTTCAATTTTATTTTTATTATTATTATTATTATTATTATTTTTTGTGTTTTGAAATTTTTATATATAAAAAAAGACTTAAATACATTATTGGTGTCTAAATTTTAGCCCATTAGCACTATTTAATGATTGAAGTTTAAAATGATCACTTTAAGTCATTTAAATTATGTCAAACTAAAAACTAACATGTCATTACTTCATAGGAACTAAAAGTGATAATTTTAAGTTTGTTATGGACTAAAAGTGATCACTTTAAATTTGTTAAGAACTAAAATTCATCACTTTATGTTTTTTAGGGACTAAAAGCGATCACTTTAATTTTAATCGGGAATAAAAGTGATTACTTTAAATTTAGGGATTAATTAAAAAAGCTTAAAAACTAAAGTTTGAGGAGCAACAATGTGTTTTGTCCAAAAATATTCTTGACAATACTAATTAGTTTTTTAGTTAGAAAAATACTGGAATATTTAGCTTTTCTAATAAAGAATGTTGTTAAAACTAGATTTCATGACAAAATGAAAGAAAGATTATTTAAAAAAAAAAATTATATTATTCAAAAGTGGAGGCATTTATTTATTTATTTTTATAGATACAATAGGATTTGAACCTATGATGTCTGCTCCACGATGATTGCTCTTTATCATTAGGCCATGAAGACTAACGGCTCTCACTGTCTTAGTGTCACCTTCATATGTTTTTCTTTCCTTTTTTTTTTTTTTTTTTTTTGAAAAATTACATTTTAAACCCTATAGTTTAGGGGTGTAACAAATTAAATTTTATAGTTTCAAAAGTAACAAATTAAACCCCGAAATTTCAAAAAGTAACAAATTAAACCCACAGTTTCAAAAGTAACAAATTAAACCTTCAAGTTTCAAAAAGTAACAACTTAAACCTTAACCCATATAAGTAAAACAAGGGTTTAATTTATTACTTTTTGAAATATCATGGTTTAATTTGTTACTTTTTGAAACTATGAGGTTTAATTTGTTACTTTTTGAAATTTCAGAGTTTAATTTATTACTTTTGAAATTTTAGGATTTAATTTGTTACACCCCTAAATTATAGGGTTTAAAATGTGATTTTTTGTTTTTTATTATTATTATTTTTCATCCCCTCGCTTTTCCTTTTTTATTTATTTATTTTTTATAATATTAAACTTTTTTCATCCTCTCTCTACACTCAAAGCAAACACGGTATTAAGGAAATTACCAAACGTTTGCAATTTTAGCTGAAAATAGCTTATAACCCGCACTTTTCAACCCGTCCAAAAGCAAATGCAGACATGCCTAAATTTTTCTAGTGCGCGTCAATGGGGAAGTGAGTAGGAAACTCCCCTCAGTGGAGAGTCTGTAGACGTGGTATGAAGGAATTTCCTGAGGCACAGACCATGTTCCAAATTGGTACCCCACCTTGCTCTAATTTCAGCCTGTTTTCAAAGTCTTCCTTATCAAATTTCCAAGTCAATTA
This sequence comes from Fagus sylvatica, assembly GCA_907173295.1. Classification (NCBI taxonomy): domain Eukaryota; kingdom Viridiplantae; phylum Streptophyta; class Magnoliopsida; order Fagales; family Fagaceae; genus Fagus; species Fagus sylvatica. Next base: position 5,391,228 of record OU015765.1, read on the forward strand.
CCGTGTTAATCAGACAAACCACATAATTTTTATATAGTGAAGAAAGAAGAAAATAATCTATACAACCACATTGTTTTAATTTAGAGTAATAGATTCTTAGTTGTAATTTTTTGTTTTTCCTGGTGAATCGGGAATTTTGGGATCCCTTCTATCTCTCTCTTTGTTTTCCTTGTTCTCTCACATCTGGTACAGCTTCACTCAGCTGAACTCTCTGAAAGAATTCAAGAAGCTGGAATAGAATTCTGAGAAAGACTAACAGATAAGACTTTGAACTTTGTGGCTTAATGACCTTAATCTCATTAGCCTTTACTTGATCTATTTATAGAATAGATTACAAAGAATTCATAACAAATTCAGTTATGATAGCTTAATTAAACTTGTTAAACCAACTCCACTAATCACGGGGCATGAGTCTCACGTGTCTAATATTCAAAGCTTGCTGCAACAATATAAGCTATACTAAAGCTACAGTCGTTTATGCAGTCTAGTAAACTAAACGACAGTAGCTTCTGCAAAACAGCTATGCAGAGAGATCTTCATCATCCCCCCTCAATCGCAGGGACAGAGACCGTGAGATTGCTTTGAAGATCAAGGAACCGTTGGATAGGAAGACTCTTGGTGAAGATGTCAGCTAATTGATCAATGGTGGAGACAAACTTGACAATCAAATCCTTGCGGAGAACTCTTTCTCGCACAAAATGAAAATCCACTTCGATATGCTTGGTGCGAGCATGAAAGACTGGATTGGAGGCTATGGCAAGGGCAGATACATTATCACACCAGAGCAGGGGAGGTTGAGAGAGATAGATGCCAAGGTCTTTGAGCAAAGCACGAATCCAGCATAGCTCAGCAGAGGCAATTGCAAGTGCCCTGTATTCTGACTCAGTGGATGATCTAGAAACAGTAGGTTGTTTCTTAGCTGACCAAGTGATGGGGTTAGAGCCGAGGTATACAAGATATCCTGAGGTGGATCTCCTATCATCAGGATCACCAGCCCAGTCTGCATCAGTGTAGGCAGACAATGTAAGTGGACCTGGATGAAATGCTATGCCATGGAAGAGAGTACCACGAAGATATCTCAGAATCCTCTTGGCTGCAGCAAGATGAATTGTTGTAGGAGCTGACATGTACTGGCAAACTTGATAAACAGAGAATGAAATATCAGGTTTGGTAAAGGTAAGGTAATGAAGAGCACCAACTAGGCTTCTATAGGCATGAGGATCTGGAAGAGGATCACCATCATGAAGAGAAAGTCTAGTATTAGGAAGCTGGGAGTCTTGGCTGGTTTAGAGTCCATCATGTTGTGCTTCTTAAGAAGATCAGAGGCATATTTAGCTTGATTCAGATGGAGACCAGCAGATGTACGAGTGACTTGAAGACCCAAGAAATAGTGCAGCTGGCCTAGATCTTTAAGATCAAATATTTTGCTGAGCTGAGCAATAAGATGATCCAGAAAGGTTGGGGTATTACTGGTGAGGACTATGTCATCCACATAGAGCAGTAGATAGGCAATGATGTTATCATTTTTATAAATGAAAAGAGATGAATCTGCTGTAGAAGCTGAAAAGCCCAAATGTAACAATTGACTGGTGAAGCTTTCAAACCAGGCCCTTGGAGCCTGTTTCAAGCCATAAATGGATTTGAGCAATTTGCAGACATGAGAAGGATGCTGTGAATCAATATATCCTTGTGGTTGAGTCATGTAGACCTCTTCCTTTAAAGCCCCATGCAGGAAAGCATTTTTGACATCCAACTGTCGAAGAGGCCAATTAAGTGAGACTGCAAGAGATAGAACAAGTCTGACTGTGGGTGGTTTGATCACAGGACTGAAGGTTTCATCAAAGTCTACTCCATACTGTTGATGAAATCCTTTGGCTACAAGCCTGGCTTTGTATCGAGCAATAGTCCCATCACTGTTGTACTTGAGCTTGTACACCCATTTGCAACCCACTACATTCTTGTGTGGAGGAAGAGAGACTAGAGACCAAGTACCTTGTTTGTGAAGAGCTTGAAACTCTTCATCCATGGCAGTGCACCACTGGGGATGTTTAGATGCAATAGTATATGAGTTGGGTTCAGTAGTGCTATAGTCCACTTTTAGCTATGTAACCAAGTTTGGGTTTGAAAATCCCATTCTTACTTCTGGTTTGCATAGGGTGTATAGGAGGTGGAATTGGGACTATTGGGATGTTTGAAACAGTATTGGGAACTGAGGGAGCAGCTGATGGATGGACTAAAGTGGATGGGCTCAAGGTAATATTAGGTGAGGAGGAGATGGGAGTGTCTGTGTTAATGTGAGATGGACTGGTAGGTAAAGGAAGGGCATCTGGTGCAGCTGTAAAGAGTTGTGAGGCATTAGACCTATTGGGTAAATGAGGAAACTCTGGTGTAGGTAAGTGAGTTTCTGACTCTATGCTGGTATGCAGAACTGACTCTATGGCAGAAAGTGGATCTGTGGCAGTGACATTTGGCAAAAGAGAGCATGAAGACAAAGGAGTATTTAACCAAAGGTCAAGAGAAATTGGTTTATGGGAATCTGTAGCTACTGCTGTAGCTTCTGATGCATGCTTTAGACCTGGAAATACACTTTCATTGAATAAGACATGTCTTGAGGTATAGAGTCTGTGTGCTATAGGATCAAAACACAAGTAACCTTTTGAAGTGGTAGGGTACCCGAGAAAAACACAAGGAGTGGTTTTGGGATATAATTTGTGAGCTGTATAGGGAGTGAGAAGAGGGAAGCATTGACATCCAAATGCTCTAAGGTGTGTGAGGTCTGGTGAGGTATGAAACAGAACTTCCCAAGGAGATTTAGAAGACAGATTTGGAGTGGGTAATCTGTTGATGACATGAGCAGCTGTTGATACTGCATAATGCCAGTGAGACATGGGAAGATTTGACTCAGAAAGAAGAGCAAGAGCACACTGAATCAGGTGTCTATGCTTTCTTTCAGCAACACCATTCTGCTGTGGTGTGTGAGGACATGACACTTGGTGAACAATGCCTTTGGTGGCACAGAACTGATTGAATTTATTTGAGGTGAATTCCCCCCCACAATCAGTTCGAAGAACCTGAAGTGGAAGTGAGAATTGTGTTTGAATCATAGCATGAAAGTCAGTGAAAACTTGAAGTGTATCAGATTTGTGTTTGAGCAAATAGACCCAGGTGAACTTAGTGAACTCATCAACAAGCACAAGATAATATTTAAATCCAGTAGAAGATTGAACAGGGGCTGGACCCCATAGATCAGAATGCACTAGAGCAAAAGGAGCAGTAACTCTTTTATTGGAAACTGAGAATGATAACTGGTGCATTTTACCAGCTAGACAGTGTTTACAATGAAGTTTAGTAGACTGAAAATGTAAAGGATTACATGATGAGAGAGATGGGAATATAGTATTGAGAACCTGAGCACTAGGATGACATAACTTGGAATGCCAGAGGTTCCATTTTTCTGATGAAGCTGACTGAGCAACACAAGCTCTTTTATTGACTGCAGAATTGAGTAAAAGAGAGGACTGAATTGGGTAAACACCATTGTTACTCAGGCCCTTGTAGAGCAGCCTCCTCGTAGGTATATCCTGAACCAAGAGTTTGTTAGCATCAAAGTAGCAGCTGCAGTTATTATGCAGACAGAGTTTATGTACTGAAAGGAGATTGGAGGCAATTCTAGGCACATGCAACACATTCCTAAGTTGAAACTTGTGAAACTTAGTATGAAGGTGTGTATTACCTATGTGTTGGATTGGTAAATTCTGACCATTACCTACAGAAACTTGCTCTTGGCCTTGGTAAGGAACTTGAGGGTTCAGATTGTTGGCTGATGCAGTGATGTGATCTGAGGCTCCAGAGTCTGTAAGCCAGGTTTCTGTGTTCTGATTATGATGAAGATTGGATGCACTAGCCATGGCAGCAAGTTTGGTGGTTGGATTTTTGCCTTGATAAGCAAAATCCATCCTATGGTAACAGTCAATTGCATAATGCCCGATCTTCCAGCAGATCTGACAGGTTGGTCTTTCAGTTCTGCCTTGAGAGGTAAACTGTGAGACTTGTGATTGCTGTGGTTGTGGAGGATGAGATGGAGTAAAGTTGGAGTTGTGATTGAAGTTTGAGGACCTGCCTCCTCTGCCTCGAGTATAATTGTTCCTGCCTCTTCCTCTGTGGTAACTCTGATTGCCATTGAAACCATTTGAAGGTTTGTTCTGTGAGACAAACATGGCTAAGGCAGAGTTGGAAAGGGAATCAGAGGTCTCATTCAAAGACTGTTCCTCTGTCTGGAGTAGAACAGAAAGCTTCTCCAAAGAAAGAACTCCATCTCTAGTTCTTATGGCAGAGGCAAATGGTGCATATTCTTTTGGCAATCCCTTGAGGATCACATGAATGAGTTCTTCATGATCAGAAGGTACTCCAACTGCAGAGAGTTTATCTCTGACAGTCTTGATCCTCTGAAGAAAGGCAGTGATTGACTCATTTCCTCCTTTCTTGATTGACTGCAATTCAAGTTTGAGGTTGAGTACATTTGATCTGGCAGTAGATGTGAATCTTTCTTCAAGAGTGTTCCATACTTCTTGAGAAGTGTTCTTCCCCACAACCATGGCAATGACAGGTGAGGATAAAGTGGAGTAGAGCAAAGTAAGGAAAGCTTTGTCTCTCTTCTTCCATGCGAGGAAAGCTGGATTCACAGAGGGCACACCTGATTCAGAGATCAAGAATTCCCTTGGCTGTGGAATAGATCCATCTATGTGGTCTAACATAGAGTATGCATCGAGTATTGCAGTAATTTGAACTTTCCAAATCATATAGTTTGTACTATCAAGTTTGGCTGACATTAAGTTGGACATGTGGTTGAGCAAAAGTAATGGAGATTGAGCAGGTGAGTTGGGAGAGTTTGTAGAGTGAGCTTCCATGATTACGGATCAAGCTCTGATACCATGAAAGAATTCAAGAAGCTGGAATAGAATTCTGAGAAAGACTAACAGATAAGACTTTGAACTTTGTGGCTTAATGACCTTAATCTCATTAGCCTTTACTTGATCTATTTATAGAATAGATTACAAAGAATTCATAACAGATTCAATTATGACAGCTTAATTAAACTTGTTAAACCAACTCCACTAATCACGGGGCATGAGTCTCACGTGTCTAATATTCAAAGCTTGCTGCAACAATATAAGCTATACTAAAGCTACAGTCGTTTATGCAGTCTAGTAAACTAAACGACAGTAGCTTCTACAGAACAGCTATGCAGAGAGATCTTCATCACTCTCAAATTGTTCGCCTTTTCAATGTGGAAATTTGGGATGGGCCGGCTTCTATCTCTCTAATTGTTTTCTTTGTTCTCTCACACCTCCTACTGCTCTACTTAGCTGAAGAAGAAAATAGAAACCACCCAATTTGTTCTCCCCTTCAATGTGGAAATGTCGGTATCATTCGCTTTCCATTTCGAATTTCCCAGTCGTCAAACCGTTCTTGTGGTTTAGTACTAGTAAGTTGTGAGAAAACACCTCCGATGATCCAACTGGGGTGGGGTGGAAGACAATATGAAGTTATTGTTAAGGAGATATCTCTCCAGCACACTCAATCAGATTCTCTGCCATCTATAGCTCACACAACTCATCAACAGCTACCATCTATAGCTCACACAGCTCATCAACAGCTAAAGTCAAAAGGCATATCTCTCCAGCACACTCAATCAGATTCTCTGCCATCTATAGCTCACACAACTCATCAACAGCTCATCAACACACAGCTAAAGTCAAAAGGCAAACTTGACAAGGAAATATCTCATTAGACTTAATATTAATTTATTTACTGCCTACTATTTCATTGTACAGCTCATACTTTACTTGTAAAGGCTACACAGCCGATTATATATTTCTGCTTTTGTACACTGCAATAACATATAGAAAAACAGTCTGCAATATTTCCAATACTTATCTTATTCTTTCATGGTATCAGAGCCCTCTGGTTCACACCAAATTTCTCCCATGGCCGAATCTAACTCCACTGCCAATACCTTTCAAATACCAAACATTTCTCCTCTAATTTCTATAAAATTAGATGGAACAAATTATCTCCAATGGACCTCACAGTTCCTGCCAATATTACGGAGCTATGATCTCTTGAGCATCGTTGATGGCTCAGAGTTATGTCCAACCAAGCACACAACTATTGCTGAGGATAAACAAGTAGTTAACCCAGCTTATGTGCTATGGAACAAAAAGGATCAACTAGTCTTGAGTTGGTTGATTGCTACACTTACCTCCAACGTTCTCTCCACTGTATACGGATTGAACACATCTCGACAAGTTTGGATTTCCTTGGCAGCACGCTATGCTTCTCAATCAAAGTCACGCATCACCCATTTGAAGAGACAACTTCAAACCATGCGCCAAGACTCTCGCTCCTGCACTGACTATCTCCAATTAGCAAAATCATGGGCTGATCAACTGGCTGCTGTGGGTAAGCCTGTTGATGAAGAAGATTTAATCTCCTTCATCATCAGTGGCTTGAACCCATCCTTCAACGTCTTCATCACCACATTTAATCTCACTACCCGAGAATCACCCCTGCCATATGCTGATTTCGAAAGTGAACTCCTAAACCATGAGTCTCTTCTCGCTAATCAAATCTCAAACACCACTACCGAGTCACCCACATTTGCCCTCTACTCAAATAAACCCCCAAATCAAAACAACAAACCCCGCTTCTCTAGTCACTCCAAACCCAATGGCCCACCTAGATACAACAGACCACCACCAATATCCAGAAACCATTCTCCACCATTCTCTCACCAGAAACCATCCACCAATGTCCAGAAATATAAACCACCCCCTCCACCCTTTAACTCCTCACGACCTCCCTGCCAAATTTGTGGCAAGCTCAGCCATCAAGCATTGGATTGCTACCACAGAATGGATTACTCCTATCAAGGCCGACACCCACCAACTCAATTAGCGGCCATGGTTGCTCACACCAACTCCCAATTTCCTGAAGATGAACAACCATGGTATGCTGACAGTGGTGCCAATCAACACATCACAGCTGATTTGGAAAACCTCAACATCTCACAAGAACCTTATCAAGGCAATGCCGATGTTGCTGTGGGCAATGGCTCAACCCTCCAAATAGCCAATACTGGTTCCACCTCCCTCACTGCTCACAACTCTACTTTCAAACTTAATCATGTTCTTCATTGTCCTAATGTTCCTATAAATTTACTCTCCATACAAAAATTTTGTGCAGATAATAATTGTCTCTTTGAACTAACTGCATCTTCTTTTGTGGTGAAGGACATTCGGACGGGCCAAGCTCTCTTGCACGGTCACAGTAGAGATGGTCTCTACCCCATTCCACTACACCGATTCCCATCTCCAAAAACCAGTGGCCTCACTGCTTACCTCGGCTTACAAACTTCCACCCATATTTGGCATCATCGATTGGGTCACCCTGCCATGCCCATTGTTCAACGTATTCTCAACAATCACAAGCTCCCCACCACCAACTCAAGTGACAAGTTCTCCTTCTGTGAGCCTTGTCAATTGGCCAAAAGCAAACGTCTTCCATTCCCTAAATCCACCAGAAAGTCCCTTCTTCCTCTTCAGTTAATTCATTCCGATGTATGGCAATCCCCAGTTATTTCTCTTAGTGGTTTTCGATACTATGTAATCTTCATTGACGATTATTCAAGATTTTCTTGGCTTTTTCCATTAAAATTTAAATCTGATGTTCATGATTGTTTCCTCAAATTTAAATGCATGGTTGAAAACTTATTGTCTAGACCTATCAAAAGCTTCCAATCTGATGGGGGTGGAGAATACTCCTACACCCCATTCAAAAATCTTTTAGCTCAACATGGTATCCTCCACAGATTTTCTTGTCCACACACCTCACAACAAAACGGTGTTGCAGAGCGTAAACACCGTCATGTGGTGGATACAGGTCTTGCACTCCTCGCACACTCGGGTCTCTCTACCCAATATTGGGTTGAAGCTTTCCTCACCGCCATATATCTCATTAACAGATTGCCCACACCAACCCTCTCCAACCTCACTCCTTACTTTAAGCTCTTCCATCGCTCACCTGACTATCACCTGTTACGCACCTTTGGGTGTGCCTGTTATCCCTTGCTTCGCCCATACAACAAACACAAACTTAACTTTCGTAGCAAAAAATGTGTCTTCTTGGGTTATAGTCCTCATCACCGTGGTTATCGTTGTCTTGATTTATCTACTCACCGTGTTTACATATCTCGTGATGTTGTGTTCAATGAACAGGATTTTCCAGCCAAGACCACCGTCTCTCTGCCTGTGCTTGCTGAGCTTGCCAACCCGTCTGAATCAGTCCCTATTTCTCTTCCCACGCCACCAGGTAATTCCCTCACTTCTACCTCTCACTTCCCTCTTCTTGACATTGACACTACCACCCCAGACCTACCTATCCCTCCCTCTCCCCCACCTGAGACTGCTCCTCTCTCACCGACACCCACAACCAACCCACCACCTAATATGCCCCTTATCCCAGCTCCTCCACCAATTTCCCAGCACACCACTCACAGAATTACTCGCTCCATGACCGGTGCCTCACGCCCCAAACAGTTCCATGACCACCACCTCTATTATTCTACCCTTCATCCTCTCAAGGCCTTCCATGCTACTGATCTTCCACCCGAGCCAACAACCTTTTCCCACGCCTCCAAAATTCCTGAATGGAAGGCAGCCATGGACTTAGAATACCAGGCCTTGATCACCAATGGCACTTGGACTCTTTGTCCTAGACCTCCAAATCGCAAAATCATCCGAAATAAATGGGTGTATCGCCTTAAGCAAAAAGCCGATGGCTCTCTCGACCGTCACAAAGCTCGCCTTGTTGCTAAGGGCTTTGATCAAGAGGACGGAATTGATTACACCGAAACCTTCAGCCCCGTTATCAAGCCTACTACAATTCGTGTTCTCTTGGCTCTTGCAGTGCATTATGATTGGTCCATTCACCAATTAGATGTGTCCAATGCCTTCCTCCATGGTTCACTCCTTGAAGAAGTCTTTATGGAACAACCACGTGGCTTTGTTGATGCTCTTCGTCCAAACCATGTGTGCCGTCTCCACAAAGCTCTTTATGGTCCTAAAACAAGCACCTCGTGCCTGGTTCACTCGACTTCGACAATCACTTGTTCATCTCGGTTTCAAAGAGTCCTTGGTTGATGCTTCTCTATTCACATTCCATCACTCAGACATCCATCTCTATGTCCTTGTTTACGTTGATGACATATTAGTCACGGGCACCCACTCCTCCCATATCTCTACATTGATTCGGACTCTCCAACAAGAATTCCCTTTAAAAGACTTGGGTGCACTCTCCTATTTTTTAGGAATTCATGTTGTACGTAACTCTCAAGGCCTCCACCTCTCCCAGTCCAAATACATTGTTGAGCTCCTACATCGGGCTCACATGATTGGTGCCAAGCCGTGCTCCACTCCCACTGCCTCTAGCTCCAAACTTTCTTTGCATGATGGCGTCTCTCTCTCTGAAGCTACAGAATATCGCCAAATTGTAGGTGCTCTTCAATACTGCACTCTCACCCGGCCTGATATTGCCTTCTCTGTCAACCAATTATGCCAATTCATGCACTCTCCTACCAACACTCATTGGGCTGCTGCTAAGAGAGTCTTACGGTACCTCAAAGGCACTATTGATCATGGGTTATTTTTCTCCAAAAGCTCCCTCCACCTCCATGCATTCTGTGACTCTGACTGGGCTGGTGGACCTGATGATCGTCGTTCTACTACCGGGTTTGGCATTTTTCTTGGCTCTTGCCTTGTCTCTTGGAGTGCCAAGAAGCAATCCGTCGTTGCTCGGTCCAGCACTGAAGCTGAGTATCGCGCCATGGCCATTACCACAGCTGATTTATATTGGATTCGTATGCTCCTTAAAGACCTTCATGTTCCACTCTCGTCTCCTCCTGTTTTGTGGTGCGACAATGCTGGTGCCCTTGCTCTTGCATCCAATCCAGTCTTCCATGCACGCACAAAACACATCGAGATTGACTACCATTTTATTCGTGAAAAAGTGGTTAACCGTGATATGTCCCTCCGCTTCATCTCCACCGGTGACCAGCGTGCTGATATTTTTACAAAAGGTCTCCCCACTCCTCGGTTCCAATTACTGCGTGACAAGCTTCTGGTCAGTTCTTGCCCCGTCAGCTTGCGGGGGGCTGTTAAGGAGATATCTCTCCAGCACACTCAATCAGATTCTCTGCCATCTATAGCTCACACAACTCATCAACAGCTACCATCTATAGCTCACACAGCTCATCAACAGCTAAAGTCAAAAGGCATATCTCTCCAGCACACTCAATCAGATTCTCTGCCATCTATAGCTCACACAACTCATCAACAGCTACCATCTATAGCTCACACAGCTAAAGTCAAAAGGCAAACTTGACAAGGAAATATCTCATTAGACTTAATATTAATTTATTTACTGCCTACTGTACAGCTCATACTTTACTTGTAAAGGCTACACAGCCGATTATATATTTCTGCTTTTGTACACTGCAATAACATATAGAAAAACAGTCTGCAATATTTCCAATACTTATCTTATTCTTTCAGAGAGTTGTAAGACATGGTCGGAGGGTGCTCCAAAGATATGTGCTAACAAGGTTGCCCATTTAATGGGGTTATTTGGATTCAAGTTTGATGATAAGTATTTATAAAATAAAATAGCAAACACTTAATAACATTTTTTTTCTTTTAATACCAAGCAATTATAAAATACAACACACTTATTTCTCACTTATTATAACTTTGTTTTGGTTACCAAACAGATGACAAGCTTAAAACTTTATAATTGTAATTTACCAAACACCAACAAATTTTCAGTAATACATCTTTTTTGCAAACCTCTATACACAAGCACTATTTTCCAACACAATCCAATCAGACCCTTAAGACCCTAAGAAAGTATCCACCTTCACATTTGTTCCCCTCGATAAAAATTTCATGCAAATGGGTGGATTTACACCTGCCAAGGCGAGTATTGAACTCGGCAGAGTCCAAATCCCATCACCACAAATCAACCCAGATGCTACAGCAGGTCCAAATGCCTCAGCCTTAGACTTGTTTACCTTCTGCCACACAAATAGTATCAAGCTCCCTACACACATATCAATGGCAAAGTAAGATCCAAGATAAAAGGGTATTGCCATTGCCATGGGAATTGGAATATAACTAGCCCTTTTCTTTCCCACTGCATCTCTGATACCATTGATAACTATGGCTGCAATGAAGAACACATAGCAAAGTGTGAGACAGTGCTTTGGCAAAGCCGAGAAACCCTGAACACCCAATATTGACATATTACGGTATACAAGAGCATAAGGAGCAGGGTATTCTGAACCAGGAACCCCAAGACCATTGAAGGCCTTGTAGAAGAGCCAGAAGACACAAGGTGAAATAACGCAACCCATTGCGGTTCCAATAATTTGACTCAGAAACATGGACCTGGGTGAAGCCAATGTCATGTAGCCTGTCTTAAAGTCTTGCATCAAGTCAGAGGCCGTGGACACAATGTTCATCATGACCCCACATGCTGCTAGACCTGCAATAACACCACCATGAGAAGCCCCTGCCCATGCCCCAATAATGAAGATTGCTAGCTTTCCATATGTGGATGCCAAAGACCAATCTGTCAGCCCACAACCATAAGCATTGCAAAAGGCTAACGGTGGCGCTATGATGTACATAACCACTACATAGTACCATCTGAGCTGAGGAAATATTTGGGGAAGTATCGCGGCAGATATAATTCCGATTGTCACATAACCAGCTATGGCAAGCCATGCTGGAATCTGGTCCTTGAGAAATAGTTGGGTCCGAATTTCGTCATCATACGACAGCGACGGAGGGTCCTCAGGGGAGGAGCGACCTGATACAGGAAGAACTGTGTCTTTTTTATGTAGTTGATGATACAAACCCAATAGAGTGCGGGTAAGGACTTTAAGGAAGTTGTATAGACCATCACCAAGGATCATGGCTATAGCTATGAAGACCTACAATAAAGGGAAAGAAGCATAAGTTCATAATAAAACCTTGAGTGATGCTACGGATACTATAAATTTTATTAGATGACGCTTCCAAACTGATGTGTCACCAATCACATAAACGTAATTTAGATATTTGTTTATTAGTTGTTGAAATGGCACCGATCGCATTATTGCCAGATCAGTTTGTAAACCTTTTGTAGTAAAATTTGTAGTAGCTTTAGCATTTTCTTAAAATAGTATTTGTGTCAGCAATACCATAGGCTTTTTAACATGGAAAGATGACTTACCCTGTAACCTTGAATGCCATGAAGGCTGCTTGGGCTGAGATCTGCAGAGTACCAAGAGCCTTTTCTGGCATCTATGAGAGGCCACATGATACCCCATGAAAGAATTGCTCCAACAAGTAGAGATATGTTGATTAGATGTGGACAGATCATTCCAACACCAACATAAGTAGCCGAGAAATCGAAGTAAAACCTGGTTTTCCACCAAACAATAATAATAATAAAATACATAAATTAAAATGAAGATAAATGACTAGAGCTGAGTGGAAAACCAAATGTCCGCCATTTTGACCACCAAGCTTATGCCAAGGTAAGAACTAAATGAGCTACCAAATGAACATAGTTAATTGTTTATTGATACGGGTTGGTGGTTATCAAGTTCCTTCCTCATAGGATAAGCATGGACAAGATGCTGACTTAACAGTAGTAGCAATGTACCATCCAGTTAAAACAATTGTGATTCGATACTAATTCTCTAGATTTACTCAGCATATGAATTATTAAAACATATACTTTAATACATGTACTAAAGGTGAGTTACATACCTGTTTTCATAGGCTTTGAGACCAAATGTAGGGAAGTTTACAAATCCACAGCCATCACCTGCAGTGAAGAACCATTGGAAGAAACCCCATATAAAACTAAAGGAGAAGAACTTCCCCAATGTTCTCACTTGTTTTCTATAATGAAAGAATAGAGAAAATTATTAGCACCAAGTTAATGTGTCAATGAAATAAATTAAAAGGGAAATTGTATTGAGGAGGGTCAAGGCCTCACTTTGCTAGCTTGGCTCCCTGAGGCGTGTGAAAGCTGTTGATAAGGTGGGCAGTTGCAGTGCCACTTGGATATATCAATTTGAAGTCTATGATCATAATCTGTGGTATATTGTACATTAGACATACTCAAAGAATGCCTAACTTTCATGTATTTGACTTTGAGAAATGAGATCAGTGAAAAGTACGATCAAGTTAGGGAGGAGAATTCTCGTGGGGGAACTTTTGTTACTTCTCTTTGCAACAAAAATCTCTACTTTATATTGATTGACAGAGCCATGTCTTTTTTTATTATTGGTAAGTTACACATGCACTCAATGAGTCTTGAGCGCACAACCTCACTTAAGGCCGGCCTGGGGCGGTGCAAAAAAATGAGGCCTTTTATCTTTAAAAAAAAAATATTAAAAAATGACTCTACATACGGTTTCTACTACAAAATTACTAATTAAACTTTTATATTTAATATTTTCTAACAAATCTTGTTCAATAGATAATATGGCTAATCCATTTAATTTTTCTTGTGACATAATTGAACGCAAGTAAGATTTTTATAATTTTAACTTTGAAAAACTTCTTTCAACAGGATGCGACTGTGACAAATATAGTCAATAATATTCTATATGCAATAGATGCATTTGGAACAATTCAATTCCTTGATAAAATTAAGTATATTTGTCGCTGTCTTTTTTTCTTTTGGTAAAATCTCTTGTAAGACTTTTAAGTCTGAAAATAAATCAATACCATTAAGATTAAAAAAATTATTAGGTTTTAAAAAAAACCTTTAAGATTAACATAATACTTTTTCAAATTATCATAATTTAGTGAAGTTAACTTCTTCACATCAAATAAATACAAAAAATTGTTCTCATACATACTTAGGTTAGAGAAATAAATTATTATTAGGCTTAATTTAAAGGCTTGTTTTAAATATATGAGCCTTTTTAATTTTTTTATATATAAATATATTGAGGTCTTTCAATAAGGGTTTTAAAAAATTTTAGGATGAAGCCTAATTTTGAGAAGAGGTCTAGGGCAGTCGCCCACCTCACCCTTGCCTAGGGCCACCCCTAACCTCACTCTCCATCCCATTATTAGAGAAGTGTCAATTAAGCTATAGCTCATTAAGATTGATAGACCCATGGTTAAATAAAATTTATTTATAAGTCATGGTTATATAACATTATTTGCAATACAATCTCCAAAATTTATGGGTTTCTCTCTCTCAATTCTATGGCTCCCAAAGTTGTTGAATTCCCTATTGCCAACTAATATCAGTTCATGTATGTCAAAGGCCATGGCACTCTATGCCAGTGCATCAGGTTGCCTCTTTTGGCTATTTTCTTCACATTTTTTTCGAGTATTACTAGATATTATACCAACTTCCACACTGAAGATATAGCCAACACCTAAGGCAAAGAGAAATGTGAAATGAATGGCCAAGAAAGTGAAAGCTATCTTCCTCTTCGATACACAGGCCCCCAAAGAAAAAGCCAAAGCTAATTTTGCCATCACCATTGAAAGAGGTTATTGGCCTCAAAAATACCCCTAACTCCCTCTTAAAAAAACCCTTCCACCTTTGTATCAAACTCTTTGTGTTTTATGGAGGAATTTAGGTTTGAATGTGCCAAAGAGGAATAGGTTGACTTGAAACAAAGGCAAAGTAGTTCCCAAAAGAATTTCCATTATTAATGGGCAAAAAGAGAGAGAGAGAGGGAGGCATGTTCCGGTTTTAGATATGTATGAACTTATAGTAGTAGAAATTAATAGAAAAAGCATGTCAACAAGTCACCAACAAGTCAAGCAGTAGTTGAAATATATGTGGGTCATGAATTGGATTTTGACAAGTGTTGGGTTCTTAGTATGTTACCTTTCGGAGAGGCACCACTGAGAAGAGGCCAAGAAAGCTAACAACAAAAATAAACCCAAGCATCCATCCTAATGCTGGGTTCTTAATATCATGTGCATTGGTAGTTTCTGAAGATTGTTTAGCAACAACATCACTCATTCCGAAGAGGTAACTACCGAAGCCACCTGCTCATTCAAACTCAACAAAAGATATATTAGCAATATGAGTTGGGAAAAAGATTTGAAGGTTCTCATATAGCTGCAAATTTAAAATTTTGAGTATGATTGACACAAACTTAATGATTCTTCCCATTGAAAGATATACAATATCCTCCATGTAGGCTATTACTAACCTTGAATATTGCATACTAGTCAATGAAAAATGCCTTTTGATATTTGCCAAAGGTGGCTAGTTAGTAATCCAAAGATTAGCACTATATGGAAAACAAGTAGCCTTTTTTAGTGGTGTTAGGTCATAGAACTAAATGAAAATGCAACTTCATTGAGTTAACCACCATTGAGCAGAAATTCATATTTCTACCAGCTTTATATGAGTGGTCCAACGTGTTAAGCAATATCTCTTCTCCTTCTTTTGTTGATTTTCATTGACTATATACAATTTTATTTTTTTGGGGGGAGCTCCTTCGAATACTCCCTATATACTTAGGTATATTCCAACCACCCTTCCCCCTCCTCTCCCTTTTCCTCATTTCCCTCCGTCCAAACATAAGGTTAGAAAGGTTCTTGAGGCACAATATATTTAATTTTATTCAATAGATATCTTTTAGTAGATTAATAATTCTATAACTATAGCTTGAATCAAAACATTACAAAAATAAATTAATGAAAAACAAAACCAAAATACTATTTTTTTTTTTTTTATGACTCCGGGTATTCAGGCCAATTTACACGCACCTCAACTAATCCCAGAGGTACACGTAACATCCTACTAGCCACGTGTACCACGATAGGCGCAAGGTTTTGTCTTGGGTAGGTGGTCCTAAGGGGACTCAAACTAGTGACCATTGGGAAACACACTCAAGACCGGACCAATTGAGCTACCCTTCAGGGTTAAAAAACCAAAATAATAATAACAAAAATAATAAAGATGAAGCAAAGCAATCAACTACAATGCTCATCATCATCATTCTTCATCATTAGAGCATATCGAAATTGCCTCAAGATATTGGCATAGTCTCTTGACCAACCATATTTGTGACATGCGCATCATGCATGCATAATAATCATAGAATATGATATAGAGCATCCGTTTGGTATACCCAATCTTTCAGTTTTTATTTTTATTTTAATGGGTTGTTTGAAAAAGCTTTACCTAAAAAAAGGTGAGGTTTTAAAAGGTTGTACTTTGAAAAAATGCGATTTCCAACCGTCAAAACAAATGAGTCCTTAGTGTCGAAGGCTTGAAGCTCATAACAGGCCTCCTCTACATTTCCTTGATTTTTTTAGAGATCTATCAAGATATTTCCCAAAAGCAGAACGAGAGCCCCTACTTCAGGACTAAAATCAACATTCGGGGTATATGTGTGGATTGTGTGATTGTACTGCGCATGTGCTAAGTACTATGTTATATAAATGGTTACTATGAGCATCAATTATGACAATTCTTTTGGGGGGTATAGCATACATGTGACTAATGGCTTTGGTTCAAGAACCAATTGTTATTAGTCAATGGTTTGTTAATAGTTTTAATGCCTCAAAATATTTCAAGGGAGGTGGACTTGCCAGCAGTTTGAAAGGTATTGCAATGAATTTTGAGAATGAGAGTAGGGATTTTTGTCTTTGAGAGAGAAAAAAGTAGTAGTTTCTGTGGGATAAATAACTAAATATCTAATTATATGATTGGACTTAATAGCTCATTTGGATGTCAAGAGAAGAGGTTTGAAAGGTATAGCAATGAATCTTGAGAATGAGAGTAGGACTTGTTGTCTTTGATAGTGACTATTGTCCAGAACAGTGGGTAGAACTCAATGGGCTAGAATGGACTAAAGGAGCTTAACAAATTCCTATTGCATGGGTTCAACGGTCTATCATGGACTAGAGGAGCTTAGCAAATTCCTATTATAATTTGGATTTCAATTTTGAGTGAGAAAAGTAGTAGTTTTTTGAACTGTGAATGTTTGGACTTTGGAATTTTGGATGCTATCTGGGAGGGAATAGATTCTGTTCCATTCCTCTCCCACTCCTTATTTTTGAATGCATCTAAAAGCATGTGGAATAGATTGAATGTTCGTTTGGAAGCGTTTATTTTCATTGATTTATTAGGATTAAAAACTAAATTAATCAAAAGTTGTACCTAACAAAAATAAAGTTTAAAAAAAATCATACATAACAATGTAATTTTTATTTTATTCATTGACTTTTTTATTAGTTTGACTTTTTTATTTACATAAAAAAACTCATTCTGTTAGTTTGACTTTTTTATTCATTCCATTTCTTTCTCCAGACAAACATCCAAATAATTTTTATTTAAAAAAAAAAAATTAATAATCTTTATTAATTAGTGTGAAATAACAATGTAATTCTCCCATGTCCTGAAATAGAAGTCAGCCATATCATACGATAGGTACTGTCGAATTCTTTAGACCCTTTTCATACCTTTAAACCTAACATATTTTGGTTTCATATTTGACCTATTGTGTATTTGTGTGGTCTTCTTATTGGAGGGCACTACTTTTCTCCCTTATCTAAAAAAGTCATTATTGATGATGAAGTAAAGCAATCAACTACAATGCTCATCATCAATAATATTTTGGTTTCTTATTGAAGGGCACTACTTTTCTCCAATATCTACAAAGCTATCAACACAAATTAATAATAAGAGAGGCGCTGAGGGACCACAGAAAACAGTCACGGGGAGAGAAAGAACCAGTAAAGAGATATCATGCCAGCAGATACTTTTGACCAAACGGGTTTAATTTTTCCTCCCGAAGAGAAATAGAAAGAGATAATTTTATCTTGTCCACAAACTCAACACAACCCACGACTACCCAAACCCAAAGGAGAAAAAGAAGGCTGACATTTATGAGAGTATGACCAACTTGCATGTTACCCACAATTGAATGTAGAATATGAACACATTACACATCATGTTCCTGATCCTGATGTGACATGGTCCCAGGATCATGATATGATTACCTTGACGTCAGCTCCCCTATCACAATTTTTTTCATTATTTATTGACCAGCCCAATTATAATTGGGGATTTATTATCATGAACTAATTTATTTTGATTAGCACTAGATAAAAAATGATAGCAATATTCTGTATTGATTTAAATTAATCAATTTGTACCAGAATGAGTTAGCTAGTCTAATCTGCAAGGGAAGAAGAAAAAAAATTGTCTACCTAACACAGTAACACTTTACCACATAGATCATTTATATTACACACTAATTACAACAAGATAGAATAAATTGCGAAAATTTGTGTTTGTATTTTTTATTTTATAAATTATAAATAAAATTGTAACACACTGAGTACCCAGAAATGAAATCCCAGTTCAACAAATACAGAATGCATGCATGCGAATTGATATATTGAAAGGAAAATATAAAAATGAAAAGGTAGCAGGTATAATATTAATATTATATAGAGGCAACATACCGCTGAAAGCGATGCCAGAGGAGGCAACAACGCAGGTTTGAATAACAGTGTTCTCTTGCCTTGTAAATGGCTGCCTCAACATCCCAAATTTCTCAAGGAATTTTGTCCATGTTTTCACGAAGAAGAAACCCAATAGCCCCGCAGACACGTTGAGGGATGGTATAATCCCAGTTGTCAGGTTCAACTTCATTACAATGAAGGTGAAAAGAATTGACAACACGAAACTCACCACCAAGGCTCTCAAAGTCACCTGTTTTTGCCATGGAGGAACCTCTTTGGTCGAGAAGATTTCCTCTATGGATGATTCCTTAGATTCTTCCTCTTCCTCCTTTGCAATTTCGTTATCACCTGATCGTTTTTCAACAACTCTCCTTTTGATGTTCCTGTCTTTCTCGTTGAAAGACATCTCAACCATCTTGTCCTCCCCGTTGTTCTCCATTGTTAATCAGATAATGCGGATCTTGGTGTTGAATAAATTTCCTCTCTCTCCCTCTCTCTAAGCGTGAGAGAAACTGAGAAAGAGGGCGTTGAAGTGAGAGGGTCCGTGTTCTTTGAATGTGTTTTTGTGTGCCTTTATTGGTATTTGGTGCCAAAGTGTGGTTGTCACTTGTCACTCATTGGCTGCGCAAAGGTGGTGGGATTTTTTTCTTTTGTACTATATTTAGATCTTTATTCTTTACCTATTTCTTTTCTTTTCTTACCTTTCCCATGTCATTTGGCTTAGTTGGCTCCCATAAATTAAAGAATCCTATTCTTCTAGAATTGATGACACGCTAATCATCAATATTCAATATATATCTTTTTATTTATTTTATTTTAAACAAAAATGAAGATAAAGATAAATTATTTTATTAAAAAAATTAAGATAAAGATAAAAATAATAATAAAAAATTAGACTAGCTAGTGGGCAAGAATCCCATTTTTTAATTTAAAAAATAAAAATATTAGAGTGTATATATGAAATATTGAGTTAGACAGATTTTTATTAGATTTTATCGGATCCATCACTTACATCAATTTATTATCAATAAAGTTATTGATAAAATATTTTTACAATAATGTTATATTTAAATAATAAAATGATGTAAGTAGTGCGAAACTCGTTGTTCTTGAGAAAGGTATTGACGAGTAAGGGGCCCGATTCCAGATCCGAAGCAGCAGCAGCCACCGCATCGAAGAAGGAGTGACTTTGAAGCAGTAGGATATGCCTTTTCTTTCCATTATGTACTTCGGGAGCTAGGAGTGGGGAGGAATCCCAGTAGTGGAACCTAATCAATTGACATCGGGGATGGAGCAGAACCCGACTCTTATCAGATTCTCCTTTCCCTTATGAGTTCACGCTGACTTTCATCGGAGGCAAGCGGAGTGAAGAATCGAAAGGGAATTAAATCGAAATGTTAAGGAGAGACTCGCTTACGTGAGGTGGGCTATTGAAAACCCCGGTCCGGGCATACAAGGGGATAAATGCAGGCTTCGACTCAGATGCCAGAACATTCTCCGTCGTCCGTTGCTTGGTCGCTCTCTCTCATATATGTCATTGTCTAATTTCATCGCTTCCGGGAGGTGTATAAAAACTAATAAAAACTTGTTAATTCAGTATTGTTGTGAAATAAATTTTAAAAAATATATTATCGTAAAATTGTTATGAAATTATTATGAAAATATTATATTCCTAGTATTGCTCGTTTATTATTTATTATTTATAGTTTAACACTTCAATATTATTGTAAAAATATTAGGTATATAGTTTTATTGAAAATATTAAAGAAATTTTAAAATGAATTACTACTATTAAACTAATGGCTTGGCTGGCGCTTGTACGGTTGTAACAGCTCGGTCTGGTTCAACATTCCATCCAACATCGTAATTGCCTGCCCATGGATCCAAGTTGGCATTGGTGTACCCATCTAGAAGCTCAATAATATCCGAATTAAATTGTAGCATTGGTGTACCCATCTAGAAGCTCAATAATATCCGAATTAAATTGTAGCATTGGTGTACCCATCTAGAAGCTCAATAATATCCGAATTAAATTGTAATTGCATTCTTATTTTCTATCAAGTGTAATTTCAATTAAATTTTATATTTTCTAAAAATGAGTATATTTATATAATTTTTTACACTAGATATACTTTTTTATTTATGTATTTAATATTCATCGAGCATATATGTATTATATGTACAATACTTTTCATTTTAGTCATTCATTCAAAAATAACTTTTTATTTCAGTTGTCTAATGAAAAAGTATTTTTTTTATTTTATAAAAAAATTAATAGATTTGAGTTGATGACCAAGATGAAAAATTATATTTTGAAAATTTGTAACTTTTCATTTAGTTTATTAAAAAGTATGACCAGTACTTAAAAAGTATTACACTTAATCTCGATTCACTTGCATGTGTTACAAGTATTTATGATAATGATAACAACTAGAAGTCAAATCCAACTGTTGACGACACATTACAACGGCATGCCAACTAATTTTTAACTATTAACATTTTTTTTTTTTAGAAAACGATAGGATTTTTAACTATTACCTTTGTGAATAAGGAGTTTCAAAAGTTTTAAGAAGACCAAAATAATAGAAAATGTTTTGGAGTTTTAAGGTGATCAACATTAAAAATAAATAAATAACATTTTTTCAAAATAAATCTATTTAATTTGTTTAGAATTTATGTTTTCTAGAAGTATACATGTTTTTTGGCTACATGAAAACCATACAAGTATGAAGAGAAGATTAAGTTTTTATTTTTCTTGTGAGCTTTGAGATTTTTTTTCTTGAAAGAATAAAAGATCATCTCATCTAATTAGTGAGACCGTCTCTCAAACCTTGAGTGAAAGAGCCCTAGATGATTGGAGAAAAAGAGTTAATTAATTTATTTAAATGAATAATTCTTAGTGCAAGTTTGATATTATTGTAGGAATTAGAGTTTTTAAGTGTAGAACTTTTTTTTTTTTGAAGTATTAAATTTTTTTTTTATAATCTTGGGTGTCCGAACCAGCGTTCCGTAGATACATGCACCTCGACTAATCCCACGAGAACATGCAACACCCTACTAGTATATGTACCACAATAGACGCAAGACTTTGCATTGGGTAGATGACCTTAAGAGGACTCAAATTAGTAACAATTGGAGAGCACACCTAAGGTCGGACCAATTGAATTACCCCTCAGGGTTTATTTTTTTTAAAGTATTAATTGAGAAACTTTTTAGCGTTTGTGAATATTACTTCAAACTTTCTACATTTATAAAGCATAAACAGTGAATTATACCGTTGTTTCTAAAGTTTTAAATTTCAATTTTAACATCAAAGTTGTTTTCAACTTTTTATTTACTCTTTAACGAAATTATCAAATGTTTGGTAAATTTAGGTAAAAGAGTTTTAAGTTTTAAGTTTTAACCCCTTCAAGCAATTTTTCACCCTTCCCAAAACAAAACCAGATAGACCCTAACATTCTATACTGTAAAGAAATTTTAAGAAAGGAAGGATGATTTTATTTTGTTAAACAGATGTATACCTCTAATGTACAAGAGATATTATTTCCTAATTAAGAGATGAAAATATGGAAATTGTATAATGTAAAATGGTAAGGAAGTTAATAGGTGACGATATATAAGGAAATCTATATCTATATCTATACTATAATGTAAAACCGAAACTTTTTTACTTTTGGTTGACCTCATCATGTTGCGCCACATAAGTTTTTGAAATCTCACAATTTTACACCTCATTATTTTAATATATATTTTCTAATTGAATTTCAATTTTATTCTATTATTAAACATTCCATTAGAATTTTGACATATCATATTTTCTTTAATATAAGAATATATTATTCCATATATAAAACACAATCATAATTAATGTCTAATACTAAAATATATTCCATATATAAACACAATATAAATATCTTTTAATAATAATCATAATTATCAATTTTCATCAAGATTTTTTTTTTTTTTTTTTTATTTTTTTTTTTATTTTTTTTTTTTGTTGCTGGCAATGGAGAAAGGATGGAATAATGGATTTGTTATAATGTTAAACTATGTCAAATAAAATGATGCTTTTATGAAATATTGAGTTATGAAAATTATTTAGGTTTGATCATATATCATATGTTATATGTATTATTTTTCTTGTCTCTATTTTAAGTATTTATTTTATTTTTGGATGGAAACATTTTGATTCATATAAATATAAATATGAATCGTGTTTTAATAAAATTATTTTGTCCTCTTCCATTGCCCTGCATCTCTGCAGGAACTGGGTTCCTAGAAAAAATGTTCAAATCACAGATAAACAGCTGAACAAAACCAATAAAAGACCTGATACACCAAAGGTTATTGCGGTGAATCAGAAAGTTGTCAAAATTGGCAGTCTGTTACTGAGATCAGGCTCCAAATAACAACATAAGACTACTGTCCTTGTAGTTTTGCCATGAAGTTGCAGACTTGACAGTAATTCAACTACTTTTTTTTTGGATCTAGCAGCAATGCTCCAGTCAACGTAAAAAAGCAGACACAGTAGTTGTTATAGAGAAGTAATCCCAACATGAGAGAGATATGGAAAAAGAAATATTCAAACATTGGGATTTGCAGGATAATCATTTTCATGAGAGGTAACATTGGAGATGTCAATCAGCCAGCAGCCATGCGATCTAGTATCAAACCCCTTTAAAGATAAACAGATGTTTGAAAGAAAGGACAGTAAACGTGGCATCCAAGGCAACCATAATTGTGTTCAGTCATGGCTGAGCATAAGTAAGAGCATCTTAGGTGACACATGAACCTCTGACGATAAACTAGAATTAAATACCTACTATCCCATAATAAAAACTACACCATTAATAAATTAAATACCCACTACCCAATTAAATGCTCATATTTAATAAATTAAATAGTCTTATTAATTAATTCAGATATAATTAATTAAATAAACTAAATTAAAATACCTACTACCCATAATAAAAACTATACCATTAATGATCTCATGGTTGTTTCTGTCATCCAATAACTTGTTGAGGATGAAAATCTTGACATTTCTTTGTCGCAGGTTGGCGTTGATTCTTTAAGAGAGGTAGACGAGAGGAAGTCACTAACTGATGGTAGCTCTTCTATGAATAAATTTCCTCTCTCTCTCTCTCTCTCTCTCTCTCTCTCTCTCTCTCTCTCTCTCTCTCTCTCTCTCTCTCTCTCTCTCTCTCTCTCTCTCTCTCTCTCTCTCTCTCTCTCTCTCTGCGTGAGAGAAAGAGGGCATTGAAGAGAGGGTCGGTGTTCTTTAAATGTGTTTTTGTGTGCCTTTATTGGTATTTGGTGCCAATGTGTGGTTGTCCCTCATTGGCTGCGGAAGGTGGTGGGCTTTTATTCTTTTGTACTATCTTTAGTTCTTTACCTATTTCTTTTCTTTTTTCTTTTACCTTTCTTTCCTTTCCTATGTCATTTTAACATTTAAAGGTTATGTAAAAATAGCTTGGCTTAGTTGGCTCCCATAAATTAAAGAATCCTATTCTTCTTGAATTGATGACACGCTAGTCATCAATATCAATCAATCATCAATATTCAATATATATCTTTTTATTTATTTTATTTTAAACAAAAATGAAGATAAAGATAAATTATTTTATTAAAAAATTAAAAAAATTAAAAAAATAAAAAAAAAAAAAAAAAAAAAAAAAAAAAGGTGAAGACTAGAAAAATCCCATTCTTTTAATTAAAAAATAAAAATATTAGAGTATACATATGCAATACTGAATTAGACAGGTTTTTATTAGATTTTGTCAAGATTCATCAGTTACATCAATTTATTATCAATAAAGTTACTGACAGAAAATTTTCACAATAATGTTATATTTAAATAATAAAATGATGTAAGTAATGAGTTCAAATAAAAACTAATAAAAACTTGCTAATTCAGTATTGTTGTGAAATAAATTAAAAAAAAATATTATTGTGAAAATATTTTATCCCTAGTATTGCTCATTTATTATTTATAATTTAACACCTCAATATTATTATGAAAATATTGCCGTATATAGTTTTATTGAAAATATTAAAGGAATTTTAAAATGAATTACTACTATTAAACTAATGGCTTGGCTGGCGCTTGTGCGGTTGTAACAGCTCGGTTTGGTTCAACATTCCATCCAACTTTTTTTTTTTTTGATAAGTAGTTCAACATTCCATCCAACATCATAATTGCTTGGCCTTGGATCCAAGTTGGCATTGGTGTACCCATCTAGAAGCTCAATAATATCCGAATTAAATTGTAATTGCATTCTTATTTTCTATCAAGTGTAATTTCAATTAAATTTTATATTTTCTAAAAATGAGTATATTTATATAATTTTTTACACTAGATATACTTTTTTATTTATGTATTTAATATTTATCGAGCATATATGTATTATATGTACAATACTTTTCATTTTAGTCATTCATTCAAAAATAACTTTTTATTTCAGTTGTCCAATGAAAAAGTATTTTTTTTATTTTATAAAAAAATTAATATATTTGAGTTGATGACTGAGATGAAAAATTATATTTTGAAAATTTGTAACTTTTCATTTAGTTTATTAAAAAGTATGACCAGTACTTAAAAAGTATTACACCTAATCTCGATTCACTTGCATGTATTACAACTATTTATGATAATGATAATAACTGGAAGTCAAATCCAACTGTTGATGACACATTACAATGGCATGCCAACTAATTTTTAACTATTACCTTTGTGAATAAGGAGTTTCAAAAGTTTTAAGAAGACCAAAATAATAGAAAATGTTTTGGAGTTTTAAGGTGATCAACATTAAAAATAAATAAATAACATTTTTTCAAAATAAATCCATTTAATTTGTTTAGAATTTATGTTTTCTAGAAGTATACATGTTTTTTGGCTACATGAAAACCAGACAAGTATGAAGAGAAGATTAAGTTTTTATTTTTCTTGTGAGCTTTGAGAGTTTTTTCTTGAAAGAATAAAAGATCATCTCATCTAATTAGTGAGACCGTCTCTCAAACCTTGAGTGAAAGAGCCCTAGATGATTGGAGAAAAAGAGTTAATTAATTTATAAAATGAATAATTTTTAGTGCAAGTTTGATATTATTGTAGGAATTAGATTTTTCAAGTGTAGAACTTTTTTTTTTTTGAAGTATTAATTTTTTTTTTTTATAACATTGGGTGTCCGAGCTAGCGTTTCGTAGATACGCGCATCTCGACTAATCCCACGGGGACACGTAACACCCTACTAGCACATGTACTACGGTAGGGGCAAGGCTTTGCATTGGGTAGGTGACCTTAAGAGGACTCAAATTAGTAACCATTGGAGAGCACACCTAAAGTCGGACCAGTTGAATTACCCCTCAGGGTTTCTTTTTTTTAAAGTATTAATTGAAAAACTTTTTAGCGTTTGTGAATATTACTTCAAACTTTCTAGATTTATAAACAGGGGCGGCCCCGAGAGTTGGGTTGCCCTAGCCCAGTCTTAATTTTGGTTGTCCTACTTATTATTTAATATTAAAAAAAATAACATAAAGTCCAAAAAAAATTTTTTTATGCAAAATCAAGGTTACATTGTACGTTTAACCGGTTATGGTACTTTATAATTAGCACAATCCGACTCCAAGAAAATTACTTCTCCTTGCATTTTTTGAAGCAAATTCTTCAATTAAGTCATCGTAATTTAGCTTATCCAAATACTCATTCTCAATTGAGATCGTAGCCAAACCACTTAATCTCTCTTATGACATAGTAGTTCGAAGATACATTTTTATTAACTTCAACTTAGAGAAACTCATTTCCACTGAAGCAATTGTAACCGGTAATATTATTTTAAGTTTAATAGTCTTTTAACTAAAAAAAAAAATTTAGTGTTACTAACACTATTATACTCCCATAAAAAATAAAAATAAAAACACAACGCAGATAAATAAATTTAATGCAGACTTGCACAACACTTTCATCCAAAGAATAAAAATAAATAATCAACCACACAGTCACACCACATATGCCATAAAAAATAAAAATAAAAATATAACGCAGACAAATAAATCTAATGTACATTTACACAACACTCTCATTCAAAGAATAAAAATAAATAATCAACGACACAATATAGTCACACACAATATAGTCACACCACACATGCCACACAAATCACAATATATTCCGTAAAAATGAGAGTAAAAAGTAAGACAAAACTAAAAGAAAATTCAATAAAAAAGAAAGAAAGACAAAACTAAAAGGCAAAAATTTTGTCATTACTCAAGGCAGCAATAAAAAAAGAAAGAAAGACAAAAAATTTTGTCATTTCTCAGTAGTAAAGTAGGCAGCAGCACAGTCACAGCACACACACCACAAGTTCACAACCACAAATTTGAGAAAAAATCTAGAACAGTTCATACACTTTTAAACACTTGAAGTCTTGAAACACCAAATAGCATCTGAGAGAGAGAGAGAGAAAAATGCCGGAGCTGGACCAACTGAGCAGCAGAGCAAGCAAGGAGGTGAGGAGCGGAGGAGGCATGATCGCGTGAGGACTGAGGTGTCGTCGCGTCGATGCTGCCGCGGTGCCACCGTGGGTCTGCGTGCCGGTGGTTTCAGCCTTTCAGATCTGGTGGTTTCAGTGATTTGAGATTTTTCTAGATTGTGAAGGATTAGGCATTTTTTTTTTGCACATTTGGTAACCCGTAGCTTGTGCAGTTGTGTATTGTGTTGTTTTATTTTGTTTTTGGGTTTAGTTTATAGCTAGATCTGTTAATTTACTTGTCCTTAATCCAAAATAAAATCTTGATTTGTTGGTTTGTTGGGTGTATTGGTTTATGATTTTTTTTTTTTTTTGCCCTTTTTATATATATATATTTTGCCCTCTAATAAAAATTTTCTTTTATGAATATAATTTTTTTTTTCTTTTAATGTATACGTATAAAATTTTTTTTTTATTATGTATAGTATAATTTTTTTTTTTTCCTATTGGTTGCCCTGGGGTGGGGGGTTGCCCCAGCCCAAGGGCTTGCTGGGCTTACCCCAGGGCCGGGCCTGTTTATAAAGCATAAACAGTGAATTATACTGTTGTTTCTAAAGTTTTAAATTTCAATTTTGACATCATAGTTGTTTTCAACTTTTTATGTACTCCTCTTTAACGAAATTATCAAATGTTTGGTAAATTTAGGTAAAAGAGTTTTAAGTTTTAACCCCTTAAAGCAATTTTTCACCCTTCCCAAAACAAAACCAGATAGACCTTAACATTCTATATTGTGAAGAAATTTTGAGAAAGGAAGGATGATTTTATTTTGTTAAACACATGTATACCTCCAATGTACAAGAGATATTATTTCCTAATTAAGAGATGAAAATATGGAAATTGTATAACGTAAAATGGTAAGGAAGTTAATAGGTGACTATATATAAGGAAATCTATATATTATAAATTAAAGCAAAAGACGTTGTCATCTTTCTGCCACGTGGCATTTAAGGTAATGTCTTCTGTTTGACATGTAGCATCTTAGATGGCACATGAATTAAATAAAGTAAATTAAATACCCATTACCTCATAATAAAAACTACACCATTAATAAATTAAATACTCACTACCCAATTAAATGCTCATATTTAATAAATTAAATAGTCTTATTAATTAATTCAGATATAAATAGATATATTCCACACTGATTATCTCAATGTATTTATTTACAATAAGCACTATTTGTGAATGTAGCTCCTCAAGAGGGTGATAGAGATAAGGTCTCACTATTACGAAGGCTCTATCACAAACACTACTTATATTATCCCTTTATGAAAGGCGGTGACTGTAAATACAGTATCATGCAACTCCAGACCACTGAAGATGGTGAATTAAATCCTGGGCATCGCACCAAATATATAGCAGGGTTGTCGAGGTTTACCATGACTCGTCATATCAACACTATTAACGAATAAATCTCTCATAAAAGCAGGATTCGAAATATTATCGAGGAGACTGTTGAAGTGCGCATAAATGATTGTGTGCCTATTGGCTATTGCGCTAGCAACAGGATCTGAAGATATGAAATAGTCACACGGCGACACGATGGCGCATTTAAATTGCAGAGACAAAGATGTATATTAAAATGAACAGTTTCTCTATTACTAAATTACCGGTAACCCATTACCGCATAATCTATTGACTTGGTATAACCTATTTGTTTTATAGCATTCATATGGGCTTTCAAAGTAGCCATCAGGTACTCGCGTCATGCTGAATGAGATGTCAGTCATGTTAAATGCACGAGACACTATATGCTAGTGCGATACGAGTGAGGGAACTGGGTGAATGAGTAGATTCATTTTATAGATGGAATCCTTCCAATTTTAGTATTATTTAGTTTAGACAGTGTGACTAGGATATTATCATTAGGCCTGACTCAATTAATTTAGATACATGTCATTTAATTATTGGGATGGTGGACGGATGATGTAGTTCACCTGGTGGACTGAATAATTTCTCTTACTTATCAACTGACTACTAAGACAAACAAAAACAAATTTTTTTATAAGTACAAAAACATGTTAGTAAAGTAATACTTTAATCTCGCTAAGAGGAAGGGAGAAGGGGAAATAAGAGAGATGTGAAGAGAGATAGAGGAAGGTGCAAGCAGGTCATGTTTCTTTTCATGTATAAAATCCACTTAAGTGCATCGAAGTTAGAAATCATACCTCATACTCCATAGGCTGCCAAGAATAATCTATTAAAAATGTCAGGTAGGAATTGAGAGAGTAAGAGAGAGAGAGAGAGATTGTTTTTTCTACATTAAAAGATAGTTTGACAAATTGTCAAGTCATACCTGCTCAAAGTATGCATTACGCAGGCGTGCATGGTCACGAGCTTCCTCTCGCAGCTCAGAATACATATTCGCTGTCATCTCAACAAACGTTAAACCAATTATTAATGCAGAATGCATTTGTCCAACAATTTAAGGCATATAAAGATAAGTAATTTTGTTGACAAAAGAATATTACCAACTGCATCTCCAGTTTCAAGCCAAACAGGAGCTGCTCGAGCAGAGCCACGATCTTGCAACCTGTCACCATAGACGCCTCTCCCTTGTCCACTACTGTAAGCACTAGCCAAAACTTGAGAACTTCTGCTTGAGCCAATAGTGGCATCAGCAGAACCATTTCTGTCATACTTCCATATACCAGAATCCTGAGATGCCAATTTCCTGACAGCTGAAGCAAAATCTATAGCACCCCTAGATGGAATGGAAGACCCAGATTTGAACATAAGCATGTTGTCCTTGTCAGAAGATCGAAAAGGATTGCCATTTTGTTGAAGATCATTTGGAGGACCATTCTGACTATCGGCAACAGGAAGTGCAGGGAAGTCCATTGCAGTAAGATTGGGGGTTGACAAGGTCTTTGAGTTCACATTCGGACTGAAACCACCATCAACTTGAAGCTACAATTAAAATAAAAATCTACCATGAAATGCCCTAAATACAAAGGTTCTATTGCAGATATTGAATATGATAAAACTATCAATAAATTCTACTGAATCAATCATGAAAACTAGACACATAATCATGTTACTTCAGCATACATGAAAAACCACATGACCCTTCAAAACCAAATGCCATTGCCCTATCCAAACCATGAAGCATACAGCAAAAGATGAAGCAGTTGTAAACTAAAAAACAGATAAATGAAAAACAGTGTTAAACTGTAAGAAGAGGATGACCCACAGAGAATCACTAACTCCCCCCTGTACCACACCAATGACTAAGGAACCGGAGGCCATAGATGACTATGGTGGCATTGAATCACGTCAAAATTCTATGGGAGCCAGCTCTTCCCTGCCAAAAGAAGGCATCAGGGGAATTGCTCTCTACGGTTAGCATCTTACCCATTACAATTATTTATTGCATTACAGATAATTCTATGAGATGAGGCATAATGCCTTATTTTGGAGACATTTATGGCAATAAACTAATATCAGCAAGAGAAGGGGAAGAGGTGCAAGCAGCAGAGATAAAAAAAAAATTAAAAAATTAAAATTTTGATGGTTAAGTAAGTTGAAGCCACATGGTCTTTATCGATAAACCATTTATCAGAATAAAAAAGTTAAAATATGCAATCCTGAATATTCTTAGCTAGCTATTTTCAGAACAGGATTCTGAAAATTGATAGAAAGATTTTGGAGGGTCACAACGTTTGAACTTCAACTATCATTACACAGTTCTGCACATCTCAATTATGCTGTAAACGCAAATACAAAAATATGGAAGTAGTTAAAGTAAAGGAAAAAAAAAAAAACCTAAATCAAATAAAATATATGAAATGCAATAAATTCAGAAATTGTGATCCACTACATCTCCATACAACATGAGACAGCTGAGCATACCTCTAACTGGGTGAGCATCTCAATAGTTAGGTTTAAATCGCCTCCACTGGCAATGTAAACTTCTGTAAGGCTTTCAGCAGCAAAACCAGGGAACTGAGAAACCAAGAACTCAACAGGGTTCATATCATTATCCTCCACAATTGCATGCTCACCCAACATATCATTCACAAACCCATGTCTAGAATTGCCATCATAAGGAGGCCCCTCCCTGAACTGATGACTATTCACAGTTTGACTGTCCCAGGGCTTAGTTGACATATGCAGAAAACTAGCCGATGACAAATCTTCACCATAGGCTGAAGAAGAAAATCTCAACTTTCCAGCAAAGCTATTACCATTAATATTGTGTGGAGATAGTTCTTGCTGTTCATTTAACAAGTATCCACTGCCTGTAGAAGCAGGAAACTTTGATGCTTCACTAACATCATGCAAGGACAAGCCTGCCAAAGAGAGGTTCCCAATACCTTGAGATTCATCTTCTCCCATGACCTTAAAGTCAGGGGTAATATCATCGGGGAGCTGGCGACGCCAGAATTGGTGAGCCTCTTCATCAGAAATATTTGAAACAGATGACTCTGATCTATCTAGCACTGATTTTCCTAAAGTCCCAGAAGTAGCAAGCCTTGCTGTCGCATCTGCGGTGCTGGTGCTTCCAGATGATGATGATCTGAGGGCAAAGGGAACAAACTCTGCTGCATTTGGATTCAAAGTTGTTGCCTTGCTTAGGTTGCTCAGCTTTGCGGTGTTTGCTTGGGTTAACTTCTTGGATAAGCTCATTATTTACTCAAATAAAAACGAAAAAACTATTATACATGCATATAATGACTCTGAATAAGAGCAAAACTCAAATTCCAGCAAGCTTCAGCCAAACCCTGCAAAAAAATCCCATTCAAGTATACTAATTATTCAAATTGACCAAAACATTTCAATTTCAACACACACCCACATGAATAAAATCCAGTGTTTACCACAAATGAACTCAAATGCCATATCTCATATAACACAGACTGCGAAATCTAAATAGAACTCAATCTCAAAACTCCTATATGTATAAAATTGGCAACAAACAGAATAATTACAATAGAAAACCCATCAGAAAGGTGCAGATAAAAGCGCAGGCACTGTATGTATCTGTCACCAAAAAATGAAATGAAATTAACTAAAGCTAACCCATTTCCACTTAACCAAATTTCATTAAAGGGATAAAATTGCACAAAGAAATGCTTAAAACCTCATCATTTCTTACTTCATAAGATTAAAGAATTCACAAAATAAACAACATAAGCAAGATAACACAAAATCCTCACCCAATTATTATTAATGATGTTAAGTAAAGCAAACCCTAATTACAACATAAAAAGTCAAATTTTTACAACTAAATCTAATAAATAAAAAAAACAGATGACCTCCTGTTATTAGATTTTAAGAGATCTCAATCAATTCAACGCCCAGAAAATTGAATAAAAATATAATCTTTACAAAAAAAAAAAAAATCAGAGAAAAACAAAATAAAGCTTAACTAAGGCTGCAAATTTATAGAGGAAGGAAAAGGTATTTGAAAGATCTAATACATACACAAAAAAAGCATATACCTTTACGAATCAAATCAAAGGGATCCATCGGCAAAGATTGGATGAGATAAGATTTAGGAGAGAATAAATATACAATAGAAGAAGAAGAAGATGATGGGATTTTTCTAGGGTTTCGAGCTAGAGAGAGTTTTAATCGCAGCTTTACAAAGGGGGAGGTCTATCTCTATGTGTATTTGTGTGCGTATGTAAAGAAATGTGTGGATTTTTTGTCTGAAATGAAACCCTTGTTTAGCTAATCCCACTACCACCACCACAGAAAATATATTAAATAAAACAAACCCAACTCTTCGCCACTCGATTTGACCTCTCTTTCTTTCTCTCTCTTGATTAATGACTATTGACCCTCCAGCTTTCATCCAAACAAAAAAATAGATGTATTGACCCCCTATTTGTGCAGATTGATTAATAAATTAAAATAAAAAAGTTGGTCACGCATGTTAGTTGCACATATGATCAACTATATAATACTGTTGTTGCAGGAGTGTATACGAAACTCTATAGTTCTTTGCCCAATTTTCATTTGGTAGTCCAACTGGTTCGATTTTGGATGTGTTTTTCAATGGTCGTTAGTTTGAGTCTCCTCGGGACTATCTACCTAAGGCAAATCTTTGCACCTATCGTGATATAAGTGCTAATAAAGTGTTGTGTGTCTCTATTAGATTAGTTAAGGTGCGCGTATCTATAGAACGCTAATCCGGACACCCAAGATTATCCCAAAAAAAATTTCATTATTCACCTTTATTTGAATTTGATAGCACACTCCAAATTAGATTGTTCCGGTTTTTTTTTTTTAAATGAAAAAATTTATGATAAACCAATCTGAACTTTTATAATATTACTATTACAAATAATTTTTTTTGACGTTTTCATAATTACCATCCTATCTTTAGTTTTAAGTTATTAATAGCAATTTACACAAGGATAACTTTTAGTAAATGTATTTTCTACCTAGTCAGCCTTATGGCACCACTACCATATGGGTTTCAAGAGACGTGAGATTATTAGTATTTTTTTATTTTTTATGTATAATGAGATTATTAGTAATTAGTTTTAGTCCTCACTCAGTTCTACCAATTACCAATAGACAGAAAATCACACATTACATAGGTTTTTCTTTTGGCAATGGTGTTTAAATAACTCAAAGATTGAGTCAAGTTGCTTTTTTTTTCTTTTTTCTTTTTTTATGCTTACTTGCTTAGGTACTTCTTCATTCCAGTTCCAAAATATATATGGTGAACTCTTTTAGTAATCTGCATAACACGTGTCAAATAAAGGATTACGTGTATTCAAATTGGATATTATTTAATGAAAAAAAAAAAAACAATCTTTTGGAAACAAAAAGATAATTGTTATTCATAGCACAAAATTTGTATGACGTGGTATTTGTGTTTTAGGTTAATATTACAAAATTATTTAGTCTTTAGTCTTAATCAATGGTCATTCAACCGTATAACATTTCTATTTATAAATAGTTATTAAGTGGTGATTAAGTAATTTCCATTTATAGATAGTTATTAAGTGGTTGATTAAGTTAAGGATTTGAGACGCTCTTATTACCTTTTTTTTTTTTTTTTTTAATTTGTTTCGTCTTTTTTAATTTAATAAATCTTATTATCTAGTTCATTTATAGTGTAGATTCTAAATTAAAATCCTTCATCCTCACTTGTTGTAAACAAACAAAAATAAAAATAGATTAAGATAATGTGAGATGCTCTCTCTCTCTCCTTCATCCTCACTTGTTGTAAACAAACAAAAATAAAAATATATTATTAAGATAATGTGAGATGCTCTCTCTCTCTCTCTCTCTCTCTCTCTCTCTCTCTCTCTCTCTCTATATATATATATATATATATATATTATAATGTAAAATCGAAAGTTTTTTTTTATTAACTTTACAATATTTTGACACATTAATTTTTGTGTTCTCTTAATTTTACACATCATCATTGTTTTTTTATTAATTTTAAATGCTTATTTTCTTTTATTGGTTGCCCCGACTATTATTCCTCCTCCCCACTCTTCTCTCTCATTTTTCGAACCCTCTTTCTTCCTCTTCAGACTCCTTTCTCACTCTTTCTCTTTCTCGGTTACCTGAAGCCCTAACTTAAGATTTGTAGGAGTTTGTTTTTAAAGAGGAATAATTCCCACAAGCTCTCTTGATAGCCACATAATATAACTTTTGCTGGAAGAGAGTTGTTGGACAAGGACATAACAGAGATTTTTTAGAAGACCATAATCTATTTACTTTCCTCTTGGAGAGACTTTATCTTCAAGTCCACTGAATTGAACGAAAGAGATGGTAGACAAGTTTTGGAATAAGATTAAGACTTAAAAAAGCAATATTAAGGCCAAGAAAGAAGATCCTAGGGGGCGGGCTTGTCCTTCACTTCAGGTTTTCCTTCTTTCCTTATATATTTATTGAACCTATACCATGGTTCCGGAAAAGAGAAGAAAGCATTTTTGGTGAATATTACGCTCATACATGATTTTAGAATTCCCCACCATTCTACGTACGCTTATACCGCTAACCCATAATTTACCCGGAGAAGAACTAATCTAGGATCCGGCTAATTTTAGTGAAAGTGATGAATTGAAACCCTTACATCCAAATTTCCTATGGCCAATGGTTTGCTCATCAATTGTTTGATAGAATTCCTTAATGATAAGTTCATTGCTGAACCAAAGTTCCCATCACCAAAACTCATTAGAAATCTTTTTTTCTTTTTTTCTTTTTTCCAGCTATAATAAGCCACTAAGACTTATTGTAGTTACAAAGACTCATCATAAATCTAATTTTTTATACCATACAATGATCTGAACCATGATTAAAATATTGGAATTTTCTATTTGATTCCTTATATGTTTCTATTTTATCATGTTTTGTTCAATTTAAATTGTTAACAATGCTTAAGTCAACATATTATGTGATCAAAGGCGGAGCTATGTACAAGCTTGACTGGGCTATAGCCCAGTCAAGCTTTTTTTTTTTTTCAAAATTTCATAGGTAATTTTTTCTTTTTTTTTTTAATAGTCCTATACCTAGCCCAGTCTAAATTTTAATCACAATCTCAGCCCTAACCCAGTCCAATTCACTAGCCCAGCAATTCCAATTTAAAACCCAAAATCATCTCAACATAAAATCAAGCCAGGAATTTCAATCAAACCCTAACCCAAATAATTCCAATTTCATTATCATCTAAACATAAAATTCCCAATTAATTCCAAAAAAAAAAAAAAACTCACAATCAATTAATAAAAAAACCTCACTGACATTGTGGACTGTCGTGCGTCGGCCAGCCTCAGCAGTGGAAGAAAGCGCATCTCCTCCGCCGGTCCGCCCGGAACAGGTATGGTTTCTCTCTCAGTCTCTCTTTCGCTCTCGGCTCTTTCATCTTTGCCCCTCCACGCCGTCACGCGGCCTGACAGTCACGGGCTCACGGCCATGGCCACACGGTCACGGCCTCACCTCACGCACGGTCACCACCACACCGACCACCAGGACCAGCTCTCTTTCTTTCTTTCTTTTTCTTCTCTCTTCTCCCTTTCTTTCTTTCTTTCTTTCTTTTTCTTCTTTCTTCTCCAGTTGACTCCGGTCTCCCTTTCTTTCTTTCTCTCTCTTATTTTCTGATTCAGTGATTCTCTACCATTACTTATTTCAATTAGCAATTTGTTTTTTATTAATTCTTTATTCATTCACTGTTTCAGTATCAGTACACTTTGCTTTTATCAATTTAACACGTTACCAGTACACAGTACACTATGTGTCTATCACACTGTATCAATCACTTTTTATTTAATTATTTTAGACTATTAAGTTAATAGTTATTTTTATGGAAGATGGTTTCTTGTATATTGTTTGGTTATATACATCAAAAGAGAACTTGCTAGAAATATCAATTCAGATTCGATAATTAATGATTTTTACTCTATCAAGAATGGCAGGGCACCACTTAAGTAGTATCTATTTTTTTTTATTTTTTTTGCTTTATTTAGGATAGTATCTATTGTATTTGCATTGCATTTTTTTTTTTTTTTTTGCTTATGTATAGAATATGCATTGAGGGGTAAAGTTCATTATGTCTCTCCCTGACTAGGTGTATTTTTTTTTCTATTTAATAAAATTTTCTCGTACCGTCAAGATTTATTTACTTGATATTCTAACCCACCCTAAAATAAATTCCTGGCTTCGCCCCTGTATGTGATAGATTCGTGAAAGAAATTTGATTTACTTTAATAAATTATTAACAATGCTCAAGTTAACATATTTTGGTTTCTACGGTATTATCTGTGGCCATCACAGATTTACAGTTGCAGTTCTACAACTTGTGAGTTCTGAAAATTTATTGATAGTATCAAGTCGACGTGTGATTATGGCAATTCAACATTCAATTGATCTATTCTAATATTCTTCATTCAACTTTGTCTTAAAAGCACATTGAAGATGTTGCTCTTAGGGACACACATGATGGATTCTATTAAAGAGAAAGTAAAAATTGAAGGGTTATTAGTAGGGCACATAGAAAATTGTTGAGAAGATGGAAGTGTGCAAGACCAAATTGGTTGCTCATTGTTGATATTATAAGTTTTAGAGGCTTTGCTTTGCTCATGATTGATATCATGGTGAATATTGTTTAGAACTGAGGTTCAACCTTTGGCACATAGGATCAATTTGGAGCACAAATACTAATATGACCATATTTTAAAATTTTCATAGAATATGACTTTCAATTTCAATATCTGTCTAGAATTAAATTGTTTATAGTTATGTAACTATCGAGTGTGTATTCTAGTTTCTTCAATGAAAATGAAAAGAATTTTGTACTGGGTAGGAAGTAGAGGCAACCACATAGTGTCAAAGGATGGTTAGAATGATAACCCAAAATGGAAGTGGTAGCTTAGTGCCATGGCTTAAAGATTCATATTGAGTAAGGAGGCTAAATATTCAACCGATTTTGTTATTTAGGAATGTAATTTTTTCTAACCTTTTTAGTTGTTGAAATTAGACTAATTTTTTTATTAATAATGAAGTGTATATATGTCTTTTGTGCATTTATGTAAAACTGCCCCGCGCATTTTTGTCAAAATTTTATATTTGAACCTTTTTCTACATGAAGATATTAATGATAGAAAATGATGTCTCAGTTCTTATTAATTTGAAATTTGTTTCCTATACCAATATTTTGGGTTTTTTCTTTGTAAATTTTGTTTAGCTCCGTGATATAGAATTGTTTTATGTGAAGCTTGATGAGATTTATGTTGCTCTATCAATTTTCTTGGGGGAATAGTTATCTTAATTTTCAAGTTTTTGTTTTGGCCATTAAAGTTTCCTAGCAGTGAAATGGGGTATTATATTTACTGTAAGTTCTTTTGCTCTTTGAGATCTGAGCACCTTTTATGACCCTTGATCTGGTATAGAAATTCAGATAATTTCAGATATTGAGGAGTTTGTGATGTTGTAGAAAAATATTGGCATAATTGGAATGATTTAGAACCACCAAATCTTTCTAACAAAATAGAGTTTTTTCAAAGTTCTCCATTTACAAGATAGGTGAGGTTGTTTAGGGTTTATCGAACGTGAGAGAGAAGATGAGAGTCGTGAGTTTTTATTTTCTTTTGTTTTAATTTTGTTAATGTTAACGGCAGTGAGAGGATATGTAACAGAAGTTAAAAAATAATACCTCAGTTGGGCAAAGTGTTAAGTTTGAAACCACAGGTAGGCAAAGTCTAAATGGGCCAAACCACAAGTGGGTAAAATGTACTTTCCCCATATATATATATATATATATATATATATGATCGGTTCATATTTTTTCATATCATTAAAAAAAAGAGGACACAAATGTTCGCAATTTTTAGATATTAATGTCCACAATTTATGAATTTTGATATTCACATTTAAATGGCGTAGTGACTTAGATAGTATGAACTAATATTTACCCATATATACACACACTATGATAACAAGCCTAAGGCCCTCAACTCAAATTATCCCCAACATTTATGGTAAGAAAAAAGGAAGAAAGAAGTTATGAATTAAGGTTGCGTGAGACGCGTTACTTAATAAATAGTTTTCAACAACAATTTTGTTGAATTGCTATAAGTGTGGTCCAATACATTTATGCAATAACTAAATGCAATGCCTTTGGATTAATTGTTTGTCAAACTATTAATTTAGTCCTCGAATTATTGGGTAAAATTCATTTTGATCCCTCAACTTTTAATCGTCAGGTTGGGTTTAGTGGGTGATTTGTGATTGTTTTGATTTGTTGTTGTGGACTGATGTGCGGTGGTGGCGGTGGATTGTTGTGGTTTGCTTGGTGGTTTTTGCCATGGGGGTGATTTGTGGTGGGTTGAGGTGGGTTTGCGGTGGGTTGGGGTGGGTTTGCGGTTGGATGTGGTGACCAATGATGGAGGATGTGGTGGAGAGTTGGGTGTTTTGGTTGCCGTTGTTGGTTGCAAAATAATAATAATAATAATAATAATAATAATAATAAACAAAAACATTACTAAAAACTACGTAGAAACACTTGTCCAACAAACTTTTAGATCTCAAAACTGCTCAAATATTCTTGAGAGCAATTTCTCAACACACCTAAATACAAGTTTGAAAAACACAAAACATAAACCGACCAAACTTGCCCCTAGAGTTTTTCCAATCAATGCATTCATACCAAGGGAATATAACTTCTCTTAAACTTTTTAAAAATTAAAATTTCACCCTTATATTTATCTAAAATTTTCATAAAAATATATAGAGAACCACTTAAACTCTTAGTATTTATTATATGACTCTCCCCATTTATTAAATGACTACCCTCCACCAAACTTGAAATTTTAGTTCCACCCCTGGATTATACTAAGTGGCAGTATCGTAACCTAAAGTTATAATACGCGAGTTTCATATACAAATGAGATTTTTTTTTTTTTTTTTTTTTGTAAATGTACAACTTAAAAAGTCCTTGCTAAGTTCTAACAAGTCATTATACCGAGATGCTATTGACCTGATGCACTCCTCTAGGTAACCATTAAGAGAATCAAAACATAATTTGCATCCCCTTCTACCATGATGGGTAGGAAGTGTTTAGACTTTGTAATTTGAACGAGCTATTGAATTGCTTCAGCTTCAGCCACTACAACATCATAACTAGGGAAAGTCTTTGTCCAACCTTTTAAAATAGATCATTTGTCATTCTTAGCAACCATCACTAAGCATGGATAATCTCTTGAATAGGCTGCATCAACTTTTAGCTTCACAATAATAGAAGGGCTTTGTTTACCTAATATTTCCTAGAATGGTATGGACAGATCTTTGGTTATCAACTGTCACAAACTCATGGAAGCTATGATCCCGCAATCTTATGATAGCAATAATATTACCTTTTTATCACCTTTGAAATACACTTGGTTCCTTAGGTTCCATATGGCATCTAATGTCAAAGCTATCCTCAAGGAATTTTGCTCTTGTGATTGTTTTGAAGGCATATTTGCATTGTTAGCTGCAATTGGAGGATCAAGGACAAGCTTAGCAATGTCCGCATAATAGGAAATCTGAAAGATATCAAGCCTTACACCCCACATGCCTCCAAACCAGATGGCACAAGCAACTTTACATTGGAAGAATAAATGCATGCAGGATTCGATTTCTTCAAGACAAAGAGAGCATGCTTTGCCCTCCAAACCTACCCTTTAGGCAAGATTTTCTTTGGTAGGCAGAATGTTCAAACCTATCCGCCACATCAACATTCTTACCCTGTCATGTATCTTCAGTTTTCATAACTTCTATCACATCACTTCATTGTCAGCAACTTCGTGGTGCTCTAGGCTTACTCTATAGGTGGATCTTGTAGAGAACTGACCCTTAGAGCCATTAATCCAAATAAGCTTATCAGGCTTTGGAATTATAGGGATAGATAATCTTTTTAATGGCCTCCACAAGATCAGCCACAGAAAAGCTCAAACAACCTCTCACATCTCCATTCATGAGTGGCTGCATTAATTAGGCTACTTGCCATTAGAGGTGTAATGCATACTGAATAATACTTTGGCTTAGGTTTAAAATCCTCCAGCCATGGTATCCAAGGGTCCAACAAAACATCAATTGATTTCTCATCACCAACTAGAAAGCAAGCCCCCTTCAAAATTACATTCTTAGCCTTCTCAATTGCTCTCCAAATAGGAGAAACATTCTTGAGTAGATCATTTCTAAGTCAATTACTTCTGACTTTACTTCTCATGCAAAGGCTATCTCTATTAAATGTGAACATCCAAGTAATTTTAGCTATGAGAGCACAGTTAAAGTCCTTGGACTTTCTAAACCCGAGGCCACGACACTTCTTAGGAAAGAAAAGTT
The DNA here is from genome assembly GCA_907173295.1 of Fagus sylvatica. NCBI lineage: Eukaryota > Viridiplantae > Streptophyta > Magnoliopsida > Fagales > Fagaceae > Fagus > Fagus sylvatica. The sequence continues at coordinate 5,432,116 of OU015765.1, forward strand.
GATCCCAAGCCTTCCAAGCAAGATATCTTCCATTTTTCTTTTTAAAATTCCACCAAAACCGTCTCATTTGAGCATCAAAATTCTCACAAACTTTTGAAGGTAGCTCAAAGGTAGACATAGCGTATGTTAGCACGGTTTGTGCCATCGATCTGATCAATGTGCACTTGCCCACTCAAGAACAACACTTACTCCTCCATCCCTCCAACCTAACCTCCATCCTATCTTGAAGATATTTGAAGTTATTGGACTTGTGTCTTGTGAGGAACAGCGGGGCCCCAAGGTACATGGCATCATTTTTTAGACATTTTATCTACGAAATATACTTCAAATTTCTCCTCAAACTCTTCTGTGATAACTTTGAAATCACAAGACCATATATCCCTCTTCTAATCCTTTGTCCATATCATTTACAATACAACTCCAAACATTAACATTCATTCAAAGCTTCTTCCTCACATCTCTTTGCTTTGGTAAAAAGCATAATGTCGCCTGCTTACATAACATGGGTTATGGATAGACCCCTAGACCCCTAATATTGATCATCTTAATGCCGCTGATTTTTCCTTCCATATGCTCCTTCTCAAATAGCCAAGAAACCACTTCTTAAGCAAGGATAAACAGGTACAAGAATAGAGGATCCCGCTACCTTAATTGTAACTAGCTAAGGAAAACGTTAACTACATCTATGCTTATACCCCAAAAGGACTACTCAAGTTGCAATTGAGACTCCTTGCAATTCTTTATAAAGCCCAATTATACCATGTATATGTCCAATGTGGGGCTCAATACACATGTCAACACTGCTGGATTTTAACGAAGACGCAATCACACAATTTTGAACACATGCTCACGAAAAAAGCTTTTAAAGGTTTTTGAAGGAAACCCAACCTCCTAAGAGTCTTAATGACTTCAAAATATTTTAAGATTAATTAGATGCTTTATTTAAATAGCTTAAAAACATTTATAGGACTCAACTTACAATAGCAGCATAAAAATAAAAAAATAAAAAACAACCCATGTACGAAAATGCTAAAAAGGACATGACTAGCTAAAAACTAGAAGTCGGGTTAGACCCATTCAAACCACTTTCCTAAGAACTCTTGAAACAATTATCATACACATGAACTCATAATACCAACAACCTAACACTGTTGGACTCCTAATATTGCTCTAGTGGACTCCTAATGTTACTCATCCAAATAACCCACTTATCGGTGCATACGTGGGACCCTCAACAACTCTTGCATGTAACATTCCTCCCCCATTAAAGTCGGCCTTTGTCCTCAATTGCATAATCCCCAAATTTTTGTAGCACATGTACCCGATCTTCTCAAAATACTTTGCATACAATGAACCACTTCCTTACAATAAAGGAATATAATCAGGTAAACGTGGAGGTGGTAAGCTTTTGAGCTTTGCAAAAATTTCTTCAACCCAATATTGTTGTTTGCTTAAGTTGTGTGAAGCTGAAATGGTTTGATTTTGTAACTCTCCCATGGTCTTCTTATCTTCAAGCTTGCATTGCTCAGCTTCCTCCTTAATTGGCTTCTCCCATTCATGGCCACGACTAGCCAATTGTAAGGATTGGTAGTTCACTTGTATATCCTTGATAATTTTCATTTGATCAAGGACTAGAGAACATATCTCTTTCAATTTCTCCACGTATTCTAACAATGTTTTCTCCATACCTAAATGATATGTTGACAAGTGTGGGGTGGTTTTTTTTTTTTTGGTTTGGAATGGTTGGGAAGATCGATGACTCTAATACCAATTTCTGCTGTGACATTTTGGTGAATTTGCTGTGGTGAATTTGCTGTGACTTGGTTTTGATAAACTTGTTAATGATTTTTTTTTTAAATTAATTATTTTTTAACTGCTGTGAACTCGCTGTGAAGTCTTGATCAATTTAATTTGAGGTTTTGATGAAGCTGTTGTGAGATTTTTGATAATTTCATTTTTGAAGTTTTTAATTGACTCTGTTTTTGCTATGAATATGTTGTGTTGTGTATTGTTTATGAACTGCGATTTGAGTTTGGGTGGTGGTGATTTTTCCATATTGAATTGGGTTTGCGTTTTTCTTTTTTTAAATATTTTTTTTTAAAATAATATATTAAGAAATTATTATTTTTAATAGTTAACGGCAATTGTGGATGGAAAGGATAACACTGACAACAATGTGAATTTAAAAGGATTGAAAATGGTAATTTTTAAATTTAATAACTGAAATAATAATTAACAAAATTAACGGGTGTAAATTGTACTTTCTCCTTAAAAATTATATGTAAATTAAAGAAAATATTTCACTACTATCATTGACACTAAACATTAAAATAGATAGTAAAAATAATAATAATAATAATAAAAGCAATAACCTTCTCATGTAAGACTGAGTTTTTAACAAAATAAAAAATTATGAAAGACAATTAAAATAATTTAAAATAAACAATGAAATTTCGTTTAAATTTTTTATAATAAACTTTTAATCATAGTAGTATTTTAAATTTCTTAGAATATTGACAATATAGTTTCATGTAAAAGAAATTAGGCAAAAGTTCAAATTACACCCCCAAGTATGGTTAGTTCTCATTTTAAAATTTTAGTCCCCTATATTTATTTAGGTGTCAAATTAGTCATTTTTAGTCTACTGAGGAGTAAATACTACCATCAATGTATTAAAAAAAAAAAACCAATTATTTTATTAACTTAGGAGACTAAAATAACAACTAACCACACTTAGAGAATGTAATTTGAATTTTTACCTAATTTTTTTAAGGCAAATGATATTTCCGCACCACGTTTTTTATATTTTTGCACTATTGGTTAGTTTTTTTATATTAAATGGTGTGGAAATATCTAAAAGTGGTGCGAAAATAGCACTGTCCTTTTTTTAATACATTAGCAACATTATTTAATGAACTAAAAGGACCAATTCGGCAACTAAATAAACTTAGGGGACTAAAATGACAAAAATAAAACTTAGGAGACTAAGATGACAGTTGACCAAATTTAACGGGTGTAATTTGAATTTGCCAAGAAATTATCTTATTATCTTGGCCAAAATACAAATTACACCCTCTAAATTTGGTCAAAATTACCTAACCCATCCCTACAAAACCCAAATCTAACCCTCCAAGCCATTGATTTAGAATCACTACACCCCGCCATCCACGGCGGTTTCAACCCAGCAAACCACGCACAGACCTCAACCCATTTCTTCCCTTCATTTCCATCACCTTTTGAAAGATAAACTTACCTTGCGACGATGCTATGTACAATAGTTTCTTGAATCGCCATCGAAAGTGCACAATTTTCACAGAGAGGTCAATGGTGGCCTAGAGATCTGAGGTTTTTTATTTGAGATCTTTGGTCTAGAGATCGGTCTCCAACATTTTCTGGGTGGAATTTTAATGAAACATGGTTTGGTTTGATGTTCACTGTTCACATGGTTTTTTTATATATGATTCTTGAGTATTTGTTTTTGTTTCAGATTTGCGATGAGATCGTTGACTTGGAAGACCTGAGTTTTTCTTTTTCCTTTTTCTTTTTTTCTTTCTTTTTTATTACTGAATTGAGTGTTATGTTCTTACTGATTGGTTTGTGATTTTTTTTTTTATCCGAAATTATTTTTTATTAATTATGGATTTTTTTTATTAAAAAAACTAAAAGATAAAATAAAAATTATTACAGTTAACCGTGTAACAGTAACGGACTAAAACATAAATTGAAAATTGAAACAATTTGAAAGTTAAGGACTAAGTTGAAACGGTGTAATTTGTATTTTGGCCTATTATCTTTTTAACTTTAATTTATCTTTAATGCACCTATTATCTTTACAGTTAACTTTAACCATGAGTCTTGGGCCTCTTGGCCAGTATAACCCGCTTCCATAAATTGAAACTATGACCTCTTCATTTTAGCACTTCATTTGAATATTAAGGCGAGTGTTATTAAGGATCAAAAATTGGTTAATGAAGAGAGTAAACCTTAAAATGCATTCATAGAACATTTCGATTGCAATCAAGATACCAATAGGCCGCGCAAACAGCTTCCCGTAAGTGTAAAGAGATTACCTTTTAACAAAAATAAAACCTTAAAAATTGGATTTTCAATGGAAATTTATCATTTGAAGCATTCAAGAAAAATAAAAGGATAATGATCATTTTGGATACAGAAGATATTGTTGCACTATGGTAATTAATCAAATGAGTTATAACATTTCATCGGCAATCTATTCAAATCTGTCAATGTCACCCCTTGCGGGAACTTTCAATAGGAACATGCTCTCAAGTCTCAAATCATTGTGTAAACTCTGAAGAAGAGAAAAAAAGTGAGCACCAAATAAGGACTTTCTCTCAAAACATTAAACCATTTTGCATAAACTATTGGTCTTCCATCCATTTTGTTCTACTTTCAACTAACTTTTTGCACGACAGCAGAAGGGGGACACAACATGCTAACAGGGAACCGTGACTGTTACTGAAAATTACACCCACAAACCACATATGTTTAAGCACACATCAAGGTCTACATATTACCGAACGGAAATCTCACGGATACGCTTCTTGCCTGTAAGAATCACGAATCAAGAGGTCCAGACTGCCCCCTTTCATTTAGTTTCTTACCAGAGTAGCAGGGGCCTATCTAACCTGATGAACTGTTAGATTCTTGTTTGATGCAGTAAGTCATGAATTATTATTACGCAAAAATGAATCACGTCATTGTAAATTATAGGAATTTAGTATATCCCTTGTCCTCTCTCTATGGGCTTGGTATGAGCAGCTTTCGATAGGTACAATTCAAATGACAAAGATGGACCATACACAACTATAGAACAAACAAGTAAAGTAATCACGTTCCCAAGGGGTTTCCGGACATGCTGGAAAATATTAGACTAGGAAAGGAGTGGATATCAATCACTATAAGGGCATAGAGCAACAAGCTTTTTCATTCACTAAAAGAATCTGTTTTCCTTTCACATTTCTATATAGGAAGATAGAGTGAGGGAGAGAGAATCATCATTACCTTGACCCAGAACAAATTTCACGCAGGATGCAGCTCCTTGGGCACTCATCCTGGCACGAGAGACAGCTAGCTAAACAGCCATGGCCAGCACCATCTGTTTGGGAAAGACTTAACTAGTAGCTAGACGTAAAACTACTGCCAGGAAACTCCAGGTACACTAGCCATAGCTCTGAGCTTCAGCCAAAGAAACAGCCATGGCCAGCATCATCTGTTCCTCAAAACTCTCAGGAATAATAGGCTCTGTGACATTTTGAAGGTTGCCCTCCATTTCATCCGGCTGTGGCATTGCAGAAGCATCTTCTGTGGCATCAGAGCTTGCATAGCTGGTTCCTGCTTCAGCCACATCTGATCCACGGTCCCCATAACATTCTCCATCATCCCTTGTCAATGTCATCCTACCATCAGTCGACGCCTCAGTGGAGCTCTCCACAGGTGGGTAATTCTCTATATCTCCATTGTCCCTGTTGTAAAGCCTGCCAGCTCGTGGAAGCATATTGCTTGCTGACATATTTCTGTCGGGGTTAACAGAAGATTCTCCACCTATTTGCTGACGCTCTGCAAGGGCAGCTATGGCACAAGCAAGACCCCCAGATGGGGAAGATGATGACCCAGCTACTGGACCCATGGCAGGTGAGACATAGCGATCTATGGAATATTGCTCAGAAGGAACATCACCATAAACCGGATTTCTCTGTCTGCTATTCTCCTATAAAATTTATTTTAGTACAATTTAAAAGAATTGGATCAGCAGGCGTAACCAGAAACACTATGGAAGTCAAATCACCTATTTAAATAGAAAGAAATGTCAATTCAGAAGTATCTACAATAGCACTTGATAAGTATATTATGTTTCCATACAGAATGGTCTGAAAAATTCCATGGTAGGCCAATAAAAGAGATGGTTACATGGCTAGCTTTTATGGCAATGTGTGTTACCATGTTTTTCCATCTTCAATTTGGGAAACTTCTATGTGCATAATACACTACCTTCAGTGCAGTGCATGGAAAATACAGTCAAACTTACTGCTAAAATTCGCTGAAAGATTAGATGAAACTAAAAAAATATATATTTATAAACACCAAAATTTTAACAATTGAAAAGGAAAAAAAATACAGTGGTCAATTAGACAATACAAAGCGGCAATAACTCTTAATTGCAACACATTGCTGCAAAAGGAACACGGCGCCTCCAAAGTCAAAGTCACAGTTCATAACTCGTTATTGTACATGAACCACTCATCAATATCAAATTCAAGAAATCAATTTGTAAAAGCTAAGCAATAATTGCAACAATTACTACGCTCCTATGGAAGCACTTAATTTTTCTTATTATCTTAATAGAAAACACTCAAGTAATTGAAAACCAATATGCTTTCAATTTGTGGAGTATACAAGTCTGAATACAAACACTTATGAAACATGAGGTTTCCAAATCTCAAGAGCATGGTTTGAAACAGTTTTGAGTTCTTTGTATGACTGGATGACTGCTGTAAGCAGTGTCCATTTTCTTTTCTTTCCTTGATTTTCTCCAGTTTGTAATTCTTTAAGAGACTATCTTGTTCATATCCTGTGTAGTTCATTATCTCCTCTTCATTAATAAATTATTCACTGATAAAAAAAAATTAAAAAGCTAATTTTTTTGTTCTTTCAAAAATGAATCATGACTTTAATAACCTACCTGAATGGAAAGCCAAATTGCTTCCATGACCATTATGTCCTCAAGATCCAGGTCAAATTCATCATCCCTGCAATTCCAGTATTTGATGTATAAATCTCCAAGATGCCATGAAAATTAATCGTTAAGAAAAAGGACATCAATATCGGATCCAATCACAACATTTAATAAACCAGTCATACAGCATCCAGATTTAGGCGTCTGAAATCAAAAAGCTAAACATCAACTTATGACATGGCAGGCATATAAATAAATCAGTACAAAAATATATATATATATATATATATATATTATATATATATATTACTATACACTTTTTTTGATAGGTTAAAATTACTATACACCAAAGTGAAACTAAGAAGGACAAGCCATAATATGCACCTAAGGAACTCTAAGTTGTGAGTTCGATGCCCCATAACAGTGGATCCCTTTGGGGCCACCCCCAGGCCATTGGGCCTAGTAATTACCCGGTTTGTGTGGAACGGGGAGAATTGCACGTGCCTATGGAATTAGTTGGGGCCATATTATCAAAAAAAAAAGAAAAAAAAGAGGTGAAACTAAGAATTGTAAGACTCTCTCTCTCTCTATAAGTGCCAACTAATATTCAGATTACCTTAAAATAACCATTTTTTGTCAGACTTTACAAAGTCACCACATCAAAGGTACTACGCATCAGGGACAACAAGCAGTGTTGCATATGGGTTTGAAAAGGAACCCGTGACAGATAAATTCCTGATTCCAAATTGCACCTCTTTCATTTCATTTCACACCTAATCATCTAATATACGGATGTTCATTATATGATTAAACAAATTATAAGATATCCAACAAAGAAATATTTTATAATATGTACAGGGTTGGCTGTCTATCAAGGCATGACTTATTACTCAATAAAAAACAAATAACCTAAATCTCGTTTTGCCCGACCTTAATTTATTTTTTAATCAAACTTCACCTCCTACAACATAATTAATCTCTTTCCTCCCTCACACGTGCTATATTCAACAGAACCCCAATACAACTCAATAAAACACTCAACAAATAAAACATCAGAGTTTGTAGCGAAGTGGTAATTATGCCCAAGGGAGTGGCCATTAATTGAACCAACACAAGGGAAGGGATACTGGCTATGGAAAGCCTAAGGCTTACTGCTCATGGTAGTGTAATAAAGTCATTTAGAGTCTTAGAGATACTTCTGAAAATTAGCATTTGTTGTCAAATAATATGACCCAAAATATATGGAACACCTTGTTTTAAAAAGAAATCATTTACACCAAAGGCCTCTTGGGCTAGTAGCACCTCTAGCTCCCCACAAAAGGGTGAGCTTTACTTCCTCTAGCAAAAAAAAAATCATATACACATCAGAAACTCATTGGCTAATAAGAAGCAAAGATAAGCATCGATGCTATCAACTTTCTTTTCTAACTAATAACTCTGGCAAGGGTTGAGGTTGTTGACGCCTTAATTTGCATTAAGGTCTTCCACAATGCAGATAACAATAATAAGTTTAACACTCAAAACACCCAGGATATGAAGTTGAGCCTGAATACAGCATTTTTTGTTGTTATGAAGCATCAATAGAAAAGAGAGAGAAAGAAGTGGGTGGGTGTGGGGGAAGAGAAGAATGAAGAGAAAGTGGGAAATAAAATGAGTGCCAGAGAAAGATTCACATCTATTAAATTTTAATTCACAACCTGGTAAAATAGACAGCTGACCCATAAAACTTGACTGAGGGTACAAAAAACAAAACAATCTTAATAGTAAGCACAAGAATGTAGCGGGCACCAAACAACTAGAATTTAGGCTTAGTTTAGTTGAGCTTCCACCAAAAATTATAAATGAAATATTTCAACACTAAACTAGACTTTAAATCATTAATTTTTTTGATGATGAGGAACCTCACCAAGGTAGGGCTCTTCGTACTCACTCTTGGGTAGTAAACCCCGGATACACGACCCCAACTGCCAGAACCGTGTATCAGATAATTCAGGGGATTGAACCCAGGATGTCTGTGTCTATAGTTCATCCCAAGTCTCCTACCAACTAGGCTTCACCCTAACGGGTATTAATTCAAGGATTACTCCAACCTCATTCATTGAATTTTTATTTGAAAGGCTAAAAATGACATTTCTTGGCATTTCCAAAAGAGATGTTCAAGATTTGAATCTCCCTCCCCTACTTAAAATATCATAAAAATGAAAGACTGCAGTTTTTTTCATTCATTCTATGACCTCAGTCCATTTCCTCTGACGGGGCAGAGATCTAGATTTCCTTGCTGCCAAAGGACCAACTCAATTTTTACAAACGAATAATAGCATTATTAAATAACAATCACATTGAGACCTAATGTGTGGCTTATAAGATACTAAGTTGACATTTTGAACCCAAGACGTACTACTAATTCAAGTTAATTCTTCTTCTCCATCCTATTTTCCAGAGATTTTTTACTTCTAAATATGCAAGGTACTGCACTATATTTCAATTCTCTAATCATTTGAACTTTAATCTTTATAGTAAGTGTATAGTAGGTTTGCATCTGCACATCCGCATTAAGCAGAAGCAAGTCCTACTACTTGAAAAGATATTCAACAATAAATAACTGCTGAAAACCCTGTTATTAAATATTAAGTGAGCTCTTCACATAACCCAAAAAACCAACTTGACTGGTTCAAACCAACAGGCAACGGTGTTGGTGGTTGGAAGGGATTTTGGGGAAATCATCGACGATGTCGGTTTGGCTGTCAGTGGAAGGGTTTAAAAACCAGTGGAAACTGAACTGACAGACAGTTATTTATATAATATATTTTTATATTTATAAATAATAAACCCTACTTAAAATGACAATGCTTTGTGGGAAAAATAAAAACAAAGCATAAAACATCATTTTTTAAAGGAAAAAAAAATCATAATCTGTCTAAGTATACTCTAACTATCCCATTCTGTTTCAGCCACCTCCCTCCTCTCTCTCACCCATCACCCCTATCCTGTTGTCTCTCCTCTCATAACCCTAATTCCCTATGTCCCTGATGCAGGAGCAACTAGTGTTCACTTCTTGAATTAACAAGTTTATTTAATAAGTCCATTGTGGCAGCAGTTAACAGTTTGTATTTGGTTATCTTTGTAGCCAATCATGGCATTAGTTTCAGTTACATATTAGCTGTCATTAGCTGGTAGTTAGTTATATGAGCTGTCAAAAAAGTGTATTAGCCAATAGGCTTTTAGTTGATATTAGAAGTTAGTTCAAGCAGATGGTATAAATACCATAGCTTTAGCATTGTAACGGAGATTTGTTAGATTTCTTTCAGTAATGAAAATTAGCCTTGAGAGCTATTCTTGACAACTCTATTGTTCTTTGCAGAGGTGCTATCCACCTATGAGATTTCTCTAAACAACTCAATAGTTCTTCATCAATTTCTTAACCTAAACACTAGCCCATTACTTTTCCTGCATCAGTTGGTATCAGAGCTTGAGATCCTCTCAACTCAAGTTTTTTTTCTAGCTTATTCCTATTTTTTTCTAGCCTTTATCAAGATCCAGATCTTGACTATTTGCTTCACCTTGAGCTTTCTCTCTTTCTAATCAGATCTAGCTTTGATTGTGCTCACAAATTGTGAAACAAATATGAAGCTATGGTGTACAAGAAAGACAAAGGAAAGAAACCAGCAATGGCTTGGGAGGTAGAAGTGGAAGCAGTTGGAGCCAATCAACCAGAGAATCATCAGCATCATGAAGGCCTAGAAGCTGAAGTAGAATTACTGAGGAGGTAGTTACATGCCTTGACTGAGCAACTCAGAAGAGATAAGGTGCATCAACAGCACGATGATCACCATGATCAGGTTGAGAGTGAAACTTCAGCTGGAGAAGAATATGAAAATCCTTTTGGTTTTATTCCAAGACAGAGGAGAGGACCACGTGTCCCTGTGATGGTGCAGCCAAGGGAACCAGCAGCAAGATGGGAGTCCTACTTCAAGATTGAGCTTCCTGAGTTCTCTGGCAGCCTTAGTGCAGAGGATTTTGTGGACTGGCTCAATCAAGTAGAGAGGATCTTCAATTATCATGAGGTTCCTGATCATAAGAAGGTAAAGTTGATAGCCATCATATTGCGCAGTAGAGCTTCTACTTGGTGGGAACAATTTCAGATACAACGAGTAAGGAATGGGAAGAGTGGTCGAAAATGAAGAAAGAACTTTAGAAACAATTTTTACCTTTCAATTACACTCAGACTCTATACAAAAACCTTCAAAATTCGAGGCAGCAGAACTCTGTTGGTGACTATACAGAGAATTTTTATGATTTGAATTACAGATTGGATCTCCAAAGGACTGAAGAGCAACAAGTAGCTCGATATTTGAGTGGTTTAACACCACCTATCCAAGATGCCTTGTGCATGTATCCAATTTGGTCAATATCTGAAGCTTACAATAGAGCTTTGATCATCGAGAAGCAGCTCACTAAAAAGGCCTTGCAGTACCAACCATTTGGTGGTACCAGAAACCAAGTTACCCCTAGTTCCAAGCCTGGACAGCAAACTTGGCCTTCCAAAGACACCACTGTAGTACCAACTGTAGCAAGAATATCTTCTTCTAACAAGCCTAACATTACCTTCAAGTGTTACAAATGTGGTGAACAAGATCATAAGGCTAATGAATGTAAGAAGCCTCCCATTCAGGCAAGGAACAAGGCCTTACTGACAGAAGAATTCAGTCATGAAGATGAACCAGATCAGGAGCTGCCTTATGAGCAAGAGGAAATGGAATTAGGCAATGATTTTGAGGGTGAAGAGGGTTTGGTTCTTGTTACAAGAAAGACTCCACTCAGCCCTAGGGTGGAAGAGGATAGTGAGTGGCTTAGAGGCAATATTTTCTACACCACTTGCACTATCAAAGACAGAGTTTGTAATTTAGTCATTGATGGAGGCTCGTGTGAAAATGTAGTGTCTCAAGAAGTGGTGGAAAAGTTGGGTTTTCAGACCATTGATCACCCTAATATTTATAAGTTGTCTTGGCTCAAGAAAGGAAATTCAGTAAAGGTATAGGTGTTTAATCTCATTTTCTATAAGGAAGCAGTTTTATGATGTGATGCTGACATTGTGAAGATGGATGCATGTCACTTACTGCTAGGGAGGCCATGGCAGTTTGACAGAGGCACAATCCATGACGGAAGGAAAAAGAGCTACAGCCTTGTCAAGGGAGGACAGAAGTTTACCTTGTTGCCTATGAAGCAAAGAGCTAAGTACCCTATTCCTAATCCTAAGCCATCTTTTTCCTAAATCCTTTATCAGAGAAAGCATGGAACTAGGACAAGTTCTTATTCTATTGTCTGCATTAGAATTAGAATCTATGCATGTTTTGGAACCCATACAACAGCTCATGAATGCATTTGATGATGTATTTCCTACTGATTTGCCTAGTGATCTGCCACCCATGAGGGACGTACAACATTGTATCAATCTCATTCCTAGGTCTTCTTTACCTAATAGACTTGCCTATAGAATGACTCCATTGGAAAGGGAGGAGTTGCAGGAGCAAGTTACTGAATTGATACAAACAGATATCAGGCCATCTATTAGCCCATGTTCTGTCCCTGCTTTGTTGACTCCTAAGAAAGATGGATCTTGGAGGATGTGTGTGGACAGTAGAGCAATGAACAAAATTACCATTAAATATAGATTTCCTATCCCTAGGCTAGATGATATGTTGGACTGCCTCACTGGTGCGAAGGTGTTTTCCAACTAGATTTGAGGAGTGGTTACCATCAAATCAGGGTAAAGCCAGGGGATGAGTGAAAGACTGCATTTAAGACACCTCGTGGTCTCTTTGAATGGCTAGTGATGCCCTTTGGACTTACAAATGCCCCTAGCACATTCATTAGAGTCATGACTCAAATGTTGCAACCTCTTTTAGGCATCTGTGCAGTAGTGTATTTGATGACATATTTGTGTATTCTAAAACCTTAGATAAGCATGTGGGGCACCTTAAGAAGGTCTTTGAACTACTGAGAGAGTATAAATTCTATGCTAACACTAAGAAGTACACTTTTGCCACAGATCAGGTTGGGTTTCTTGAATATATTGTTTCTGCAGAAGGTATCAAGATGGATCCCAACAAGGTCAAGGCTATTCTTGATTGGCCTGTGCCCAAGTCCGTGGCTGAAGTGAGGAGTTTTCATGGTCTTGCCACTTTTTACCGGAGGTTTATTAAAGATTTCAGCCCCAGAGCAGCTCCTTTGACAGATTGCTTGAAGCAACAGTCATTGCAATGGACACCTCAAACTAAGGCTAGTTTTTCTGCATTAAAGACGGCTCTCACTACAGCACCTATTCTACAAGTACCGGATTTTGATAAGGTCTTTGAACTAGACACTGATGCTTCTATTCTCGGCATTGGTGGTGTGTTGAGTCAAGAGGGTAAGGCCATTGCTTTCTTTAGTGAGAAACTGAATGGTGCCAAGTTGAACTACTGCACCTATGACCTTGAGTTTTATGCTATCGTTCAGGCCATTAAACATTGGCAATACTAACTGGCCTACAAAGATTTCATTTTAAATACTGATCATGAGGCCTTGAAGCACCTTAACAGCCAACATAATTTGCATAAAAGACATGCCAAGTGGGTTGCTTTTCTGCAGCAATTCAACTACTCTATTCGGCACAAGGCTGGCGCCTTGAACAAGGCGGCTGATGGCTTAAGTAGAAGGCATGCTTTATTGTGCCTTATGAAGACAGTGGTGCCTGGCTTTGAGTCATTTCAGAACCATTACAAGGCAGACCATAAGCTACAATCAGTACTCACAACCTTGCAACAGGGTAAGCATAGTGTCTACCCTAATTTCTACACAGCTGATGGGTTTTTGTTCTAAGGTAATCAATTATGTGTTCCTACATGCTCCTTACAAACACAAATTCTGCAAGAAGTCCATAATCAAGGTCATATTGGCAAAGATGAAACTCTTTCTCTACTACAACAGAAGTACTTTTGGCATGGTATGACAAAAGACGTGGCTAAGTTTGTCCAAAGGTGCCTGGTTTCTTTAGGTTAGAAAGTTGTTGGTTCAGATTTAATTAGGTTTTACTAGAATAAGGCACAATCTGGTAATTTCCAGATTTTCTGGCATGGGTTGTCCTTGGCTGTACCAAAGGCCCATGGGTCTTATTTTTTGTTTGGAGTCCTTTTCCTATTTCGTTTAGTAGTTATTATGTATTTTTTTTTTTTCTTTCTATTATTAGTAGTCCTAGTCTTTCTAGAGATTGGTTATAAGAGTCTTAGTCCTTCTAGGAAAGCATTTAGCAATAGCCTATATAAAGACTTTATTGTAGTCAATAACACTGAACAAATATTGAATTGAATTCCAGCTGCTAATTTTAAGCTTTGAGGGTGTGAGTGTCTTCTCCTTCCTAAGTGTGATTGCGTAGGAAAGCTAGGTGATTGCCTAGGGTTTATCTCTCCTTGTTTCTCGTTCTATCCACTGTTTAACCCCAAGCGACTATCAAACTCATTCATTTTTTTTTTTCTTTGATAAGGACTATCAAACTCATTCATGATCCGATATTTTTTTATTACCTAACCCTACCTAAACCCTTAATCTCAAACCCTATTCAAGAACCCTAATTTAGTGCTGAATTCCTAATCATCCTATATCAAAATTGGTACGGGAGCCTATTAAAGCTTCTATCCTGCATCACCTTATCTTATGTCTGTTGGCACCAGTTTTATTTGCATAAGTATCTTAATGTTACAGTCATTACCCCTTTTGCCCAAAACATTATATCCTATTAGGTTGCATTTCATTATTCTCAATATAAACCAGTAAAAAGGGAAAATAGGAGAAGAAACCAATGCACCACTGTTCTTTGAGGTCTATCACAATATTTCAGATCATGCAATAAGCTTATAAGGCTATCTGAAGTCTTCCATTTAAGAAAAATCATAGTATTCTAAAAATTAAGACTCCGTTTGTTTGCTTGTAAAATGTTTTTTGGAAAATATTTTCAACATTTGCGGGAGATGTTTGCTAGTACAATGCTTGGTCAACCCGAAAATGTTTTTAGCTGACTAGAAAATCCTTGGGAAAATTACATTTTAAACCCTATAGTTTAGGGGGTGTAACAAATTAAACCCTATAATTTCAAAAGTAACAAATTAAACCCCGAAATTTCAAACAGTAACAAATTAAACCCCGAAATTTCAGAAAGTAACAAATTAAACCCAACAGTTTCAAAAGTAACAAATTAAACCTTTATTTTACTTATATGGGTTAAGGTTTAAGTTGTTACTTTTTAAAACTTGAAGGTTTAATTTGTTACTTTTGAAACTGTGGGGTTTAATTTGTTACTTTTTGAAACTTCAAGGTTTAATTTGTTACTTTTTGAAACTTTGGGTTTAATTTGTTACTTTTGAAACTATAGGGTTTAATTTGTTACACCCCCTAAACTATAGGGCTTAAAATGTAATTTTTCCAAAATCCTTTGTAAAAAGTCTGAAATCGTTTTATGCCCAATCTGTTTGTAAAACAATTTCCTATACTCTCTCGAAAGACCCCCTGATGCGGATAGTAGAAAGGAGTTCAAGGAAAAACAAGATTAAAGACAAAAATATTCAAGAATTGTGGTCTAGTTTGATGTAGGGCCTTATAGGCACCTTTCATAGGTTATATGACTTATATCAGTTAGCTGCTGGATCAGTTTTAATTAAGTTTATTATAATAAGGACAGTTTGGTAATTTCCAGATTTTCTGGAATGGGCTGTAATGAGTTGTTCTAGAAGCCCATGAGTTCTATTTTATTTCTTGAGTCCTTTTCCTATTTGGTTTAGAAGTTTTTAATTGCTTTTCATTATTATTAGGAGTCCTAGTCTTTCTAGGAATAGGTTAGTTAGTAGTCCTAGTCCTTCTAGAAAAGGATTTAGCAATAGCCTATATAAAGGCCTTATTGTAGTCAGTTATATTCAGAGT
Source organism: Fagus sylvatica (assembly GCA_907173295.1). Lineage (NCBI taxonomy): Eukaryota > Viridiplantae > Streptophyta > Magnoliopsida > Fagales > Fagaceae > Fagus > Fagus sylvatica. Next base: position 5,447,762 of record OU015765.1, read on the forward strand.
GCATTAATTCTAATAAAATTCCAGCAGCTTATTTTAAGCTTCAAAGGTGTGATTGTCTTCTCCTACCTATGTGTGATTGCTTAGGGAGGGCCTAGGTGTGATTGCCTAGTGTTTTATCTTTCTTTCTTTAAGTTCTATTCTTTAGTTTAATACCAAACAGCCATCAATACCTCCAGATCTCATCAAGAATCTAGTTTAGTACTGAATTCCTAAAGATCCTACATCAAATTGGTATCAGGGTCCATTCAAGCTTCCGTCCTGCGTCAAATTGGTATCAGAGCCCATTAGAGCTTCCGTCCTGCGTCACCCCCCCACCCCCCCTCCAACCCACTCTTCTCTCTAGCATGGGAAACCCCTCCCCAATCTTCAATCTCGCACAGAACCCCCCTCCCCCCCTCTCACTCTTCTCTCTTTCTTCTCGCTTGCCCCCACCCACCGTGTTGCACACCCCATTGCTCCCTACCCAGCCATCATCGACCCAACCACCCACCATGTCACACACCCCACTACTCCCTACCCAGCCATTGTCGACCACCCACCCCCACCCCGAGTCTATCACGCGACCCACCCACCCTTCGTGTCGCACACCTTAACCCCATCTTAGTTCGCCACCCCTCCACGTTGCACACCCTCCTGGCAATGCCCCATCGCAGATCGGCCCTCACCCTTCGCGTTGCACACCTCCTTCCACCCCGTCGCAGATCCCAGCGTTGCACACCCCTTCTTTGGTTTGTTGTTCTGTTATGATTTTTTTTTTTTTTTTTGAGTTTTTATTTTGATAAGTTTTGTTATGATTTATGATTAATTTGGAGAAATTTGGTGATTGTGTGATTTTATTGCTGTGTATGATGAATTTGGGTTATGAATTCAATTCAGCCATCCAAATTCAAGCATAACACTAGTACTTAGAAGAAATTCTAAGGGTTAGTCCTAGGCACCCTCAAGTCCATAAATCAGCTTGTCCTTTTCAAGTTAGGCAAGTCTTCTTAGAACAGCAAATGGGGAGAACAAAACATATCAGCAGTGATAAGTGACTTCTCTAAAATTCTATTATACTTTTCTTAAAAAAGAAGTCCAATTTGCCAGACTAGTATGCTGCCAGACCTGCTCACAAAGCAAAGACTTATTCACAGCTTATTTTTAAGCAACAGTTTTTCTCATTTACTATCCTTCATTAAGATGACACCTGCTTTCCAACCCTTATTACATCTCATTTTGACCTCCAACAGATTCATAAGCACGTATACTACCCCCCCACTTGATCTCACATTATTTTCATAAAGCTGACATAAAATCAAATGAAGCACACCCATAGGAATCACAACTAAAGAATGTTAACTGCTTCCCAATTTAAATTAAATGGCATGAAATAAGATTCGAGATTGAATATCTGGAAATCCAGGGATGAGTTGTCCATAATCTATCCACCCAAATAAAGGGTGACCGACTTAAAGACCAATGAATTCTTTCATTTGTATTCTCTCAAAGCAAATCCAAACAAGTACCTTCTATCTCAAAGTGTCTCATTCTCGTTAGAAACTTACATAAATTTAACTGCATCCAAGAATGGAAATTTAATATAGAATTATCACAGGAATAGTCAACTTTTTGAATCATGTACAAAAGTTATTTCAGATATTTTTAAGAACTAGGAGAGGTCACACATCCCCTGTTTTTTATTGACATACTCATTTAACTATTTATCTATTAATATAAAGAACCATACATAGGACTTATCACAAACAAAAAAGAAAAAGAAAAAAAGAACCATACACAGGAAACACAAATGGCATACAAACACAGGAATGACATAGTAACTTCTTTTTTTCTGTGCCGGCAGAAAATGACATTGTTACAACTAGGAACAGTGCATACCGATTTGTCCTAGGAGGTGGTCTAATCATTGGGGAAGGAGATGAGTTTAGTGAAGCAACAATTTCCTCACTTTCGACAGGAGTCCTAGAAGATGGAACTGCAGAATGGAAAAGAGGTATACAATGATTATGCAATCACACACCATATTAAAATAACATACACACAAAGACCAGAATGGAAAGAGACCTGCTACAGAGCTGTATTCAACCCCCACAGGTGACATATTTCCACCTGAGTAGCCGAGTTCTTGCCTTTTCAGCATTCTCTCTTCTTCATCCTGAATTTCCTGCTGCCGCATCCTAATTTTCGCTTCAATGACGCGTTGCTCTTCCTGCATGATTTCAGTTCATATAAATAACATTCAAGACCCATTAGTGACAAAATTACCGGAGAAATCAAACCCAAGAAAATGAAGCTAAGTAATGCAAATTATTTCTTACAATCTGCTCCAAACCCTTCTCTTCCTTTGTTTTCACACCCCGATACTCCACAGCATAATTTTCAGTTTTGCAAAAGGGACACCTCACAACTGTTAAGTGAGACAATAGAATAGGAATTGAAAAAGGGAAAATAATAGCATTAATGATGAAGGATACTGTGTAGGACGAGTTGAATTGGGAACTTTCATCTGTAGAAAACACTCTGGTATGAAGAAGACTAGTCAAATTGCATTCAAATACTAATAACTACATATATCATTTGTGACAATTGCTGAATTATCACCTGTGCAGATGCTTTTCATGCAACATCTTGACCTGTTGAGACTTGGATAATACTAATCAAGGAAAAAATAGACACTGATAATTAGAAAAGTAACACATAAAAATCCAGTACATATCAAATTGAATTAACACCGAACTAAAGAACAGAAAACTAATTAATAGATTCACCTGCCATGGATATTTGGAGTGATTACTTATATATCCAAAATCAAGTAATGAAATATTAGGTTTTCTGTTTCCTGGCTCCCAGAAACCATATGTGAAAACCTAGAGCAAATAGAAGTAGTAAACTTAGATTATCTTACCAGGAAGCAAATCGGACACTCTTCAAGATTGCAAGTGCATTCTTCATCTCCAGGATAGCATGGAGCAAGCTTAGATTCAAGTATTAGCTTCCGAAGCTTCTTATGATCAACATCCTTATGATTGTACAGGCCCTGTGGTCTGGTGTACTTCTCATCTATCACTTGTCTTCTCCTCCCAAGCTTATTACCCATCCCCTACCGTCCTACAAATCACAAAACCAAAGCAACAATCTCAAATTTTGAACATAACATCAAAAACAAAAATGAGTATAGATCCTAAATTCATTCCAAAATTTTAATTTACAGAAAGAAAAAAAACCTAGAAACGAATCCAGAAAATAAAGCAATTGCTTAAATAAATAAACTGCATATAGCAGATACTAGCGTAAAACACATATAACCCTATTGATAAACCCCAATTTCTCTCTTCTTTTATTTTTTGGAGAAACAATTTTTTTAAGAAAAGCGCAAAAAGAGGCACAACCTTAGTACATGGAATATTTACAAGAAAAAACACCAAAAATCCAGGAAGGAAAAAATAAATAAATAATAAGAGATCCATGAAGTCAATCAAATATGTAAACATGAAACAATTAGTTGCAACAATTCAATTGTATGGAGATATCAAAAATCAACTTCAAACCCAGCAAAAATATTTTTGGTATCCTGAAAAGTACGAGCATTCCTCTCTCTCCATAGAAACCATATATGACAGAGGTGAACTACCCTCCATATCATACCAATCCTATGCCTTTTGAACCTCCCCATCCAGAAAGCCAATAGCTCAACCACATTTTCAGCCATAAGCCATATCAGTACAAAGAAAGAAAAGACAAAGTGATCATAGCCCTAGGAGTTTGAAAGATGATGAAGACAATTTACGAATTCTCCACTGTTCTTGCACATATGACACCAATCCACAAGCACTATATTCCAAGTTCTTAAAATTTCCATTGTTAGAATTTTACAACGAGCTGCAGTCCACATAAAAATGGCCGAGGAGGGGCCTTAGTTTTCCAAATACTCTCCATGGGAAAGAGGAAACCGCTCTCTTCTTAAACACTTTATAGTATGCCTTCACCTCAATTTCTATATTAGAACACTCATAGGTTCAATTTGATATAATTTTATTTCTATTGGTAAGTTCACACGCATCTCACAGGCCTTGAACGCAGGACCTTACCCTCCATCCCATTATTAAGGAAGGAAGTGCTATTTGAGCTGGTCCAATTCGAAATGATTTCCTGGCTAAATCACTCTCAACCTATATCCATTGCCTAGAAACATTGATAGAATCTTAAAGGTAGAGACAAGAGCAACAAATACTATTATAAAACATCAAACACCCAAATCTTTCCATATTCAAGTCAACTGACCACATTGCTTCCATAAATAGTGCAGGAATCATATTAGAAACAAAAGGAAAAATAAAACCAAAAATCGAACATAAAGCCTTAATTCATCCCACAATTCGAATTCAAAAAAGAGGAAAAACAAAACAAAGATAGAAAGATAGAAAAAGAGCCAGCAAATAAAGAAAATTCTCCATAAAATACAAAGTAAATTGAACTTAATACTTCAACAAAGAACAAATAACACCATGAATTACAACATCTCATATCTAGTTCACTATCATTTCCACACAACAACACTCTTGAGCTCCAATTTGCTAAAATTTGCTAGAATCACAAAAACAAAAACATGAGCTAAAAATAAAAAACTCAGAAGTGATCCATACGAACACACAAGACATATAAAGTGCAACTATCATATAAGAAACAGAAAGAAAAGCAACAAATGAGCTTAAAGCCTTTTTATTTGATCCAAAAATTTTAATTCAAAGAAAACAATAGAAAAATATTGGATTAAAAAACACATACAGCACTATTGATAACCCTAATCTTAAATTACAACACTCATAAGTCCAAATTTGCTATCATTTTGACACTAATACACTTTGAGCTTTACATTGCTACAATTTGTTGCCTAAAAACATTGCTAGAATCACAGAATTCATAAACAAGAGCAACAAACAAGGCTACCTATTATTAAGAAATCCAATTAGCTATCATTTCTATACTACACAACCTTCAATTCACAGCAATTAACCTCCTTAATCAATTTTGCTTTTCCTTGTAGACAAGAGCAACGAAATTGAGCAAAAAAATAACTGATTCACAGATGCAGCATGCATCAATAACGAAAATCAAAAGCATAAAATAGGAAAAAAAAGCAATCAGAGCAATTGAACCTCGAAAACCCTAATTGTCCAATTCGCTACGATTTCTACAGTACAATTCGGTTCCGAAAAAACAATGCTAGAAAGAACCTATAAACACAGAAACAAGAAGCAACAAAATTCACCAAAAATTAACAACAACAATAGCCAGAAATGACGTAAAGATAGAACACTATGCTTAAAAACCATTAAAAAAAGCAGGAAATACGCAAAATCAGAGAGGAAAATTGAGCTCAGAAAACTCACCTTGAGAGAGAGAGAGAGAGAGAGAGAGAGAGAGAGATTCTCTCTGAGTCTCTGAGATAGAGATTTGGCAACAGGAACAGAAATTTCTCAGGTGTAATTTATAGAGAGAGAAAAAAGAGGGAGAGAGAGAGTCGTTTCTCTTTTCTTTCCTTTTTTGTATTTTAGTTTTGTAGCGCTAATTTACATTTTAAGAGTGTTCGTTTCTTTGTCTGTGCGCTATATCCGAAGAAGACTTTTAATTATATAGATATATCTAAATATGTGGTAATGGGAGAAGAAGAATTAGAAGAAGGCAAGGCACGGACGTTAGAGTGGTACACCAGAAAAGAATCATCATTCAACTTAATAAAAGCATCCACAGCCGACCGCTACCACTCTCCACGCGCTTCTTTACCCTCGTGTCTTTCAATTTCAAACCGCTTTATTTGCATTTGTTGCCAATTTAGATCAAAGGTTTTCAGCTTCTTATCCGGGGCTGAGTCATGGTTTCCTTTTTTTAGAATAAGAAAGATATTTATTGCGCTGTTTATGGCCAAGTTTTTTTAATTTTATTTTCATCTTTGTTAAATATAAATAAATTGTTATTTTTATTGAGTTAATGTCAATTTTTGAGTTGGAATGTGATCTTTGTTTGACATTTTGCTTTTTTTTAAAAAAAAAAGGATTTTTTTTTTTTTTTTTAGATATTGAAGCAGTTCTTTGTATGAATACCTATGGATGTTTGGTAAACCAAAAAAAAAAAAAAATGTAAATTGATCTAGTTTTATTTTATCTTGTTTGTCTAAAATTAGGTCAAAACCTATGATACCATTATCTGTATGGATCGGGTTTGATTGAATTGTATGGGTGTGTTGCACAATCATTATTGAATCACAAATTGGGTGTTTACTACGTAAATCTATTATTTTAAGTGAATACAAAAAATCCTAATTGTAATTTTTTTTTTTAAATCTATATAAAAGTTGTTTTTATTTCATTTGGAGGAATTAAAAAAGTCTCATTACATCCATAACCACATGTTTTATTGCACGTGGTGTTTCCTCTCATCTATTTTATAATTTGATAATCACAATAATGGGGAGGGGGATTTAAACTCTCGTTCTCTTCATTAAGTCTCATTACTTCCATAACCACCTCCTTATTAACTCTTTTGATATGACATCTCATGACAGCAAATTCTTTTAGAGCCACCCAGGGTCATTGGATTTGATAATTATCCGGTGCATATGGGACAAGGGGGCTGCACGTACCCATAGGATTATTTTTTAGAAAGTACCCATAGGATTAGTTTATAGGCGAATTAAACTTTCAGATACCCATGTTATAAATAAATAAATAATTCAAGGATCTTGGCATAATGTATCATCATCTAAGTGAATAAGAAAATGTAACCCTTTGGGTTCTTATCTCGTGGATGTAGGCCATGAGGCCAAACCACGTAACTCTAATGTTTTCGCTCTTCCCTTCTCTTTCCTCTCTCACATATATTATCAAAACTTTCTACATATAGTAGTGTCATGCTCTTTTCCTTGTAATTGAGGGTGTTAAAAATAAAAATAAAAAACTCCAATTTTTTATTTTATATATATATATATATACAATTAGTTTTTTATGAGCCAAATTGGAAAACACTCAATTTTTTTGAACACCATATAAATTAGCGAACTCTAGTCATCCAATTTAATCTCGTCCACTTACTACGATGTGAAGAACCCTTTATATATATAATGTATGAATCGTTCTCTCACTTTGACTCTTTTTCTCTCTCGCACATATACACCTCTATGGCTCTCTCTATTAATTCAGACTTGAGATGTGACATTCAATTCGACAAGGTGGTGGTATATATGGTAGTCTCTTAGAATTTGGTACCTATCTCTCTCACTTGTTCTCTCTATATGACTGTATGTATCTTCATATCAATGTTTTTTCTTGGGTCTACATCGTTAATCATGACAAGTCAATAGGCTTGTCAAAACACCATCGAGTGATCTTCTTCTTCGTGATTTGTTGGGAGTTGTTATTTTTTGAATTTCTTGTCCATTGATTGGAAGAATTTCTTATAAATTGTTTTGAATTCATAAGGGTTTAGATTTCCATTTCTACCCCTCAAATCTAATTTTGTTATTTCTTATCTCTATTTCGACTTTCGATGTGTTATTTATAGCTAGGTAATGATTTTTTTTCTTAAACTCTATAAATTAAATTAGAAAACTGATTTTTTTTGGAGTAAATAAGAGAGGATAGTGCATAAGCATAGTTGGTCAAAATTTAGAACCTTCCGAATGTTAAGAAATCCTGCAACATCCTTGAATAATTCTATCTACCCTGACGAAAAATCATGAAGCCACCAATGACTGTATATGATGTTGTGGCTTCAATCTCCAATGCTCCTCTTATTGAAGCTTTAACCTTTTGATACTATATATGTTGCAATAAGACTCCACTCACTATCTTTCACCACAACTCCTAGTCCTACCCCTGCTTCCCTGTGGTTGTTGAATGTGGCACCATCAACATTTATTTTTTAGCAATCAGTTGTTAGTGGTGCCCCTGGTGGGGACCAAACCACCTGTTGTGGTTCTTGTTCTATTATGTGTTTAGAGGTTGCTTACTGATATTCACTGAGATGTTCTATTGCACCTTCCACAATCTGCAGCTCCAAGCTTTCGTAACTAGTAATTCTATATCATACTCAATCTTTGGGTCAAGCAAAGAATAGGTCCACAAAGTCAGTTAGCAATACATCAGGCTTGTTAAGCTCCGTATTGCATCTCGTCCACACGTCCTATGCCATTTTACAACTCCAGAAAATATGTCCCTGGAACATCATTGCAAAGTTCATGATGATGCCTAAGAAAATCAATGAGTCCGTCCACACTTATTTGAGCCAGAAAGCCTGCAAGAGAAATGAGAATAAAGGGAAGGACCGGTGTGGTACCGGCCAAAGAATCTCTGATGCTAAAGTTAATATTTTGAAGAGATTCTCAAGTAACTTGGGAATAGATTGAATAGTAGAGATTTTTTCATATCTTGTTTGGGTGGGGCTTTTCCCTTTTTATAGGATAGGGATTCGAGTCGTTAGCCTCATTTAATGGCGATAATTAAGATGAATTGTAATCGTCTGGTAATAATGTTACGTTTGCATGAGTGTAACGGTAGATTAAATAGCCCAGATTCGCTTATCATAACTTTTTCTCACATGGTGGCGACTGTGGTGATGGACAAGCAGGTGATAAGTGGAAGTCACTGCACGCAGATTGTTGAGGGTTGGCCTGCCAATTACGGCGTTATACACTGATGGGCAATCGACAACAATAAAATCAACTGTTTTGGAAACCTGCTTTAGATGAGTCCCAACTATGATGGGTAGCATGACAATGCCAACTGGACAAACCTTGTCCCCTGTGAAACCTACAAATGGTGTGTCCATCGGGCGTAATTTTTCTTTATTGAGCTTCATTTATTGATATGTGGGCAGGTACAATATATTGGCTGAACTCCCATTATCTACCATCACCCTTCTAGTGGTAAACCTGACTAATATTATGGTGATGATGAGTGTGGTTGATGGATTCCTCAAGTGTCTTCTTCGCAAAAAGAAATTACTTGGTCATTGAGGAGTATGTTCTTGGGAGGTCATTGAATGACGAGGATATTATGTATTTGCCAGGCATATGCCTTTCTTGAAGCACGAGAAGTTCCTCTTGAGGCTGGACTTCCTATTATTATTATGATTTCCTCGATAGGCCCTGGCCTGCAGTTCTCTGTCTGCCCTTTTGGATCTTGGTGTTTCGACGAACGGTTGTCCAATCTGTCTCGTCCGACAAATTTTTGTAGTTTCCCTTGCCTAATGAGCGTTTCAATTTGCTCCTTCAAACCTATACAATCTTTTGTGAGGTGATCATGATCTATGTGAAAGCGGTAAAATAAATTCTCTGCTCGGTTGTCTAGGTTTGATCTTATTATGTTTGGCCATCTTAAGGATGGATCATCCTGAATCTGCATCAACACCTAGTCGATTGGTGTGTTCAATGGGGTAAAACTACTGAACTTTCCAATGGGAATGAAATGATCCTCTTGATCTTGCTGCCTTTGATCCAATCTCACACACTCAAACACTCAATCTTGTAGTTCTTGAGGAAAACTAGGCCTAAATTGATTAACTAAGCTAAGAATTACACTACAATTACAATAATATTCTAGAGAGATAAACTAGAGAGAAGGAAGAGAAAACTAATTTTTACTTTGTAATTCAATGGATAAAATGAAAGAAATGGGAGGGAAAGGTAGTTATAAGCAAGGCTTGCATGGCCAAAAGGCATGCAAGGCTCCTATTGGCCAAACTAGATTAAGGCTCTCATTGGCCGGTTTGGATCTAGGATGTACAACCACTCTTAAGCTCTAATCACCTAGGTACAAATAAGGGTTGCACAACATAACAAACTATGTAGAATCACCCTAATGCCTAGGCTAATTAACTAGGTACAAGCGTATTAAGCTTGTGACCCTTAAAGCATAAAAATGGCATCAAATATGCAATTAGACAAGGAATCAAAAGATAGACTAGCGAACCCATGCATATCACTTAGCCATGCAAGGCTTGGGTTTGACCATAGGGTTGGCGTCTTAACAAAGTCGTCATCCTTTTCTTTTTAGGTGTTTTTGAAAATTTTGGGACCTTATGCTTCGTCTGATAGAATCGACAATCGTCCGTATCCTTTCTCTTCCTTACTATCGGATCATCTCTAGCCCCCAGTGCATCCTCAGCATTCAGAACTTCTGTGCCTCGAACATGAGCTCAAACAAGGATTCCGGTGGTTCTTTTGATAAAGGAAAAGAGGAAGTCTCCTTTATGGAGTCCTGCAATGAAGGCTATTAAGGTAACATGTTCATTTGGACGATCGATTTGTAAGGCCTCCTTATTGAATTGAACTATGTAAGATCTCAATGTTTCACCTTCCCTCTGTCGAACATTGAGGAGATGAGTAGGCGGCTGCCCCCTTTGTTGTCTGCCAATGAAATGATCTATGAAAGTTCGGCTTGGTTGGATGAACGAATCAATCGAAGCAATTTCAAGTTGATTGAACCAAACCCTAGCGGATCCCCTTAAGGCCATGGGAAAGGCTCTGCACATTATTTCATCAGGTACGACTTGTAGCTGCATGACAGTCTTGATGGACTCCAAGTAATCAAAAGGATATTTCAATCCATCAAAGTTTTTGAGCTGAGGTATCTTGAACTTTGGTGGAAGTGGGTAATCCACGATTCGGGTCGTAAAAGGTGAATCGAATTGATGGACCAGATCGTCCAAATTTCGTGCAACCTTTGCCTTCATGTGGTTCATCATCAGCCCCATATGCTTTTTCATCTCGCGCAACTCTTTCTCCAATTTGGCGGTCTTGCCTTCTGCAATTCTAGAAGAATGAACGGATCTTGACGCCTTCCGTTTTTCAAGGTGAGTAGAACTGTTTGCACTCTCTTCCTTTCGAATACTTTGGGAATGTGGCTTTTGGTTCCCCTCTCCGTCCTGGTCTCGTTGGGGAGTCTGCTGGCTGCCTTCAGGTTCATGGTCTTGTGGAGGGTGGTTCTCTCCCCCATCTTCACCTTGTGGGGGAGTTCGATTTTTGTTGAGGAGGACCTGTAAAGGTGTCTGGACTTCTTTTCAGAGAGTTTGCATGAGTTCTTGATTCTGACGAGTCATTTCCTGAAGGTTGATCGCACTCTGCCATGCCAATTCTTGAATGCTAGCCGTAAAGGTCTATATCTACCTCTCAGTCAGAGTCATGAGTGGATCGTTACTACTTCCTTCCATAGCTCAGATGAAGTGTACATGAACTCTTTATCTAAAGAACAACAATGGCTTGATTAATCGTTCCCACAAACGGTGCCAACTTGATGATGCTTGAGAAAATCAATGAGTCAGTCCACACTTATTTGAGCTAGAAAGCCTGCAAGAGAAATAAGAATAAAGGGAAGGACCAGTGTGGTACCGGCCAAAGAATCTTCGATGTTAAAGTTAGTATTTAGAAAAGATTCTCAAGTAACTTGGGAATAGAGTGAATAGTAGAGATTTTTGCGTACCTTGTTTGGGTGGGGCTTTTCCCTTTTTATAGGATAGGGATTCTAGCCGTTAGCCTCGTTAGCCTCGTTTAATGGCGATAATTGAGATGAATTGTAACCGTCTGGTATTAATATTACGTTTGCATGAGTGTAATGGTAGATTTAAATAGCCCAGATTCATTTATCGTAACTTTTTCTCTCACATGATGGCGACTGTGGTGATGGACGATCGTCTGTCGATAATGGGTCGTCGTTTGTAAGAGCTTTATTTGACATCTGTTAGTTCACAACACATATTCTGTATGTAGCAGCTTTTTCCCAAATATATAAGTTTTCGTGGGGATTTTTTTTTGATAAATAGTTTTCGTGGGGATTTGCAAGCCCTTCATTCAAAACATTTTATTTTATTTGATTGGTAACCACATCTTCCAAATCACTTGCCATAATTGTCCCAAGTTGTCACCACCAAAAATTCCCGCCGCGTCTCCTTGTTAGTTGTTACATTGTTAACGTAATGCTAACTCATTTGCCATCCAGATCAATTTTTCTTCCAACATTATTACACTCAATGGAATACTCCGGATGACCTACGCCTTGTGGAGAAGGAAGACCTCTCTTGTATCATGTCACTTCTTCAACTATCAATTTCTCCTTCTTCATCCAATTATGTTAATTAGCTATTTTATATGTTAACCAATTATATCAAACTTCGTGCTCTATTTTATTAGATTTCTTTTCTTTTTTTTAATTCAATAATTACAATAATAATGGAAAAGAGATTTAAATCTTAATTTTTCATGGAAAAAGAGATCAGTCATTGTCACTTAAGTACAAGGCTCTTAGCAATTATAATTCTAACTAATAATACCCAAGATGATAAAAAAAATAGTAGCAACATGCAAAATCAAGAGGATACCCAACAAATTTGAAATCCTTGCATAGAACCAACAAATTAGACAGAAATAATTCAAGGAAAAAAAAAAATTATACTCTCTTTGTTTCCCTCCCAGATTAGGCGAAAGGAAAAATAAAATTCTTTTATATATATATATATATATATATATATATATATATCTTTGATCATTTCTTTTTCTTTTATCTTGCCTCCGAAGCAAAATAACTTCAAGAAAAACTTTTTTTTTTTTTTTTTTTTGGCTTTATATAGTATTAAAAAGGAAATACCATCTTTTTACATATCATGGTTTAAAAAGGAAGAAGATTCCTTCCCCCTAAGTTTTTTGGTCATATGCATATTATCTCATTTGGCAATTGAATAAAAAACATTATGGGCAGTGCTTTTTACGCTCCATGAATTTGGGTGGGCATCTTTTATTTTTATATTTTCCTAGAGCTTGTGGTGTGGCCCATGAAATGGTTGCCTTTGTCGAGATTTTACTAGAGCTGGACTATTATTCAGACCGTTTAATTTGTTGACCAAAAATTTTAGATTCTAAGACTCATGTCTTAAACTTCGTCTAGATATACAATATATATGTACATTTGCATAGACTTACCTATTTGTTTGTTTATGTAAACAAATATTAACAGATGGCGTTAGGTTTACCCAAATCCCAATTGGTTATGGAGGGTGAAACTTTTGGTATTATGTCTCCTATCCTCGTAGGGACACTCCTTGCCTAATGAAACCTAATCAGTAACCATTGTACCTCTAACAGCACTTGGTACAAAGATGATCTTTTTTTATTTTATATATTATTATTATTATTATTATTTTGACAAAGCTAGATGATCTCATTGTGAAGACAATGTGTCACTTGGCTTTCAAATTTGGGACTAATTAATAAGGCAGTGGGATGACCACATAAATAACAAAATGGATCGTAACTACAACGTGAGTATGTAGAAGAAACCGTAAAACTATATCAATATCATTTATAAATTATAAACTATCTTAAATTGATCATAATTAATATTTTTCAAACATTTTAGATATTTTTTAAAATAAATTAAAATATATAACTTAAAAGTGTGAAACATATAAAAAATCAATATCAATATATCTATATAATATATAATAGAGGAAGACATAAGCATTAAAACCAAGAATGTCTTACATTATGACAAGTGGCATTTCTATTTATCATTTAAAATTCTCAACTGATACGTTGTTTTAAATTTTAAATTTCTCAAGTGGTATGATGCATGCGTTTACAAAAGCATTAAACGCACAAAAACAATAATTTTAATCGTTGTTAAACACTTTTAAATAAAAATGGATAATAACAAATTATTTTAAATAAATCTCCTATTACTAAAAGATATCTTAATAAAATATACTTCTCTAAGAGGACATGAGCATTAAAACTAAGAATATATTTCATCATGACAAGTGACATTTCTATTTATCGTTTAAAATTCCCAACTAATACGTTGTTTTAAATTTCTCAAGTGGTATGATACATGCGTTTACAAGAGCATTAAACGCACAAAAACAATAATTTTAATCGTTGTTAAACACTTTTAAATAAAAATGGATAATAACAAATTATTTTAAATAAATCTCCTACTATTGAAAGGCATCTTAATAAAATATACTTCTCTAAGAGGATATGAGCGTTAAAACCAAGAATATCTTTCATCATGATAAGTGGCATTTCTATTTATTGTTTAAAATTCTCAACTAATACGTTATTTTAAATTTCTCAAGTGGTATGATGCATGCGTTTACAAGAGCATTAAACGCACAAAAACAATAATTTTAATCGTTGTTAAACACTTTTAAATAAAAATGGATAATAACAAATTATTTTAAATAAATCTCTTACTACTAAAAGACATCTTAATAAAATATACTTCTATAAGAGATATTAAAACAATTAGTTCAATTTAACGATTAACACCAATTTTTTTTCACAAAATATTTTTTCTTAAAAAGAATCAAATTGATTCTTCTATTACTAATAGACTTCTTTCAAATATTTACTTCTCTAAGAGAAATTAAAAACCAAACTTCTTTGAAAAACAACGCCTAAACACAAAAATTTATCTTTAAATTAATTCATATTAGACTTTCTTCAAAAATTAACGACCAAACACCAAAACAAAAATCCAATACGGAAATTCTTTGAAAATAACAAAGAAAAAAAAATCAATAATTTTTTTTAAAAGCGGCAAACATAAAAGATCTATCAACAACAATTTTTTTAATAAAAATAAAAAATAAAAAGAATCAAACGATAAACACCAAATTTTTTTTATCTATTTAACAAGAGCATTACTAATATGATTTAAATCTGCCAAGTGACATCATCTTTCAAAAAAATAACTAATATGATTTAAGTTAACACGAGGACTCACAAATTCAACGAAACACAATTCACAGGTTTTGCTTTTTTCGTAACAGCAATCCTAACCAAGGTTTCTCTCTCTCTCTCTCTCTCTCTCTTCCTTTTTGATATTATGTGTTTTAGATTCAAGCATCATGCGGTTTTTATATTCTTATTAAAATCATACAATCTTAACGCACTAGATAAATCATCAACTACTATAATTTTCATATTGTTTCATCTTAGAAAATTCTATTTTAATAAAATTTTATTACTTTCTTGAGAAACCCAACTTTTAGAGATACAGTTTGAGATTATCAGACAAAATCTGATGAGAAAGTTTAATTAACTCTATACACCCTAAAATGATTTTATATTTTTCCATGTGCCTATATTGAGAGTTTTAACTTTTGACACATTAATTTTTGTAGACTTTATCATTTTCTAATGGTGGACCCATTCAAATGGCTCTTTTACTTTGAAGTGCATGTACTTTTTGTGTTTTAGATGACTCTTTTAATGGGTTAGAGAGATCTACAACACTATTCAATTCTAATTTCAAAGAAGTGCTTAAATTAAATTTTTTAAAATGAAAAATAAAAGTAGAAATTATATATTTAATTCCATTGATTCAATCTCACAAGAGGAATTGAACATGTTCCACACCAGAGACCGCCCTTTTCACCCTCTTGGTTTTCAACCTTGGTCATGAACCTGCTGAGGTCCACCCAAGTCATGGCTCTCTAGCTTTGGCTTTAGAAAGTGAGTGATAATCAATTTTTTTTCCTTTCTTTACTATCTTTCTTATCAACAGTTTCTTATTGCTTAATATTAGTTTAATATTATTTGTTTCATTCAATTTTTTGTTTTTCATTTTTGCGCATCTATATGTTAGAATAGACAAATTATCTCTTTTAATTTATTTCTTTTTTATAAAAAAAAAAAAACATAGATTAACTTCCTACGTAATAAAGATTTTAATTTGATATTTCAGAAACTTGAACAAACGGTTCTAAACTAAGATAATTTACTATTTTTTTTTTTTTTTATAATCAAGATAATCTACTATCTATAACAAACCATCAGAGTACATAATATGTTTACTAACACAATGTCATCACTCAAACAAGTTATTTAACATAAGAGACTAGCATCATTTATGCCGACAAATTCAGAACATCAACAAAAAGTATGTACACAATCATGAGGCTATGGTGTTCACACAAAATTATATTTAATATATTAGTAAAAGAATTACAGATCATACCCGCACATGGTGCGGGTTAAATACTAGTATATATAAAAGCAGAGACCTTTATCTGAGGTTCTGCCAAGTGTCTCTCTCTTTTCACAGTGTGAGATTTTGCCAAGTGGCATGTTTATCTATTATTTAATTTTGTCAAGTGATACTTTGTTTAAATAAGTCATATCTATCTATCATTTAAATTTCCAAAGTAATACGTTGTTTAAATAAATTGACTTAATGCATTTTATTTATCAAACAGTATTAATCAATTTCAGTTCAACACTTTTAAATAAAAACATTTAAAATAAGTCTCCTACTACTAACAAACATCTTAATAAAATATACTTTCTTAAGTGGTATAATTAATAACGTTCAAATTATAATACTAACAATAACAACGGATAATAACAAAATTTTATTAAAAAAATCCAAAATATTTCTCCTACTACTAAAAGACATCTTAACAAAATATACTTCTTCAAGATAAATGAAAAACAGTTAATTTAAAATATACCTCCTAAGCAGCATGACTAATAGCGTTAAAATTAAACGATCTCTTCATTCTCCTACTACTAAAAATTACACGTCTTTTCATTCTATCTTCTTCAAAGTTCGGCCTCATTCACAGTCAAAAGAATCTCCTCAATGATCATTAATTTCAAAGAGTGCCGAGAACACTCTGTTGCTTCTCTCACTAAAATTGGTGTTGTATTTCCATCCCTTATTGTTATGGTCTTCAACAACATTAAAGGATCCATAATTTCGGTGTAAGTACCTCAATTAATTCTTTGTTCTATGGTTCTTTTTTTTGTCTTTCCATATCTTTTTCCATTGTTTATAGTGATACAAGTTCTGATATTTTTTTGTTTTTCTATCATAATTTTTTCCCTTCTTGCTTTTGTATGTTTGTCTGTTTTCTTATAGACAACAATATATTTTACAAAAATATATATTAATGATATTATACTTGATGGAATATATATCAACAATCATCTTTTACTTCTGGAGCAATCTTAGAATTTTTATCATATCATGTTTATCTTATTAGAGTTATAGTGGAACATTTGAACACTTAGTAAAAATAGTGATATCCACTACCATTTTATGCTGAATTTTAAATACTTCACATACAAATTATCCCGCGCTTTGCGCGGGTTATACGCTAGTTTAAATAATAGTGATCACTTTACATGCCTAAACATACACAAGTCTATATAAGAAAAAGTCTAGTAAAGTTGTTAGTTGTCAATTCCATTTCTCTGAGCATTCCAGTTTGTCTATTGGAACAAAATATGTTGCTAGCAATCTATTTTGACATATCGTTTCAGGTTACGTTACAGCTAATATATATATATATAGATATATGTCTTCATCACATATTTTTATATCATATCATATTATCAATTCAAAACCAAATAATAATGATGAGGCCTATAATATCTCAATACATAATAAGGAGTCCATTAATTTAAGATAAATCAATAGGTTAGTCAAATAGTATCAAATTTCAAATATCAAATGAAAATTAAAAAAGATAAAGATCCGCTCGATACCAAAATTCCGTTCTAGTTTTACCCTATTTTCACCACAAAATTTTGATAGAGTCCCATTTTTTTTTCTTTATCACAATTGTACGAAACTTTGTGTCCGAGTAGATGCTGTTAAGGGTAACCACGGTCTAAAATATAATAAAGATCCTTTCGATGTCGAAATTTCTCCCTCTACAGACGTTCGACGTGAGTTTGATTTTCCTTGTAGTAAGGAAATAATTCACACTTTAGTCTTTTTCACAATATATATTTATGTGTTTATCATGATACCATAAATATCCTAACGCTTGGGAGCCTTTGCATGGATTCATGGCTTAAGCCACTTTTGCATGCAAAAAGCTCGGTGTCTTTACATCCTAATCAGGGACGCTAGACTCTCAGATTAGGAGTATCACTTGTCCTTGCATTATGGAATTTATAGCATTATGTCAATTATCAGAGCTTTCGATAAATTATTTCAAGCATGTAATATTGCAAAACATTTATTTATGAAATTTAAAGATGAGTTTTGGTACATTGTTTGACAAAAATATTTTGGTTGACAATTGATCCTAGCTCGGCTACTCCAATGGCATTCTGGTAGGTTTCTAGCAATCTAGTTGGAATCGCGGTTCAAATTAGGTAGAATTTTGACAATGCTTACACAACTGGGTTTGAAATTGGGATCAGAATTGCGCGAAATTCAGGTAGAGCTTCTGTAGTTGGGTCGAAAATCGGAATCAGATCGGGCAGAGTGACGAATTATCTGATTTTTGATCAATGAATGATTAAGGACTTATGGTCAATCCAAGATTTAGGTTGATTTTAGTTAATGAGCCATAATGATCAAACCATGGGAACCTTACAACTTAACCTAACCACTCACTCACCCCAAGACACAAGGATTCAACACTTGAAGTTTTTCTTCGCTTCTCATTCTTGAAATACATTAGCTTTCCCATTGCCTTTGGTGTCTTCCAGAGTTAGAGTTTCTACTTTTCTTGAACTTTAGCAATGCATGCATCTTGATCTTCGCTGAGCTTGGTTGATTGAAATCTTGATCTCTTGATAAAATATAATGAGTTATAAAGAACATGCTTATAAACACAAAAAACATTAGCTCATAAATGTTATATACATTGTCGAAATTCTTTTAATATCTTGTTATCATCAAAATTACTTTCATGCCCTTAGGTTGAAATGATAATTTACCTAGCAAATATGTACCTTGAAACATTGGGGCTAACAATGTGCATTGTGTTTGAATCTTTTGATTAGTTTATATCATATCTTAACATGTTTAGGATAAGATGAGACTTTAACATGAGATTAGCATGAAATGAACATAATAACCATTTGAACCATAAAATCGACTTTGATGCAAAACATGATTTTTGACACATTGACATGATATGTTGTTTTGGCCAAGCCTAATCTAGAAGACCGATTTAGGTCGGGTAGGATGATGGGGTTCCTAAGACCTTCCCATTCTATAACCAAGCCTTTGAATTTGGATTGATGGTTCTTTGATAAGTGCCTTGTACACAAAAAAGAGATTTTCTCTAGGTTGTAATTAGGAAATACATTTCTAAGTAATTATCTTAGATTGTAACTAGGAAAGTTTTTTACATGTAATTTGATAATGCCTAAAAATCAGTGGGCTCGCGCACTTATCAACTCGAATGGACGACGCTTTCACCGACGAATAGATACCTGCAAAACAGAGAAACAAGTGAAAGGATGCACCGGCGGTGGTCCGGTGGGGGGAGCCTCCGATGCTTAAGTTAGCAAAGAATGTAGTGATTTGGAGTAAGAACACAGATCCAGAGAGTATAGAAGTGAGAAAAAGAGTGAATTACCTTAGTTTGAGAATTCCTGGGGTTTATATAGGGAAGCTCCAGCCTTCTAGTCGTTTATTGGCATTAAATGGTCTTTATGTCTGGATTTGTAACCGTCCAGTTATGATTTGTAACCGTTCTGGTCCTTGATTTCGGTCCTTCAATTATGTTTTTGACTTTTCCAGAGGGGTAGAAGAGCTGGCACGTTTGACATGTGGGTTTAAAGCTGTACACAGCTGGATGCTTTAATACTATCGTCCATGACGGGTTAGTCGTCATTAAGGTTTAATTTGGGTCAGTATCAGATGCCCCCTACTCCGTGTCGTCGTCATGGAATGACGATGTGCGGGGTATTGGATTGGAGCGGGGGTTTTTCAAGTAATTTCCTGTATTCCTCGGGGAGTGGAGATTTCATTCAATGAGGAGTCGTCGCTTCGGACGGTGGGTGACACGTGTTATCATGCGAATGGCGGGCATGCTTGAAACGTCGTTTCGTCAGATCTGGTGTTAATGTAAAGGTGTCGCTTCAGGCGGCGAGTGACACGTGTCGTCACATGACTGATTGACGCGATCGAGGCGTTGCTTCGTCAGATCTTGCATTAATGTAAAGGCGTCGCTTTAGGCGGCGAGTGTCGCTTTGATTGACAGGCGGCGAGTAATGTAAAAGTGTCACGTGTCGTCACGTGATTGGCCGGCGTGCTCGAAGCGTCGTTTCGTCGGATTTTTGGCGGTTTTTTGAATACGGAGGGTTTTTGGTCTAGGGTTTTTATACCAATTTTGAGTTTCATTTCTTTTTCATTCACATTCGAAAAAGAATTTTTGGGGCGAGCGACTGGGGTTTCTTCTTCGTTTTTCCGGTGAGTTTTTCCTCCAATCTTTAGCTCTTTCCGATTAGTGTTTTGTGTTTTCCATTCTAGTACATTCTGGCTTCGTTCAGTCCGTCTTTTAAGTTGTTCTTCGTAGGCGTCTCTAGGTTTGCCGAGGGTAACTTAGGTCCGCCGCCGTTAGAGGGCTACGTTTCTTCCGATAGTGTGCTCCACCGATTAGCGGCGGAGCTATACTCTATAGTTTATCCGGCTCTTTCCACTTGGGAGGCGGTTAGAAGTAGGATGGCGGCGAATGAGACTGAGTGGTCTCTTCCGCTGTCGGAAGAGTTGCCGGAGGGGCTCTCCGATGAGTCTGCCGGAGGGGCGATGGGGGGAGTCTCGTCTGACGCGATCCCGAGCACGTCGGGTTCTCGTCAACCGCCGAGGGTGGATAGGTCTTGGAAGGCCCTGTCCTTCTTTAGCAAAATAAGGCGGGATGACGATATAGATAGAATAAGGCGTCGTTATCAGATTCCTGATGACGTCGTCTTGAGAATTCCTGACACTGACGAGAGAGCGTGTTGCCCTAAGTATGAGGGTGACGTAGCTTTTTACGAGGCCGACCTTCGGGCCGGTCTTCGTTTTCCCATACAGCCCTTCGTTAGGGAGCTACTAGATTACCTCTCCTTGGCGCCGGGGCAAATAAACCCTAATGGCTGGCGGACGATCATCTCCTGCATGGTCATGTGGAGGGTCAGTAGTAACGGGGATGAGGATCTAACAGTGGACGAGTTCCTCTTCTGTTACGAACCCGGTCCAGATTGCGCTTTCCCGGGGCTTCTGGACGTTCAAAAATCGGGATGCGAATTCTAGGGTCGTCCAAGGATTACCTTCGTCCGACAGAATCTGGAAGGACGGGTATTTCTTCGTGTGTGGCGACAACTGGGAGAGGCTGCCGCAAGAAGACCCTAGGGACTTCGTTGGAGTCCGGAGGTCTTGGGGGACACCTTCACCGTCTGGTGTGTGTCTTTTCCTTCGATTTGCTTTTCTCGTCTTCTTTTATTTTTATTTTTTATTTTTATTTTTTTGGTATCGTCGGTGTATGACTTTGCTCTTCTCGTTCCTTGCAGCTTTGGATCGTCCGTTGTTGAATTCCGTTTGGCAAGAGAGGATTTGGAGAATATTGGAAATCGAAGACCGTCGATACAATATCTTCATTGAGCCGGACCTCCTCGCTACCTTCTCTCTTGGACCCGTCCCCAGCTCCTCCGTCAGAGCGTTGGTGAAAGCCAATAAGAAGCGTAAGTCGTTATGCTAGAGCCTGAGTGTTTTTTTTTTTTTTTTTAACTCGGGTATGTTTCTTGCTTGTAGGCGTGAACACAATGAAGCTTAATAAGAGCCGGCTGAAGCAGCTTGCACAATCAGGGGAGGTGGCGATCGCTCCCGTCAGTCTGAAGCGGAAAAAGCCAGACGAGGGATCCTCCAAGAGGGCTGAGGAGGCGCCTTCTCGTCCTTCTATCCCTGACGTTGTCCCCTCCGTCATTCCGACTGCGGTCCCGTCTGTTCAGAAGGTCCCGACTGTTATTATGGTGGACTCTGACCTCACTCCTCCGTCTGACCCTTTGGCCTCCACAATCAACCAGAGTCCTCATGTGGCGATGGACCGAGCGAAGGCTGCCATATCTTCTCGGGACACGGACGAGTATGCCGTGGCTCATACAGAGGACCTTTCGTACCTCATGGTTCATTCGTTGATGAGGGTATGATCTTCTGTCTTCATTTTTCATGTTTTTTCCTTTGTGTTCTTGCTCTTGACTTAGGTGTGTTTACAGGGTTTGACTGAGGCCATGGTGATGGCTCGGAGATGTGCTTCTGTGGAGGAAGACCTTGCTACTCTTCGAGCCAAGTCAATGGCGGACGAGGCGGAGATGAAGAACGCAAAGAGGGCTGTTATGGAGCTGACGAGGGAGAGGAAGGAGGCGCTGGCTGAGGCGGAGAAGCTAAAGAAAGAGCTGAAGGCCAGAGATGACGACGTCAAGGCAACGGTCGATGCCAAGGACAAGGCTGTTGCTGATCTCAAACACCTCGTTGGCCAGATTGAGGGGGCCAAGGAGGCCGCGGTGTCTGAGTTTAGGGGGTCTGAGGCTTTCGAAGACATCAACACCCGCTATTTCCTGTCTGGCTTCGAAGCCTTCAGAAAACAAGCCGTCCAACGCTTCCCAGGCCTAGATTTTTCCGCTCTCCAGCCGTATGATGACGAGGACTCCGTGGCTGACGTTTCTCAGGACCAAGCTGGTGACGAAGACGTGTCGTCAAAGTAGGGTCGTTAGATTTGTCTTTTGAACGTATAGGAATTTTTGAACAACTTTTGGGGCCCGCGTTTAGGGCGTTTTTCCTGTTTTTACTTGTTTGATTACAATTATTCTGTGCATGTTTCGTCGTTTTGGGCGGTGCACAGAGTTTAAGGTATTTGTTTTGTTTGCTTATCTTGGATTTTATATGGCCTAGGTTCTTGGATGATTATATGTGTATATATACATGTTTTTTGGAAATTGATTTGGTTTCCCAGGGTAGAAAGGTGAAATTTTCACTCTGAGTATTTTTCTTAAGCTAAAGTGTAGCACGCTTAGGTTTAAGATTTTGGTCGTTTTTCTAAGTCAGGGTATATGATGTGTTTTAACTTAGTCTATGCTAAAAGGTCGTTTTCAGACGGTGCAGTTATAACATCTAGATGTTAAAATCGTGTTTGGACGAATATAGTTCAACTTTGTTTAAGTAAAAAGATTGTGTTTGGACGATACAGTCTTACTTTGGATATTTGTTATAAAGATCGTGTTGGACGATACAGTTTAACCTTGTTTAAGTTAAAAGATCGTGTTTTGACGATACAATCTAACTTTGGATATTTGTTAAAAGATCGTGTTGGACGATGCAGTTTAACCTTGTTTAAGCTAAGAGATCGTGTTTTGACGATACAGCTTAACTTTGTTCAAATCAAAAGATCGTGTTGAACGATACATTTTGACTTCGGTTAAGTTAAAAGATCGTGTTGAACGATGCAGTTTAACTTGGTGTATTTTGTCTAAGTTGAAAGATCGTGTTGGACGATACAGTTCAACTCTTAGATTGTTTGCATGATATGTAGGTACGGGCTGACACACATGATTTACCGTGGTTCGGCAATAGTGCCTACGTCCACCCTTATTTCTTTATTCAAAGTTTTTCTAGCGTCCATTTTTTTTTTTACAAGGTTTGTCCCTTTTTAGGGATAATATTTCCTGAGATGTTCGGCATTCCACGGGTGCGACAGACCGTCGTCCATTCATGTCTTCTAAGTGATATGTCCCTGGTCGTCGTACTTCTATGACTTTATAGGGTCCTTCCCAGTTTGGACCAAGCTTGCCTTCAGAAGGATTTCTGGTGGCTAAGGTAACCTTTCGCAGGACGAGGTCACCAATTGACAACTGCCTGGGCTTGACTCTTGAGTTGTAGTGTCGTGCCATTTTTTCTTGGTATCTCTTCATTCTTGCTTCCGCTGTTTCTCTGACTTCATCGATTAGGTCGAGGTTGAGGCGGAGTTGTTCTTCATTTTGCTGTTCGTCGTATGCCGAAGTTCGCAATGTCGTCAGTCCTATTTCGACGGGTACTACTGCTTCGCTTCCGAATGTCATTCGAAATGGTGTTTCGCCTGTTGGTATCCTGACTGTCGTTCTGTAGGCCCAGAGTATGCTTGGGAGTTCTTCTGGCCACAGTCCCTTTGCCCCCTCAAGTCGGGTTTTGATGAGTTTGAGTAGTGAACGATTCGTGACCTCGACTTGTCCGTTGGCTTGTGGATGGCCAGGGGATGAATAATGGTTGTGGATGCCTAGTTCTTGAGAGAACTGTCTGAATCTGGGATTGTCGAATTGCTTCCCGTTGTCTGATACGAGCACTCGTGGAATCCCAAACCTGCAGATCACTGCCTTCCATACGAAGTTCTGGATGTTTCTTTCTGTGATAGTCGCCAACGGTTCTGCTTCTACCCATTTGGTGAAATAATCGATCGCAACCACAAGAAACTTAAGCTGCCGTCTTCCAATTGGGAATGGTCCCATGATATCTAAGCCCCACTGCGCGAAGGGCCAGGGTGCCGTCATTGGTACCAGCTCTACCGGAGGCGAGTGCAGGAGATTGGCGAACCGTTGGCACTTATCGCAGCTTTGGACGAATTTGCAGGCGTCAGCTTTCATGGACGGCCAGTAGTAGCCTGCTCTGACGATCTTCCTTTGTAAAGCCCGTGCACCTGAGTGGTCGCCGCAAATTCCTTCGTGTATCTCTCTCATGACGTAACTGGCCTCGTCCGGTGCCAGGCATCTGAGGTAGGGGAGGGAGAAACTTCTCTTGTACAATGTTCCCTGCAACATGAGAAAACGTGAGGCGCGTACCTTTAATCGTCTGGCTTCGTGTCGGTTGTCTGGTAGTGTCCCTCTCTGTAAGTATGAGATTATTGGTGTCATCCAGGAGGTTTCAACGTGAACGGGGTTCATCTCTGTTGCCTGCAGGCTTGATTGCTGGACGACTCTGATCTGATCGTCGGCTGTTGACGATGAAGCAGATTTTGCTAGCTGGTCAGCTTCTGTGTTTTGTTCTCTTGGTATGCGACTGAGCTTTACCTCTCGGAATTGGCTTATTCGATGCCGGGCCTGGTGCAAGTAACGTTGCATGCGTCCTTCCTTTGCCTCGTAATCTCCGTTTACTTGCCCCACGACGAGCTGGGAGTCGCTAAGCACATCTAGTTCTGTTGCCCCCAGTGCCTTTGCCATTTCGAGTCCTGTCAAGAGGGCTTCATACTCAGCCTCGTTGTTGGTGGTTGGGTACTGGAGCCGCACAGCTTGTTTGATGGTATCACCTTCTGGTGATTTTAAGACCACACCGATTCCGCCTGAGTCCTTTGTCGATGATCCATCTATGTTCATTGTCCATTTCGATGTCTGTTCGACGTCTTCAGTTGGCTCGTCATCTTTCGAGGTGAATTCTGCTATGAAGTCTGCCAGGGCTTGAGCCTTGATCGCAGTTCGTGGTCGGTAGTCGATGTCGAACTCACTAAGTTCAATTGACCACTGGATGAGTCGCCCGGCTGCGTCGGGCTTGTTCATCGCTTTTCGCAGTGGGTGGTTAGTGAGCAATACTATCGTGTGGGCTTGGAAGTACGGGCGGAGTTTTCTCGCTGCCGTCACTAGGGCGAATGCTAGCTTTTCCATAGGCGGATATCTTTCCTTGGCTCCCCTGAGCGCTCTACTTGTGTAATAGACGGGCAACTGTCGTCTTTCTTCTTCTCGGATTAGTGCGGAGCTGACGGCAGTTGGTGAAACAGCCAGGTAGAGGTAGAGTTCTTCGCCTTGTTTAGACGGGCTAAGCAAGGGTGGTTCTGTCAGGTACCTCTTGAGCTCTTCAAACGCTTGCTGGCATTCGTCAGTCCACTCGAACGCCTTTTTCAACGTTTTGAAGAAGGGTAAGGCATTTGTCTGTGGATCGGGACATGAACCGGTTTAGTGCAGCTACTCTTCCCGTCAGTCTTTGGACTTCTTTGGTGCTCTTCGGTGGCTGCATTTCTAAGATCGCCTTGATCTTGTCTGGGTTTGCTTCTATGCCTCTCTGCGAAACCATAAAACCAAGAAACTTACCTGAGTAAACACCAAATGCACACTTACTTGGGTTCAGCTTCATCTGGTATTTGCGGAGTGTTTGGAAGGTCTCTCTGAGGTCGTCCAGGTGGACATCTTCCTCCTTGGACTTCACTAACATATCGTCGACGTAAACTTCGACATTTCGGCCAATTTGGTCGTGGAACATTCTGTTCATCAGTCGTTGATAGGTGGCTCCGGCGTTCTTCAGTCCGAATGGCATCACTTTGTAGCAGAAGAGCCCTCTGCTGGTGATGAAGGACGTCTTCTCTTGGTCGCTCTCGTCCATCACTATTTGGTTGTAACCTGAAAATGCATCCATAAACGTTAGTAGTTTATGACCAGCTGTCGAGTCGACTAGCTGGTCTATTCTTGGGAGAGGGAAGCTATCTTTAGGACATGCTTTGTTTAGGTCGGTGAAGTCGACACACATTCGCCACTTCCCGGTACTTTTCTTCACCATGACTACGTTGGCAAGCCAGTCGGGGTAGAATACTTCCCTGATGAAGTTCGCCGTCAGGAGTTTGTCCACCTCTTCCATGATGGCATTGTTCCGTTCTGGTGCGAAGACTCTTCGTTTCTGTTTTATTGGACGGAGAGAGGGGTCAACATTCAATTTATGTGAAATGATGGAAGGGTTGATACCTGGCATGTCTTCGTGACTCCATGCGAAAACATCCTTGTTCTCTTTCAGGAATTGGACGAGTGATTCTTTCATTTTTGGGGGGAGGTCAGCTCCAACTTTGGTCGTCCTTTCTGGACGTCCATCTTCTAGCTCGATGGTGTCCAGTTCTCCAGAGGGCTTCACTAGAATCTTTTGCTCTTCTATGGTCATCGTCTGATTTTGTCCTCCTGATCCGAGAGAGGCAAGGTAGCACTCTCTGGCTGCTACTTGATCTCCTCTGACTTCCCCTATTCCGTGTTCAGTGGGGAATTTGAGGAGGAGATGGTATGTGGAGGTCACGGCTCGGAGTCGGTTGAGGGTTGGTCGTCCGATTATTGCGTTGTACGCTGAGGGACAGTTGACGACGAGGAAGTCGACCGTCTTAGAGACCGTCTTTGGGTGAGTACCGACCGTGATTGGTAAGGTCACAATGCCGACCGGGCAAACCTTATCACCTGTGAATCCCACGAGCGGTGCATCCATGGGGCGCAGTTTGTCCTTGTCGAGCCGCATTTGCTGGTAAGCTGGGAGGTAGAGTATGTCAGCCGAACTTCCGTTATCCACCATTACTCGTCTTGTGGTGAAACCTACAATGTTAACCGTTATCACGAGGGCATCGTCATGTGGCTGATGGGTGCCTCTGGCGTCCTCTTCGCTGAAAGATATAATCTGGTCATCGAGGCGGACGTTCTTTAGTGGTCGTTGGACGACCATGATGTTGTGCACCTGTCGTGCATAAGCTTTCCTTGAAGCTCGTGAGGTTCCTCCTGACGCTGGTCCTCCAATGATGGTTCTAATTTCTCCCACAGGCCCGGGCTTGTTGGGTTCCGCCTGTCCCCTTTGTGCTGGGGGCTTTGCTGGACGGCTGACGTACTTCTGCAGTTGCCCTGTCGGATGAGTGTTTCTACTTGTTCCTTTAGGGCTACACAATCTTCAGTGAGATGCCCATGATCCCTGTGGAACCTGCAGTACAAGTTTTTAGGTCGGTTGTTAGGATCCGAGCGTATCTTACCTGGCCACCGAAGTGAAGGGTCCTCTTGTATCTGCAAGAGGAGTTTGTCGATAGGTGTGTTCAGAGGTGTGAAACTGCTGAATTTCACGGGGGGTGCGGTCGTCCGTTTACGTTCCGGGGTTTCGGTGAATTTCGGAACTTTTTGCTTGGCGGGTTCAGGTTTACGATCTTCAGTCTCCTTACGCCTTTTCGGTGGTGGGTCGTCCATAGCCTCTAGGGCGTCCTCTGCGTTCATGTGTTTCGTGGCTTCGTACATAAGTTCCGACATTGTCTCTGGGGGGTCCTTGCAGAGTTCGTAAAGGAAGTCCCCTTTTCGCAGACCTGCCATGAAGGCTGTCACCGTGACGTCTTCTTTTGGACGATCGATCTTCATCGCTTCTTCGTTGAAGCGGTGTACGAATGTCCTTAGTGATTCTCCCTCCATTTGCTTGACGCTGAGCAAGTGAGTTGGCGGTCGTCCCCTTCGTTGGCTGCCAATGAAGTGGTCGATGAACGCACGGCTGAGTTGGACGAATGAACCGATCGACTCTGACTCGAGTTTGTTGAACCATACCCTTGCAGATCCCCTCAGTCCCAGGGGGAATGCTCGGCACATTACTTCTTCAGGGACGGCTTGCAGCTGCATAATTGTTTTAAAGGCTTCTAGGTAGTCAAATGGGTCTTTGGTCCCATCGAAGTTTTCTAGTAATGGTACCTTGAATCTGGATGGGAGCGGGAAATCAGCAATACTTGGGATGAACGGAGAATCAGCCCGGTGTACGAGGTTGTCTAAGTTGCGAGCAGCTTTCGCCCTCAGGCTGTTCTTCATATCTCCCATTTGTTTCCTCATTTCTCACAATTCTTTCTCCAGACGTGTCGTTTTATCATCCGGATCTTTTGAGGATTGGGCTGGATGATCAGGTCGTCTGGATGAACTGCCCCGTCGGTCTTGTCGTTCAGGCTGTTTGAACGACCTATCTGGTCGTTCTGGCTGTTTGGACGACCTCGTTGTTTTGGCTGTCTTATGTTGGCTGGGTGGAGCGGAACTTCCTGCGCTTTCTGCTCTGTGCCTGCTCCGGGGCGGAGTTCTCTCAACTTCACCGCCCCTACGACGAGTGACTTGATGGCTGTCAGCTTCCTGGTCGTTCGACCCGTTTCCACCCCGCGGAGGAGGTTGGTTGTTGTCATGGGGGGTTGGGGGCCCCTTCCTGATGGCCTGCCATAACTCTTGATTCTGACGAGATGTTTCTCGAGCGAGGTCCTGAATGCTGGTGGCGATGACCTGCATTTGCCTCTCAATTGGGGTCATGGCGGGGTCAGCACTGTTTCCGTCGTTAGGAGCTCCTTCCATGATCGCTATTGATCTGTGTGCAGCCCTTTTTGCTCTAAGAACGACAGTGGCTTATTAAGTCGTTCCCACAGACGGCGCCAACTGATAATGCCTAAAAATCAGTGGGCTCGCGCACTTATCAACTCGAATGGACGACGCTTTCACCGACGAATAGATACCTGCAAAACAGAGAAACAAGTGAAAGGATGCACCGGCGGTGGTCCGGTGGGGGGAGCCTCCGATGCTTAAGTTAGCAAAGAATGTAGTGATTTGGAGTAAGAACACGGATCCAGAGAGTATAGAAGTGAGAAAAAGAGTGAATTACCTTAGTTTGAGAATTCCTGGGGTTTATATAGGGAAGTTCTAGCCTTCTAGTCGTTTATTGGCATTAAATGGTCTTTATGTCTGGATTTGTAACCATCCAGTTATGATTTGTAACCGTTCTGGTCCTCGATTTCGGTCCTTCAATTATGTTTTTGACTTTTCCAGAGGGGTAGAAGAGCTGGCACGTTTGACATGTGGGTTTAAAGCTGTACACAGCTGGATGCTTTCAATACTATCGTCCATGACAGGTTAGTCGTCATTAGGGTTTAATTTGGGTCAGTATCATAATTCATTCTGTTTACAAATTATTCTGCAATTTTAAAAATTCAAAATGAATAAAGATGAATTATTTTACATTTTTTGAGAATTTTTTATTTTGTCCTTTAAATTAAAATAAGTGGCGAATCCATTAAAAATCAACCTAGAGGGTTGGTCCCAAAAGTAGAGTAATCATTTCTAAAAAAACATGTTTGCATGACACTTGTAGGCAATTGTCGTGGTTTTCACAGGTGTCTACTTTCCGACACCACCAACATTGCATGATTTGGATCAACGGTCAAAAAGTTACAGCCTTAGAAAGTTAGGTACCTGATATGGTTCGTTCATGATGTTTGGTGACTTCCCCCCGTAACCCAGAGCTCTTCAAGGTGAGTTGGCACAACCAAATTGTAGAGAATTTAATATATTTTAAGAAATTTCCAGCTTTTTGGATCATTCATGTGCGGATTGGAGCACTTATATGCGCAAACATTACTCCTCGATCATGATTTGCACTAAAGAATTCAAGTTTTTCCATTAAATCTCCTCATCTTCGTGCTCTTGGTTGATGATCTTTCTGACATCAGTTTGGCTGGAACGAGGTACAAATGGGAAGCTTGCAACACCAATATTCTAACGTTATCAAGCTCGAGCTATGAATCTCTCGATGCAAAGAGTTATGAGCCTAGGAAAGAGGCACCTTGAACTAGTTTTTATCAAAATTTCCTTCTTCATATTTCGTGAGTTCATTCGACATTGCTTGGGACAAGTCTAATCGAAGGATTTTCCATAACCTTTCCCATGGTGACAATTTTACACCAATCTAATGTCGTTTGACACCGTTTTGACCATGGTCAAGTTTGTAACCCAATCTTTCTACACTGGGCAAGATTTGCTAAGTGTTTGGACTGTTTTTTGCATTGATTTGGTGATATCTCACTCATTTTAGGTCTGATTTTAGTCCATGAATAGTCGATTTGAAGGTTATTCCTTATCTTTAAGATGAATGCAAATTTGCTTCTATATGATAGTTGTATTTTCAAATAATTCTTAGTCAAATCCGTTCAAAATTGGTCAAACCCAGTCAATCTTAAGGCTTAGTCATAAATTTATAAAATTTGTAATTTTTATGCATTTAAAGCAAAAATGAAATGCGTTTGGACCTTGGTCAAATATGGTCAAAATTGGTCTAATACAATTATTTTTTAGGGTTCGACCGTATTTTCAAGTCAGGGCTTATTCCTTAGTTTGATCAATACAAATGGGTCTCACATTCTTGAACTTGAAAGATTTCAAGTGCCATTTAGATTTGGAAAATACATTTTTTTTTTTTTGGCATCTTTGTGTTTTAGGGAACAACTTTGGGGTCAAATGTGGTGATGACACTTGTTATATAACTTCAACTTTTGATTTTAGAAGAAAAAATTATTTAACATGATGACAATGTCCATATAAGTACGAGTAACAAGGTGAGAGAGATGTCAATGGACATTTAGCTCCTTTTATCTTGAACCCAAGGTTCTATTAATGTCATTCATTTTATAAGGATTAAAATGTTGGTGGCAAAATCCAAGCGGTTAGTTTATTGTTCCTAAAGCCTAATGAGATTCATGAGTTCTTGGATTCAAAACTCTTAATTAGTCATGATTTTGAAGTCATCCTCCAAGAGATTCATTTCTGTAATTATCTTATGTGTGTAAGATAGAGAGACTATATATACCCGAGATAATAGTCAAGTTCTTAAAAGGTTCTAGACGTCTATGTTAATAAAATAAAATAAATTATTGTTGGCGAATCTACAACGACTAAAATGTGGGTTGCACTCAAACAATTGAGAAGAGGTTTTTATAACTTCTCTTACTTTAATTGTGAGAGAGAGAGAGAGAGAGAGAGAGAGAGAGAGAGAGAGAGAGAGAGAGAGAGAGAGAGAGAGAGAGAGAGAGAGAGAGAGAAAGAGAGAGAGAGAGAGAGAGAGAGAGAGAGAGAGAGAGAGAGAGAGAGAGAGAGATAGAGAGACGGACGAGGATTGATAATGAAAATTAGGTACGTACGGTAGGTACGGGTATATTAGAGTACGGGTATATATTTATTAAATATATATTTTTATATATTATGCTTAATTTTTTCATATCTTCTTAAACATATGTGAATTTAAGAGCAATCATGGATAATAAAATACATCAATTACCATTAAATGGTGGTTAGAGTACAAACCAAGATCCAAAAGACTAAATAAAAGAAGTGTTCAATATTGAAACCAAAATAAAATAAAAGATAAGTGTTCAAGAGGTTTGATTGAAGGTAAGACTAATGAAAAAATATTAGCTATTTCATGCTTATTTGATGAAGTATTCAACTTTTTTTTTTTTTTTTGGTACTCCTAGGGTACTCATGCAGAAGTACCCAAAGGATACCAATACCCGATAAGTACCCGGTACGGGATACGGAACCATTTTAGGAGTACTCATGCTTCATAGGAGAGAGAATCTATGTTAGAAATCTATGTTAAAATAAGCATGGCAGAGAGAGATTGCAGAATCTCTAGCTATGTTGACAGAGAATAGGCATATGACATTCTGGCACTAACTCCACTAGGCTCTGTTTATTTTGTTGTAAAATGTTTTCCGAAAAATGTTTTCAGTATTTGCAGGCGTTTGTTTCGTTGTAAAATTCTGGTCAAATACAAATGATTTCCGTTGACCGAAAAATCATGTGTAAAAATTCGAAAAATGGTTTACGAAATTTTTTTTTCTGTAAACCATTTTCCAAAACTCACAACACACGGACAACCCCCTCCCCCTCTGTTCTCTCTCGCACATAGCACACAGAGACAAACCCCCCCCCCCCCTCTCTCCCCACCTCCCCCCCCCCCCCGCGTCTCTCTCGCACAACAGTACGCACGCCCCCTTGGTCTCTCTCGCACCCGATCTGGACATAGCACCCATCGCCGATCTCCACGGTTGTGACCCACCGTCGATCTCGTACATCCTCGATCTCGCCGAGCTACTCGTTCTCACCCATCTGCCGATCTACCGATCTACTTGTTCTCGCTTTCTCTTTTCTTTTCGGTTCTTTGTTGTTTTTTTTTTTTTTTTCCTTGTAAGGATTTGTGGGTTTGTTTATTATTGATATAGCTTGGCCAAGTGGTGGTTTTGTGGCTTTAATTTGCTGTCATTTGGTGGCTTTATGGTGGTCTACGATGGAATTATGGTGGTTTTTGGGGGTGGGTTTTGAGTCGATTTTTGTGGGGGTTTGGCTTGCGGTGGGTTGCGGGGTGGCTCGTGGTGGGTTGCGGGATGGCTCGTGGTCTCCGGGGTGGCTGTGCAGAGTTTTTGGTGAGATGGGTGGTGGATTTGGTTTTGGGTGTGGATTTTTTTTATTGTTTTGTTTTACGTTGCTCCAAATACATAATGTAGAATATTTTTCGGAGCATTTTCCTAGAATGCAAATAAACACTGGAAAAAAATTATTTTCCCTGAAATAATTTGCATTTGAAAATATTTTATAATATAAAATGTTTTACATCGAAACAAACATAGCCTTAGTGTACTAACTTTATGAAAAAAAAAAAAAAGAATTAATGATTCCATTGCTCGGTCAATGGGGGTATCTCTTTAAGATCCTTCAAACCCCTTAAACGATAAATCTCTCATAACAAACGCCCTGCCACTTGAAGTTTGAACACCGGACTGAGTCCCCACCATCCTTTCCATCCTTTCTCTCAAAACCTTGCTCTCTGACTCTTTGGCAGCCGCAACCGTGGAATCTTTACCAGTCAGCTTTTGCACAACAGATTTGAAGCTCCTGGCATCAGTTTCTACATAATGGGTGTTGATGATCACAACCTTTACCGGCTCCCTATAGCCACCCGACATGAAATGTCCTTGCAAATGAGGGAAAACACCGTGTGTTAGTTCCAAAGATTTTCCGCTAGCAACAGCTAGCAGTGCAATTTTGCCTTTTTGGGTATGAGTTTTTTATGCTGACTTAGTGACTTTGAATATGTCTGGATTAGTTTATGCGATGGATGGAGCTTTTATAGACAAGTTTGTACGGCGGGGGTTGACATTTATAAGATTGAGATGAGATAAGTTGACCGTTCATTATGGAGGCAGTCAAGATGGAACAATAAGATTAGGTCAAGGCACGCAATTGACGAATTGATCCTGCGAGCATGTTACTCGAAGGTACGTAACTTAGACACAGGACATGGTCAGCGGCAAGTGGTAACATCAGACTCTGCATATATTGAGAAAAAAAATCTCGTCAAGATTATTTAAAATTATAGTTATTTCTTACTAATTTAAAAACGTTTATAATGTCTTTACTAACTATTAATTATTTCGATGTGTCAAACCATGTTATACTATACTTTGAGCTGTATACTAAAAACTAAATTCTCACCATAAAAGGGATATTCTCTAAAGACCAATTGAAAGCATCGTAATCCATATATGAAAACATGAAAGTCAGATCTCTCTTAAGGAGTGTGGTGGATAGTTGCTACGTGGAAATTGAGAAGGAAGCAATTTGTTAAAAATGTCATGTTGCAATGAGTTAAATCAATTTTTTCAAAACAAGTCACTCAACTTTTAAGGGAAATTTTCATTTCCATGTTCCAGGAACTTTCTCTGAGAACAATAATTGAATCTTCACGATCATGCATGAATAGTGCACAATGTATAAGTGCACAGTAACTAGGTATATAGTTTTTTTCCTCTTTTTTTCCTCATTTGGTCCTTTCATTTTCTCTCCCTAGGTTTCTCCCCTCATTGTCTTTTCTTTATATGAAACTTATGTCTCTCTCTTCTCATTGCTATTGGTTAGGACAATTGGTAGAGTGCATGTAACCAGTCCTATGCAATTTGAGGCCTAAAAAATATAAATAGCCTAATTCAATTTAAGGTTAAATCCACTTTATTTTTTATTAAAGATAGAGGGTTTTTTTTTGTTCATTTATGGAACTTACTTAGAAGGACATCGAAATGTTCTATTTGTTCACAAGAAATTATTCTCAAAATATGAAAAATTTTCATTTCAAGCTGAAGTTGATATTAACAGAATTTTCATTCGGAAATTTAAAAAAAAAAAAAAAGTTTTTCCATCCACTTTAGTCATTAGCATACCCAAACATAATTTTTTTGTCCGTTTATCCCTGATCTGATTAAATACTTCTCCTGATAGAGTATTCACTACAAGAAATTTAATTTTAGCGACCAAAATTTCACGACACCTAAAAATCGTTGCTAATTAATAAGTAAGCATTAGCGACGACAAAATATTGTCATCGCTAATTTTCAAAACAAATAACAATAGCGACGACTTTTTAAGTCGTCGCTATAGGTCGTTGTTAATACGATAGATGTTAAAATGGAAGATCTATTTGCGACGACTAATTACTTTTTAGCGACAAGATTGGCGTTGCAAATTAATTTTTTATATCAGCGACGACAATAGTCGTCGTTAATTGTTATTTATTTGTGATGACATTGTGTGTTGTGGCAAAAATAATAATAACAAATATGATTTTATATTAGCGACGATTATTTTCGTCGCTAATATACTTTATTTAGCGACGATTTTGTGTGTCGTCGTTGATATTTGGCCAAAATAATAATAACATATAGGATTTTATATTAAGCTATTAACCGTTTAGCGACGACATTTTGGATCGTCGCTATAAGTACTTTATAGCGACGATATTATGTGTCGTCGCTGATACGTGACCAAAATAATAATAACATATAGGATTTTATATTAAGTTATTAACCGTTTAGCGACGACATTTTGGATCGTCGCTATAAGTACTTTATAGCGACGATATTGTGTGTCGTCGCTGATACGTGACTAAAATAATAATAACATATAGGATTTTATATTAAGTTATTAACTGTTTAGCGACGAGTTTTGGATCGTCGCTATAAGTACTTTATAGCGACGATATTGTGACATTTTGTATCGTCGCTATATACGTCGCTATAAGTACTTTATAGCGACGATATTGTAATAATAAATATAGGATTTTATATTAAGTTATTAACCGTTTAGCGACGACATTGTAAATCGTCGCTATAAGTACTTTATAGCGACGATATTGTGTGTCGTCGCTGATATGTGACCATTTTTAAAATCCTAAATTTTAGTATTTATTTTAATCATAGTTTAAAGCATTATAAAGAGGTTCAGTTTTTTTTTTAAAAATAAAAAAAAATGATAAAATCCGTAGTCTTTGTAAAAAAAAAAAAAATTTGAAAAAATTAAAAATTTTTTTTTTTTTACCAAATAATGGGAGTAAGATTGTAATTTATCAAATAGTGATGAGTCACTATTTCTGTATATATTTTCTGCTCATTTTCTGCTTATATTTTCCCTAAACTAAAACCCCAACCTCATTTTCTGCTTATATTTTCTGCTCCCACTTGGTTCTCTCTAGCTCTCTCTCACCCGTTTCTCTCTCACACCATCTACATCTGAATTTCCTTCATAGAAATCACCATTCTCACAGCAAGAACAAGATTGATAATCAATTAAGGTAAGAGCTTATGATTTTAATCAAGGTTTAGAAGTGGGTATGATTGAGATTGTTTGATTGATGAAATTTAGTTAGGGTTTTGATATTGGGGGTTTAATCTTTGAGTTTTGTTATGTTTATATGTGGTTTTGCTTATGGATTTGATATTCTTCTTGGTTCATGAGTATATGTGTGACCATGGGTGATTTTTAAGTTTTTGATGAAGAATACCCTCTGTTTCTGTTTTCTGCAGTGAGCAGAAATTTGTATGAAATTCTGGGATTTTTGTAAAAGGTAATTTGGGAAACGGTTTGTTGAAGATTGATTTATTATATGTCTAGTATAAGTGTTTAAAATCTCATTTGAAAATATGGTTATTTGAATACCTTTTGAGAATTTATAAGAAAATCCTACAAATCTGTCAAATGGACAGTGTCTGTGTTTGTAGTGATTAAATATTCATAGTAATTTATATATGTGGAATCTGGATACAAAAGATGAATATAATGAAAGCTAACACACAGGGCCTTGAGTTTAGAATCAAGAATTATAGTATTTGGATTGATATTGAAAGAGTTATTAATTTTTTTATGAGACACTAAATCTGTCAGGACAGATTTGTGTTTACCATATGACGAGAATTTTAATAAATTCTAGATATGTTATAATGATCTGAATTTTCTGTGGCAGCTTGTACATATATATTAGGTAATCCCTGTTAAATTTCAAGTTACTTTGATAACTTTAAGTGTTCCCAAATAAAATTTATAAAATGATTGATCTGCAGAAATCTGCTTAATGCTTAAGTTGAAAATACAAGGAACTTGAAAAATTACAGGAACTTTATTGGAATTAATTTGATTAATTGATTAATGATTTGAGTAATAATTTGGTGTGAGTATTTGTTTGGCATGTATACTACTTGTGTGAATTTTATCATGCCTTGGTTTTGTTATTTGAAACCAGTTTTAGCTGACACTGGTTGATTAATATTGATCTTATCTTAGTAAGTAACCAAAAGTCACATCAGCTCTATGTAAGTAAGAAACCA
This sequence comes from Fagus sylvatica, assembly GCA_907173295.1. Classification (NCBI taxonomy): domain Eukaryota; kingdom Viridiplantae; phylum Streptophyta; class Magnoliopsida; order Fagales; family Fagaceae; genus Fagus; species Fagus sylvatica. Next base: position 5,484,710 of record OU015765.1, read on the forward strand.
CTTCAAACAGCAATGACCTCAGCCCCCATAAAAGAATTTTTATTCATATAAAGGGATAAGGGTAGAGAATAATATTGGCTTGAATTGGTGTCCAGGTGAAGAGGATAGGTCTGTTTCAATTTATGCAACTTCTGTTCCAATTTAAAATTAGAAATTAGAAATTATAAATACATGGTTGAGACCCCATCCTTTATGCCTTCCTCACTCATTATATTTTTTCTATGCCACTTGTATAGTAAACACTGAACCCTTCCACAAATCTCTTAATGAGTGTTATAATGAGCTATTAAGAACATAGGATTATGTGCTACTTTTTTTACACTTTAGTGCCTTCCCATTGATTCAATTGATTTTACCACTATAAATAACTTTTAGAATTCAAGAAACAGTTAAGAGATTTATTTATAATTTTATATCTAAGAGAAAATTGGGATGAGCTCGATGAGCTCAGTAAATCATTTTCAATGAACTCAGCAGCATGACTTTTATAGTGCCTTGTCTACATTAGATGAATCTTTCCATTAAAAAACTGAATCAATGTGGTAAAGAAGTCAAAATCACCCATCACCTTGTAACACGTTTGCACTACCACAATTATACAAACCACTTTAATTACTCTATTCTTTGAAAGAATCTATCTCATATACTCATAATATGATTCTTAATAGTTATTGTGGGAAGTTTTGTCACATCCTCTGTATGTTCTATGAAAAGTAAAAAAGGAAAGTTATAAATTAAACCGGTATTGGCAAGGAACGTCATTCAACTTTTAGTTTCTCTCTTGATAATAATTTTAAGTTCTTCTCTTCCTTCTCTAATCATTAAACCCATCATTCTGTTTGGTTCAGAGAATGTTCATAGCCTATATTCCACCGGTTCTCTCTAATTTATACCAACTATCCTTCCTTAAAGGCAATCTTAATCTTTCTTAATTACATGTATCTGTACCAATTAAGTGGAACATTTATATTAGTATAACCTCTTTAAGCTTCAAAAGTACCTTTAAAACTTCCTAATGTACTTAAATTTAGTTAACAGTTACAGTTGATATGTTCAAAAGGCACTGCATGCTTTGAAGTAATTCATCCTTTTAATATATCTCTAAACTTTAGTTAGCTGCTGTACAACATAAGCGTGCACTTATGGTATTAGTTGAACCAACTGTGAAATTTAATTCATCAGATGTTTATATGATGCTAATTATCCTATTAGCACTACCTATATTTTAGACTTACTGCTGTATAACTAAGGGTGGAACCATTAAATTGACTGAACTCAATTTAATTTATCCAATGAGATGATCTTCATTTAATAATAATTGGTCCAAAATAATTGAGATTTGACTTTGAATGTATCACTAATATGTAATCATCATTCCAATAAATTTCTATTGTTCTTAGTCATATGTTTAACTTCCAAGCTCCTTCTCTGAAATGCTATGTGAAACATAAAGGAACCATTTAAATTTCTTGGGATATCCAAATGAACTCATCCTAACTTGCTTGGAAATCAGTAAGTATTTCAATTAATCAGTAAGTATTCTATAGTTAAAATTATTCTATAGACATGATTTAGTTCCTATATACATAGATGGAGATGTATATTATTCTCTCATACATGATTTAAATTCTATAGACATGCTAGTTACAATCTCTTGAGTAACTGGAGATGTTTTCATGATTGCAGCAATTAACTATCTGAGGAAGGCTGGTGAAACCCACAATACAATTGGAATTCATATCTCTGTTGGTAAGCTTCTGAAGTACACATGAAACATACATATGCTACTTTAGCTAGTTCATTACCAAGTCCACTAATATTAGCTGGGTTTTTATGTTTATATCTCTGTTGGAATTCATATCTCTGTTGCTGGGTTTTTATGTCTACAATTGGAATTCATATCTCTGTTGCTGGGTTTTTATGTTTATATGTGGGTTTGCTTATGGATTTGATATTCTTCTTGGCTCATGAGTATATGTGTGACCATGGGTGATTTTTAAGTTTTTGATGAAGAATACCCTCTGT
>OU015765.1:5486834-5612980 GCA_907173295.1 Fagus sylvatica
CCGAATTGGTCCTTTTAGTTCATTAAATAATGTTGCTAATGTATTAAAAAAAGGACAGTGCTATTTTCGCACCACTTTTAGATATTTCCACACCATTTAATATAAAAAAACTAACCAATAGTGCAAAAATATAAAAAACGTGGTGCGGAAATATCATTTGCCTTAAAAAAATTAGGTAAAAATTCAAATTACATTCTCTAAGTGTGGTTAGTTGTTATTTTAGTCTCCTAAGTTAATAAAATAATTGGTTTTTTTTTTTTAATACATTGATGGTAGTATTTACTCCTCAGTAGACTAAAAATGACTAATTTGACACCTAAATAAATATAGGGGACTAAAATGAGAACTAACCATACTTGGGGGTGTAATTTGAACTTTTGCCTAATTTCTTTTACATGAAACTATATTGTCAATATTCTAAGAAATTTAAAATACTACTATGATTAAAAGTTTATTATAAAAAATTTAAACGAAATTTCATTGTTTATTTTAAATTATTTTAATTGTCTTTCATAATTTTTTATTTTGTTAAAAACTCAGTCTTACATGAGAAGGTTATTGCTTTTATTATTATTATTATTATTTTTACTATCTATTTTAATGTTTAGTGTCAATGATAGTAGTGAAATATTTTCTTTAATTTACATATAATTTTTAAGGAGAAAGTACAATTTACACCCGTTAATTTTGTTAATTATTATTTCAGTTATTAAATTTAAAAATTACCATTTTCAATCCTTTTAAATTCACATTGTTGTCAGTGTTATCCTTTCCATCCACAATTGCCGTTAACTATTAAAAATAATAATTTCTTAATATATTATTTTAAAAAAAATATTTAAAAAAAGAAAAACGCAAACCCAATTCAATATGGAAAAATCACCACCACCCAAACTCAAATCGCAGTTCATAAACAATACACAACACAACATATTCATAGCAAAAACAGAGTCAATTAAAAACTTCAAAAATGAAATTATCAAAAATCTCACAACAGCTTCATCAAAACCTCAAATTAAATTGATCAAGACTTCACAGCGAGTTCATAAAAAATAATTTTTAAAAAAAAAATCATTAACAAGTTTATCAAAACCTCACAGCAAATTCACCAAAATGTCACAGCAGAAATTGGTATTAGAGTCATCGATCTTCCCAACCATTCCAAACCAAAAAAAAAAAAACCGCCCCACACTTGTCAACATATCATTTAGGTATGGAGAAAACATTGTTAGAATACGTGGAGAAATTGAAAGAGATATGTTCTCTAGTCCTTGATCAAATGAAAATTATCAAGGATATACAAGTGAACTACCAATCCTTACAATTGGCTAGTCGTGGCTATGAATGGGAGAAGCCAATTAAGGAGGAAGCTGAGCAATGCAAGCTTGAAGATAAGAAGACCATGGGAGAGTTACAAAATCAAACCATTTCAGCTTCACACAACTTAAGCAAACAACAATATTGGGTTGAAGAAATTTTTGCAAAGCTCAAAAGCTTACCACCTCCACGTTTACCTGATTATATTCCTTTATTGTAAGGAAGTGGTTCATTGTATGCAAAGTATTTTGAGAAGATCGGGTACATGTGCTACAAAAATTTGGGGATTATGCAATTGAGGACAAAGGCCGACTTTAATGGGGGAGGAATGTTACATGCAAGAGTTGTTGAGGGTCCCACGTATGCACCGATAAGTGGGTTATTTGGATGAGTAACATTAGGAGTCCACTAGAGCAATATTAGGAGTCCAACAGTGTTAGGTTGTTGGTATTATGAGTTCATGTGTATGATAATTGTTTCAAGAGTTCTTAGGAAAGTGGTTTGAATGGGTCTAACCCGACTTCTAGTTTTTAGCTAGTCATGTCCTTTTTAGCATTTTCGTACATGGGTTGTTTTTTATTTTTTTATTTTTATGCTGCTATTGTAAGTTGAGTCCTATAAATGTTTTTAAGCTATTTAAATAAAGCATCTAATTAATCTTAAAATATTTTGAAGTCATTAAGACTCTTAGGAGGTTGGGTTTCCTTCAAAAACCTTTAAAAGCTTTTTTCGTGAGCATGTGTTCAAAATTGTGTGATTGCGTCTTCGTTAAAATCCAGCGTTGACATGTGTATTGAGCCCCACATTGGACATATACATGGTATAATTGGGCTTTATAAAGAATTGCAAGGAGTCTCAATTGCAACTTGAGTAGTCCTTTTGGGGTATAAGCATAGATGTAGTTAACGTTTTCCTTAGCTAGTTACAATTAAGGTAGCGGGATCCTCTATTCTTGTACCTGTTTATCCTTGCTTAAGAAGTGGTTTCTTGGCTATTTGAGAAGGAGCATATGGAAGGAAAAATCAGCGGCATTAAGATGATCAATATTAGGGGTCTAGGGGTCTATCCATAACCCATGTTATGTAAGCAGGCGACATTATGCTTTTTACCAAAGCAAAGAGATGTGAGGAAGAAGCTTTGAATGAATGTTAATGTTTGGAGTTGTATTGTAAATGATATGGACAAAGGATTAGAAGAGGGATATATGGTCTTGTGATTTCAAAGTTATCACAGAAGAGTTTGAGGAGAAATTTGAAGTATATTTCGTAGATAAAATGTCTAAAAAATGATGCCATGTACCTTGGGGCCCCGCTGTTCCTCACAAGACACAAGTCCAATAACTTCAAATATCTTCAAGATAGGATGGAGGTTAGGTTGGAGGGATGGAGGAGTAAGTGTTGTTCTTGAGTGGGCAAGTGCACATTGATCAGATCGATGGCACAAACCGTGCTAACATACGCTATGTCTACCTTTGAGCTACCTTCAAAAGTTTGTGAGAATTTTGATGCTCAAATGAGACGGTTTTGGTGGAATTTTAAAAAGAAAAATGGAAGATATCTTGCTTGGAAGGCTTGGGATCAACTTTTCTTTCCTAAGAAGTGTCGTGGCCTCGGGTTTAGAAAGTCCAAGGACTTTAACTGTGCTCTCATAGCTAAAATTACTTGGATGTTCACATTTAATAGAGATAGCCTTTGCATGAGAAGTAAAGTCAGAAGTAATTGACTTAGAAATGATCTACTCAAGAATGTTTCTCCTATTTGGAGAGCAATTGAGAAGGCTAAGAATGTAATTTTGAAGGGGGCTTGCTTTCTAGTTGGTGATGAGAAATCAATTGATGTTTTGTTGGACCCTTGGATACCATGGCTGGAGGATTTTAAACCTAAGCCAAAGTATTATTCAGTATGCATTACACCTCTAATGGCAAGTAGCCTAATTAATGCAGCCACTCATGAATGGAGATGTGAGAGGTTGTTTGAGCTTTTCTGTGGCTGATCTTGTGGAGGCCATTAAAAAGATATTCTATCCCTATAATTCCAAAGCCTGATAAGCTTATTTGGATTAATGGCTCTAAGGGTCAGTTCTCTACAAGATCCACCTATAGAGTAAGCCTAGAGCACCACGAAGTTGCTGACAATGAAGTGATGTGATAGAAGTTATGAAAACTGAAGATACATGACAGGGTAAGAATGTTGATGTGGCGGATAGGTTTGAACATTCTGCCTACCAAAGAAAATCTTGCCTAAAGGGTAGGTTTGGAGGGCAAAGCATGCTCTCTTTGTCTTGAAGAAATCGAATCCTGCATGCATTTATTCTTCCAATGTAAAGTTGCTTGTGCCATCTGGTTTGGAGGCATGTGGGGTGTAAGGCTTGATATCTTTCAGATTTCCTATTATGCGGACATTGCTAAGCTTGTCCTTGATCCTCCAATTGCAGCTAACAATGCAAATATGCCTTCAAAACAATCACAAGAGCAAAATTCCTTGAGGATAGCTTTGACATTAGATGCCATATGGAACCTAAGGAACCAAGTGTATTTCAAAGGTGATAAAAAGGTAATATTATTGCTATCATAAGATTGCGGGATCATAGCTTCCATGAGTTTGTGACAGTTGATAACCAAAGATCTGTCCATACCATTCTAGGAAATATTAGGTAAACAAAGCCCTTCTATTATTGTGAAGCTAAAAGTTGATGCAGCCTATTCAAGAGATTATCCATGCTTAGTGATGGTTGCTAAGAATGACAAATGATCTATTTTAAAAGGTTGGACAAAGACTTTCCCTAGTTATGATGTTGTAGTGGCTGAAGCTGAAGCAATTCAATAGCTCGTTCAAATTACAAAGTCTAAACACTTCCTACCCATCATGGTAGAAGGGGATGCAAATTATGTTTTGATTCTCTTAATGGTTACCTAGAGGAGTGCATCAGGTCAATAGCATCTCGGTATAATGACTTGTTAGAACTTAGCAAGGACTTTTTAAGTTGTACATTTACAAAAAAAAAAAAAAAAAAAAATCTCATTTGTATATGAAACTCGCGTATTATAACTTTAGGTTACGATACTGCCACTTAGTATAATCCAGGGGTGGAACTAAAATTTCAAGTTTGGTGGAGGGTAGTCATTTAATAAATGGGGAGAGTCATATAATAAATACTAAGAGTTTAAGTGGTTCTCTATATATTTTTATGAAAATTTTAGATAAATATAAGGGTGAAATTTTAATTTTTAAAAAGTTTAAGAGAAGTTATATTCCCTTGGTATGAATGCATTGATTGGAAAAACTCTAGGGGCAAGTTTGGTCGGTTTATGTTTTGTGTTTTTCAAACTTGTATTTAGGTGTGTTGAGAAATTGCTCTCAAGAATATTTGAGCAGTTTTGAGATCTAAAAGTTTGTTGGACAAGTGTTTCTACGTAGTTTTTAGTAATGTTTTTGTTTATTATTATTATTATTATTATTATTTTGCAACCAACAACGGCAACCAAAACACCCAACTCTCCACCACATCCTCCATCATTGGTCACCACATCCAACCGCAAACCCACCCCAACCCACCGCAAACCCACCTCAACCCACCACAAATCACCCCCATGGCAAAAACCACCAAGCAAACCACGACAATCCACCGCCACCACCGCACATCAGTCCACAACAACAAATCAAAACCACCACAAATCACCCACTAAACCCAACCTGACCCACCGCAAATCACCCCACGACAAACCCACCCAGCAAACCACAACAATCCATCGTGACGCACTGCAAATTAGCCCACAACAACAAATCAAAACCACCATAAACCCACCTCAACCCATTGCAAATCACCCCCACGGCAAACCCCACCCAGCAAACCACAAAAATCCACCCTGACCTACCATAAATTAGCCCACAACAGCAAATGAGCAAATCAAAACCACCACAAACCACTCCGCAAACCCACCCCGACCCACCACAAATCACCCCCATGGCAAAACCCACCCAGCAAATTACAAGAGAATCCTCACAATGAAGAAGAGAGAAGAAGCTCTTGTTCACGTATGTTTTGTGGGATCAGGATCCTCTAGAGTTCCTAGGATACTCTACTACATAGAGTTCTCTAAATCATAACCTTTCTTTTTATAATAAATGGTTCAGATTATGCCACGTCATCATTCCACTAACAAAATCTCTAAAATAATGATGTTAATGGATAAGTGTTAACACGTTAAGTGATAAAAAATAAAAATCAATATTTTAGGGATTTTACTAGTAGAATGATGACGTGCATAATCTGAATCATTTATTATAAAAAGAAAAGTTAGAATTTAGAGAACTTTATGTGGTAAAGTACCCTAAGAATTCTAGAGCATCTTGATCCTGTTTTGTGAAATTGCCATTGCAAAATATCAAAATGAAGTTGGTTTTATTTTCAAAAAAGCCACCGGTCATTTGTTGCGTTCGACTAAAAACACCAAAAATGTGTTCTCATATTATTGGATTTGAAAGCTGTTTAAATTGTGAAAGGATTAGAGAACAATTGGTGAGAACAAGTGTCAAACGTGCAAAATTTCACTTAGACCCACCATTTTTTGCATTCAAACACATAAAACAACATTTAAATACAGTGACCAAATATAACCTCATCAAGACAAGGATTCAAATTGCTATTCTCATTTTATGATTAATATTTAATATTTAATTATATTAAATGTCATGTTATTTAAATTTAGATGATTTGTTATTAAATAAATCTTTAAAATTATAATAATATTTAATCACAATAATAAAATAAATGCATTTAAAATACCAAAAAAATAAAATGCACGTACTGTAGTATGTGACTAGAAAACAACAGAAAGTGTTGGAACATAGAAAAAAGGTTTGAAGTTTGAAAAGAGACAAAAAGACTAGAGTTAAAAGAGTAAGATACAGATTGGATTTCCCAAGATTTATATTACACATTTATTAGTCCGATTCTTTAAAATTACCCTTCCATCCTCGTCCTCTTGCTTCTTAACTCCACTATCACAGTAACCAGCTTTAATTCAAACTTGAAAGTTGAAACCTCTCTCTCTCTCTCTCTCTCTCTCTCCTCTAGGTTCTCTTCTTTCTCTTTCTAGCTTTTAATAGCTTTGCTGATAGAGTTTTTACCGCCCAGTCTTTCTCCTTCAAAAAAAGGCAAAAGCTGCCCTTTGATAAGCATTAAGCACCACCCACACTTCTCTTCTACTCAAAAAAAACATTTCTCATTCTCTCTCAAACTTGGTTTCTCAAACTGGGTTTCTCATGGAGTTCTCCTCGATGCCACTGAGATCCCACATAGAGAATTAGCTAAGCTAACCGATACACTATTCTTGTACAAAGATATCAAGGTGACATTCACTTTCTTTTACCTTATACTATTTGTTTTTGGGATGAGTACAAAAATTGTTTACCAATTTTGTGTGTTAGTGTGTGTTCTGTTTTTTATCATCTTTGTTCCTTGATATGCTTAAATGTTATAGAAGAGGTAGATAAGAAAATATAAGGTGAAATCTCATGATTACCCATCATTCCAACCTTAAAACTTTGTAAGATTCTGAATCTGTGGACTTTTCTTTCCTTTTTCTCAGCTAATACCAAAGCCCAAAGGCATCACATACAGACACAGACACACACACACGCACGGATGAGAAAAGAAACAAATAGATGTTATAATTTGGTCAAAGTAAGATGCAGTTTTACATTTCCTATTCCTCAGATCTCGTGGTGGACCGTCTTGGCCGCTTGATCTGTCACATTATTATTGTTTTTTATTGGTCTAGAGGACATTCATTACCTGGAATGTCTCTACACTCTATCTATGGCCCAAGCATATCTATGATTTATGAACCACTTTCAAACTTCGATTTTTACCTTTTACTTATTATTAAATCGAGTTGATTATATCAAAAGCAAGATATAAGAAAAAAATTGTGAATGTGAGAATAGAGATTTTCAATCAAATCAAGTAAAAGTGGGTCGTGAGGTGGCCTTTTTACCTTTAACTGAGTGAGACATTAGCATGAGATTTTTTAACCTTTTATCATTCACTACGTAAATATGCTATATATGTCTGGAAAAGCTGGCAGAAAATGCTGAAATGACGGAATTGCCCTAGTAAGATCTAAATTCCTATCAACAATCTGTGGAGATTCTTTTATGGTTACCAGGGGAATTAAAAAAACATAAAGTGACTCACATTCTGAGAATGCTTTTACACTGTCCAAGAAGATGTGAATATTTAACTAACAAGTGTGAGGGCCTAGAATTTTGCAAAAAAAAACAAGTGAAAAACCTCCCTTCAATCGAGCATTCAAAATTCAAATTACACTGTTATTATTTTACTATTATTTTTACCATTGATAAGAAAGGACAAAGTTGAGTTTCAATCGAAAAAAAATAGTAACTATTCCACCATAAGGGACTCCAAATTAGTAAAAAGCATTAAGAGTCTAATATTTATTGTTTTTCTTTATGAGAAGTAAAATTCTTAATAAATTATCATGGTCTGTTGGAACTAAAAAAGAAAAAGAAAAAGAAAAAAATGAAAGTCTATTTCTGTTGTGATTTGAATATAAAAACTATTAGTTAGTAATTTGTGAAATTCACAAAAAAAAATATATAATTTTTTTCATTTTTTTTTTTAATATAAAATTTATAATTATGATAAAACTCAATTTTTGTTTGTTTGTTTTGTTTTTGTTTTATATATAATATAGATAAGTAATCCACCCTAAGTAACTTCTTTTTGACCTAATTAAAAAGAGCACAACTTGAATAATCAATTATATAGGGTCTGGAGTACATTAATTTACATTATTATTATTTCTCTTATAGAATCTTTCTATTCCACTTTTTGTATTCCTCTTTATACTCAATCAATATACTTCCATTAGTAGTAGAAAATATGTTTTATTTTATGATGGTTTCAAGCTTTTGTGAACTGCATTCACTTGCTCAAATGCATACGGATTTCCTTTTTTATTTTTATTTTTATTTTTTTATTGTTGTCAATCTCTCATGGATAGCCCCCGTAGACATATTCATATCATACCACACACTCATACACATGGCTTAAAAAATCTGTACCCAGCTCAGAGATAGCATTATTGAGAGCAAAACGCGGATCAAATTTTGTTTCTAAAGAAAACCACAAAGTCCCACCGCCACATCGTGAGGCTGACTTTGACATTTCCCTTGTCTTTATGTTGGGACATTGTGTTCTTTTCTTCTACTTCAAAATCTTCCAATTCAACTTTTTAAAATTTGTGTGACTTACATTTTGACATAAGTATTAAGTATTAAGTAGTAGGTTTTAATATTTATTTTGTTTTCTGGACGATTCAGTTTGGCCAGACTAGAAGATTAAAACTTGTGTCCTCCCTAACTAGTTGTTATTAATTACTATAACCTGTATTTCAGAAAAAAAAAAAAAAAAAATGCTCTACATTCAAGTAAATTGGACTGTAATTGGGCTACCCACCAACGTTGGTTGGGGAAATTGTCTATACATTACTTGGACTATATGGAAGCATCTTTCTCTTCGGAAATTTAATTTTAATGTCTTTGGTATAATTTACACTTTCTCTCTCTTTTTACCTTCAACTCTTGAACAAGTTGATGCTATATAGGGTCAATAATAGTGTGTCAATAATTCAGCAAAAATAATAGTGACTCAATAATGGTGGTTAAAAGTGGCCATATTAAGTAGGTTGGTAGTGGGTCGGGGCAAGGACATCTGAAAGGCAATAGTGTCACCTAACAAAAGTAGGTTGCATAAATTCATAGGTTTAACTCCAATTCATGGACATTAAAAGAACTTTGGAGTAAAAGTTTAGGGAATGTTGCGAGTAAGATTGCAATTTTCTTTCAAGTAGGTGGGGGTAGTGGTGGATCATTTGTGATATGCCAAATGATGTGGAACATTTATGACACTATTTAAGGATGCTGTAAAATGGTGATAAAGACTCTGAAGATTTGGTGCTTATGGGAGGAAAATGAAGGTGTACTAATAGTTAATAGACATTACATGTCATGTTTGAACTACCTCACAACTGGGTTCTGGGTCTACTTGTGCTTAAGGAGGCCTAGTAAGTTAAGCAAGTGTTAGCTTTCTTTCTTTCTTTCTTTCTTTCTTTCATTGATTTTGGGCCAAGTTGTCAAGCCATCAAGAGGCTCAAGACCACTTTCTTTTTCTTTTATTTGTTGGATATGTCATGTGGAGTTTTGGCTGGTAAAGTAGTGTCTGAATGTACTTTGGTTAGTGTTTTGGAACACTGTTTTTTCTTGCTTTTGTGAGTGGCAACTGGCAAGAATACTTTATAAATTTGAATACATTCCATGGATTTTCTTTGTGATAACATATTAGAATTTAGTACAAATTTCTAACTTATATCCATTTGGATTTTAGATAGTAAAGTGAGAAAGTAGTTAATTTAGGAGCATTGTTTCCCACCTTACATTTTGCATTAGAAAGGGTTGAGCTCAGTCCTTCTGTCATAATTTCAATTTTTTTTGTATCTTATTTTAGTGTGTTCAATTCTTACACTATTTGTAATTCATTCTTTTTTTCAATCCTTATATTCTGCAGATCAGAAGCTTTAAATCAGGACTACCTTATCTCTCTACTTCACTCAATAGTCTTTGAGCAAAAATGCCAAGATCAAGGTTAGAGAATGTAATCCTCATAAATATGCAAATTATAAATGGATATATCGCATGCTTCAAAACCAGTTGTCTGAGAGATGAGATTCTAATGTGTTCCAAATCTGACATGTATGATGTTTGTGCATGATATAACCTTTAGCTGCAAGCCAACTGAAACTGACATAAAAACTTTAATATCAAAGATGCAGTTCTGAATACTTTTATTGGAAAAACTAAAACGATTCAATTATTCATTTTGTAATTGGCTAGTGCTGGAGGATGCCCATGCCGAATTCCAGATTGGTTGTGGTGCATATCCCACTACCATGAAAAAAGAAAGTTAACCTTTTGCTTGAGAACTCATTCTAAATTTTCTGTCTAGAAGTTTGTTATATGAACAAAGTTAAATATTTTGCTGAGGAAAGATATATCATACAACAACAAAGCATGAGCCATTCTTGTTTGTTCCTTGGTAGCAGATATACAATCATTCTGGAACAATGCTCTGGTTTATGAAACTATCTCCCAAAAAAATGACTGCAGATCTCTTGCATTTGCAAACTCTTCTAGCAGTCTATGCGGAAGAATGAATCATGTGATTTGGTCTGTGGAATTGTCTGAAAATATTTATGTACAAGTGCATAGCATCATTTAATTAGTGAGATACCTTAAACCAAATTGATGATATGAACCATAAATCTAAGGAGGTTCAGTTAATCCATCTTAGAATATGTTGCTTGGTAGAGAGTATCTTCCAAGATGAAGCCATTACAGGAGTTGTTGCTTGTTAATATATCAGGGAGTCATGATTCCCTTTCAACTGTGTATTTGAATTTTCTTATATATTCTTTTGAATTTAAACGTAAACAGGGGGACAGATATTCCTCAAAGGCAGTCTCCTCGAGGCCCTAATCCACTCAGGACATCAAGTTCTGATTCAGATCCACTGCATCATCGACCAATTACTGACCGGAGTCCCAAGCTAGGGGACCGTAAGTCTCCAAGAGGTGCCCAATCTGACTCTCTAAGCCAGAAGAAACTTGGTACCCGCATTGCAGGTTTAGAATCTCAACTTGGGCAAGCACAAGAAGAGCTAAGGATTTTGAAAGAGCAATTGGCTTCAGCTGAGGCTGCAAGGAAAGAAGCTCAAGAAGAATTGGAGAAGAAAAACAAGAAGCCAGTTGTTCCAGAACCTGTGGAAATCCAAGGAAAGGATCCTCCAACGGAAATTCAAGAAGCTAACAAAATAGACAACAGCCCTCTAGATGAGAACCTGCAGGAAACTGATGTTTTTGAAGTTCCAGTAGAAAAATTGACAGTTGAGCCTGAGATTGAACACAGCCAGGTGACTGATCAAGTTGAAAAGGAAACCAAACCAATTGACATATCAACTGAACCACCGGCAAATCTAGAGCCGGAGAAACAATCCTTAGATGACTTGGCTCTGAAGGATGACGAGATAAATATGCTAAAAGCAAAGTTAGATGAGAAGGAAAAGGAACTGGAGGTCTCCACACAAGAAAATGAGAAGCTGAGAAATGAGCTGACTGAAGCAGCTTTAAAAATATCATCTGCTCTAACCAAAGAAGACGAAACAGCCTTGAGTTTAAGCCAACTTGGAGAAGAGATGAAAACAAGTAAAGCAAATGCAGCTCAGCTGAATGAAAAGCTGAAAACTGTTGAAGAAGCAAAGGAGGCATTGGAGGCAGAGATGAAGAAGCTGAGAGTACAGACAGAGCAGTGGAGAAAAGCTGCAGATGCTGCAGCAGCGGTGCTTGCTGGGGGTGTGGAGATGAATGGAAGGATCTCTGAGAGGTGTGTCTCCATGGATAAGCATTTTGGCGGCGTATTTGATCCGCCAGCAGCTGGTGGTGGATACACTAGCTTTGTGGGATCACCTGGGATGGCTGATGATTTAGATGGTTTTGGAAGTGGAAAACGAAAGGGTTCTGGGATTAGAATGTTTGGAGACTTGTGGAAAAAGAAAGGCCATAAATGAGACTCTTTCCCTCTAATGTGACATTGGAACCTGCTTCACTCTTATTATGTTATGTATAATGAAACAAAATGGTTGCTTACCATTTTGCAGTTGAAATGTTTTTATTGTTCCATTATTTTCTCCACCTTGTTCCTAGTAATTGGTGCTTGTATATTCAGACTTTTGATGGATGTATGTGAACATCAATTTATGGACTAGGTTTTTGGAACCCCTTTTCTATTATATATGGTTTATTTTGTTGTAGCCTAATAACATGAGAAATTACCACTTACTCTGAAAACTCAAGTTAATAGAAAACAATAAATTTAATCATTGTACTGAAAATTTGGATGTTCAATTGTGTGCAAAATGATTGGACATCAGTGACTCATATCTAATAATTTTAATATTTGAATTCCCAAATTTTATTATAAATCAGTTGCTCACTTTACTGAGCATAGCAGACGCAAATCTGGCATAGAGAAACCAGCAAATCAATAAGGTATGACCATAAAACAAAGGCAAACAAGAAGTATGGGAAGGTTGACAATTCACTAGCACATAAGAAAAGTTCAGATTTCTTCATCGAAATTTTTGTGCTGGGAAAGGCCAATATCACCATTTTAAACAAAAGAAAAGTAAAATGGTAGGTTATTGGTAAGCAATGCCACCCAAAAGTGGCATGAAGAACTATATGATGACTGATATAGGATAGACTAGGTTTTGAGATTTTTCCTTAAAGTGAATAAATATTGCTGGGGACAAGACAACCAATGTGGGCTGCTTAATTAATAATGAACTCCCATTTAAATATTCTGATTTTTAAACAAATATGACGCACGTGTCATTTATTTGATTTTCTATGATTTACACTGGAGTAAGAGAGGCTGGGATGTCAATGAAAAACTTGCTAGATATCGAAATATTGTCTCCTATTCATGCATGGATTCCTTCGTTTCTAATTTAATACAATCGGTGATTATAATATATATATATATATATATATATATATATTTTTTTATATAATATATATTTATATATATATTTAATTTTTTCAAATTCAGTTTCAGCAATCTTCTCTAACATTGATTTGTGTCCTATTCATGTGCGCACAAGAGACAAGGGTGCAGTGTGTCCCCAAATAAACTGTTGTTGCACCCCAACTTGTCTTGTGCACACAAGACACAGGATGCAAGATGCAAGATGCAAGATGAAGGCCCTTCCCATCTTTTGTCTACTGACTGTATAGTTAGAGTTCTGTCCCAAGATTCCATGCAACACTAAAAAAGTATTGCATGAGATAATATTCTTTATCCCGGTTGTATAATGAATATATATATAGAGAGAGTTTACTTTTTAAATATTTTTTGATATATTTGAACCAACGATCGAGATAAAAAGTTATTTTTACAATATTAATCTCAGGCTAAAAAGTACTAGTCACAAACACATGCGTTGGATCGGAAAATTTTATATAAAATTTTAATACATATATTTTAGTATGTTAGTAAGAAAGTGTAAAAAAAGTAAAAAGAGAATCTACATTCTGATGAATAAATCAATTTCGAAAAGTCTTTGGAACCTATTATAATTCCAGAGAACACAAAAGGGCACTTGAATATAAATGACAATTTTTTTTTTATTATCTCACAATACACGATAATTTTTCACCTACAATTATCAAAGAGTAAGAAAAAGATGAGAAGTCAAAGATAGGCCTTTACATAGGCATTGTAAACAATCTAGCATCAAATCAATAGGTATCAATTTAGAAGAAAAAAAAATCTTCAAAATCAATGTATTCAGGCTCGTCACAATTTATTTGTGAACAACAAAAAACACATCTTAACTAAATGATTAAAAATAATAATAATAACAAAGGGATTAAACACTTTGCTACACACTCGTTAAAGAACTCATTAAACACACCCAAAAAAAAAAAATCATTTTCAAGATAGGATTCACACTAAACAATTAATTACCAATCCATATATGTATCAATACAAACAGGAAATATGACCATATCAATTCCATACCAAATAGATAAAGTATTAATAGGAGCAAATAATTTACATGGTATTGGTGAGAGTGTTACACAAACTATATGCTGTTGTAAAAAATTAAAAAAAAAAAAAAAAAATACTACTATTAGCAAGCAGGGCTCAGAAAGTACATGAAAAAGCAAAATGTTGCTGACGTAGATATCCACCTGATTTTCCTTTCTATTCTCACTATTGAGGATTCATCCCTATATGGCTATATATATATGAAAAAAGCAAGGTATTAATTAGTAGATTTTATAATGGAGGAACTTATATGCGTTAAGAACTTTATACTCTGCCAATCACAATTGGCCATGTGTTAGATTTTTTTTTTCCATTTTAAATCTTTAGTTTTTTTATTAGGAAAGGAAAAACACTTGGCGAGTTTTGATTGGTGGAGTATAAAGTGAAACATAAAAAGTGGGATAGAAGATTTTCATTCAATGTGAATGAAAATTTTTTTTATACTCCACCAATCATAATTGGCCATGTGTTAGATTGTGTTAAATTTTTTTCCATTTTAAATCTTAGTTTTTTTTATCAGGAAAGGAAAAAAAACACTTGGCGAGTTGTGATTGGAGGAGTATAAAGTGGAACATAAAAAGTGGGATAGAAGATTTCTAGAAAAAAAAAATGTTTTACAATTTTTGTATATATATAATGGATTTTTTTTAGAATTTAGTCTATTTAGACATTAAAACATATAATTGTAATAATTTTATTTTTTAAAATGAATATAAGATAATAAATACCATTTTTTTTCCAAAATAAAAAATAATTCCATTGCAAAATCAGAAATTCTAGGAATTAAATTTGTAAGAGTAAGAGTTGCCCTTCCATTCTTTTTTTTTCATATTGATGATTGCAATAAACAAAAAATTAAATAGATAAAGCAAAGAAATATATTTGGTGCGCTATGTATATACATTCCATATATGTATGAAATTGATATCTATGAAGATACATATAGTAGATTGATCTATATTAATTACCTCTATCAATACAAATTCCAAGTTGATAGCACCTAACTTTGGCTCCAATGAATTTTTTTTTTTTTTAACCATAAACATTGCAATAAACACAAATTAAATAGATAAAGCAAAGAAATATATTTGGTGCGCTATGTATATACATTCCATATATGTATGAAATTGATATTTATGAAGATACATATCGTAGATTGATCTATATTAATTACCTCTATCAATACAAATTCCAAGTTGATAGCACCTAACTTTGGCTCCAATGAATTTTTTTTTTTATTAACCATAAACGTTTATGGGGAGAAATTAATGGACAGAGTTTGGCTACAAATTGATTTGTAGTCAGTTTACTACAATCCACTACGTGGCAACTAATAAAATCATCCACATGTACTTTAGTCACATGACCTATTTAATGAGTCATGTGACTTCTTTAAATAATACATGTAGATGGTCTTATAAACTACCATATAGTAGGTTGTAGCAAACGGGCTACAAACCAGTTTGTAGCCAAACCTTGTCCAAAATTAATTGCATCCATGTTTATTTTCAATCTTTTTTTTATTAACATGGACTACCAACAATTTTTATGGAGGGGAAATTAACTACTTTCATCATGGGACTAATAATTAGTTTTTTTTAATGAGGTAGACAAATAATTAGATTTTAAGCCACATATTTCCATGTTCATTTTTAGTTAGTTTGTGTTTTTTTAAAAATAAAAATAAAAAATTGACTATCAAAAACTTTTATGGAAAAATTTGACATAAGAGTATGAGACAATATTTCATTTTTTTGTGTATATATTTTCATATTAGTTGTCATTTTTTTCCCTTGGAGTTCCAAAAATATTTATGGAAAATTTGATGTTTGACAATAATCGCCTTCATCATAGGATCTATAATTATATATATTTTTTCATACTTCCATGTTCATTGTCAACATTTATTTATTTAGACTTCCAAAAGCATTTATGAAAAATTTGACATGAGAGATAATTGTCTTCATAATGAGATCTATAATTAAACTATTTTATATTTTCATTGGACTATCAAAAACGTTTTATTGTAAGGAATTAATTGTTTCCTTGTTCATTATCATTTTATTTTCTCTCTTGGACTACTTTATGGTGAGAAATTTGTCTCTATCATGAGATTTAATACGTAAAAAAATTAATAATTCAAATGACAACATTGTAAAAGGAATAGAATTCTCTTATTGGGATCAAAATTTTATAATTATATATTATTCGCTCACTTAGAAGTTTAAACATATACATATAAGAATTAATATGAATTCTTAATTTGTTTTTTAATATCCTGAGTTTCATTCCTCTTAAATTTTGCAATTACCTTTTTCAATTTTCAAATCTGGAAAGTATCTCAAATGTCTTGAAGGGTAGGATCAATTACATGTTTATAACTATTAATCTTGTAACTAAATTTTTAGTCAACAAAAACAAAAGAAACTAATTAATGGACAATAGTTCATAATAAATTGGAAATATGAATATTAAATCTTTAAGAATTAATAAAATCTAACTCAAAAACTAAAAGATGGTGTAACTCAAGAAGGCAGAAAAATCTCCACTAATGCTTCAATTCTATACTTGCAACCCTCCAAATACCCTAAAAAAAAAAAAAAAAAAAAAAAAAAAAAAAAAACAAAAACTCACTTTTTCCCTCTCATTCACGGTTGCCGCACTGACACAATGCTTCTTTGCTGAAATACTTTCTCCAGAAAATTTCCACACACACTATGTGTGTGTATATATATATGTTGGGCCTGGTCTTAAATGAAGAATTCTTCAGTTTCCCATGATAGCCTTAAATTTCCATTCATAATGACTTTTCATTTTGCTATTTGAAAATAAAGAGTAATTGTGGCTTTAATGGGGATCATGATTTTAGCATATACTCTTTATATTGAATACATTTGATTTTGGCAATATGAGAAAGGTAGGATATAAAAAGAAACGAAAATATGAGGATTTAAATAGGAGATTTGGGATAGGTGATTTAATAGGTATGTGAAAAACCTATGGGAGATGAAGAGGCGAGGGGGAGAGAGAGTGGGAGATGAAGAGGGGATGGGGAGAGACAATGAGAGAGAGAGAGTGAAATAGAGAGAAGAATGATATGAAATATTGTGGGAGCAGTAAATCTGACGTGACGGTATTTGGAGGAGGCTAAAAAATTTCTCACAGCTTCGGCTTTTAATTTATACTAGTCGCAGATCCACGTGATGTGCGTAAAAAATTGACATGATATTTTATTTTTGGGAATTATAAGTGTTAGTCCCAAACCCACCTCAAAATAAATATTTTGTATGTGAAGTTGTCTATATTTGTTATTTGAAAGTGTTTAGATTTTTGTAAGGTTTTTAATAGCAATATATTTTGCAATAAATTTATAGTTAGATATGTATAAAAACGCAATGCAATAAAAAAAATTTGGAGAATGTATAATTTTGATTAAAACATGCAATGGATCTTGATTAGTTCATATGTAAGCTAACGTTATTTTGCATTTTTGGAAAATTTATTGAGCATTTTATAAAAGCTTTGTTTTCATTTTATTACATAAGAACTATTAAAAAAGCTGTATCAATTTACTTTGATAATCATTGAGCTAATATATGAAAATCAACTATTACAAAATTATTTCTCCCCAAAACATATACTGATATTTTTTCTTTCCACACATTTTAAATTTCATGAAACTAAATATGGAGTAGATCTTTTTTTTTATTTTTATTTTTTATTATTATTATATATATATATAGATCTTAGGCAATCAATAACCCCCTCCATTACATTCCCAAAACCTTTGCACCCAAATGGCCATTGTTGCTAATTTAACATTACAACACTTGGACGTGTAAAGTGATTTTAGCTAATAGCATAAAATTCCAGCATCTAAAAATGTTATGATAAACCACCAAATAAGCAGACGTGTGCAGCTTGTCTCTCTTAAACAAGTGAAACTATTCAATGTACCTGAAGTATCAACATACATTTGATAAAATAAAATGATTATGTCTAGCATTGGAGTTATAATTTGAGAATTTTTGGCATCACCTTCAGCATAGTTAATGCAGCGAGGATCCGACAAAGTGAAAGACAATCAATAGGTTAGCATAATCCCTGTAACAAAGAAACCCAAACTCAAATTAATACATTTTTTGGTAAAAAAAAAATAGTATATAATTGATATTAACCCTTTAGTTGTTACCCCAATGTCACCAATTGCAGCAATACCAACTGTATATAGGTTGCCAATCCGAGAATACTCTGTTGGCCATTAGAAAAAAAAAATTAAAAAAAAAAAAAAAATAAATAAATAATTATCATTTTGAAACTTAGGTAAGCTAACTGATAAAAATTTCAAACTGACAGTTGGAACAAAGAAGTTAAAGAATGAAATTTGTGAACTTTCATTCTTCAAGTAACAACTCTCTCCTAGCATTCTTTCGTTAACTAACGACATTCCTATAAGCATATAAATGAAAATTCTAAATCAAGCGAACACACTATAACTACTAAATTTTGAACATTTTATGTTGATTCTACTGTTAATTATAAGCTTACACATTGGCTCTAAGATCAGAATATATGCTTTCTCGGGCAATTCAACTTCCTAAACTTTTCCTTTGCCTACCTATATTTCAAATCACATAGTGACATACAGTGAATGAGATACTTGACAAATAATCACATTGGCAGAGAGTTAGAAGCGACATGATAACATCTTACAGTATAATCAGATTCTTTTTTTCAAGCATGCTCCTACAATTGTTAATGATCCTAATAAGTTGTACACCCCTCACTAAATGTTGAAGTTCTCCTCATTTTCTTTTTTTATTTTGATAGGTATAAGAAAGAAAAGAAAATGATTTAGAATAGCCACCAGATGGAAAAGCAAGTTCCTTAATGTCACTGGGAAGGCAAATTGTATTGCATAAAGATATCGGAATCAAGTTAGAGCATATACATATGATATAACATAGAGGCTTTTCATTTTTCCATATCTCATAAATCTAAATAATAAGCAATTTGCACGCAAGATTCAACCAAATTACAAAGAAATAACTGGAGTTATAAAAAAAATTATCACATATGAATTTAAATGCAAGATTGATACTGCAGGAGGGTATATAGTTACGTAATACCAAAGCATATCCTTTTCAAGAAACCAAATGAGAGTCCCTAATGAGTATGAATTCTAAAACAAACATTATTCCTATTTGTTCAACATGAACATGACCATAATTTCTTTTTTAATCCTTCTTATAGGCATTTCATCAAACACGTGCAAAACATGGAGTTACAAAAGATTTAGATCATCTTTAGCAACAAAATAAAGAGTCAACAAAACACTTTGCTTGGCTGCAATCCATAGTAAAAGAGGCATCAATAAAAAACACTTAATACTCCAATATATTTAGCATAAATTGAAAGCAATAGAAAAGCAAAGAGAGAGACCCCTTTTTTCCTAATAGGGGTGCTGCGCTGACACACCTTACATAACTTATGGTTCTAAGGAACTAAGCAATATCCACAATCAAGAGTGAAGAACGTGTGAGAGAGAAAACATTAACTATGTTCTATAAAATTTACCTAAGAAAGTATACAATTAATTCTTGTCTAAAGATTAATCCCAGTTAAAAAAAAAGAAAAAAAGAATCATATTTCTAATCTCAATTGACATATCTATTCTGCTTACATCCACAAGAATTCTAGGACGAATCCTGAGAAAGCCATAAAAACTTAATAGATAAAATTTCATACCCAATTTTCTGTATCAAGATTAGAAGGTTTAGCACGTTACATGATTCTATGAAATGCTTCCACAATCTCTTTTAATGTGTACTGGTCCTCAGCTCCACCAGCATAAAAATCATAGTACATTTTTGGAAGGGCTTCCCTAGCCAATTCTTGGAGCACATTCATATTTACTGGTTCACTTACCATTTTATCCTGGAAACATGGACACATTTTCAACTTTCCAGTAATCTTTTCCTAGATGCAACTAAATAAATCTCAACAATGAGCAGAGACTAAGGCATGTTTGGATCTAACTGCATAGAGGATCTCCTAAAGGAGACACTTGAAATAAACATACAATATGCTTACAAATAATTAAGTATCATATCTGTGTTGTGTCCAAATTTTTCAAGAATTACCGTGTCATGTGATTCGTAGGGATGGCTTCTTTGTCAACTTACTAATTTAGTTTTGTATCTTTTTGGGTATTCTAGTATTCTGAGACAGCTGTGGTGCCTCGTGCTTCTATTTTATAAATGGAAGTAGAGTGGCTGAACTCCATCAAAGCTGACTTAGTGGTACTCAAATGCTTTTCTTACTTGTTATTGAACTGATATCAGTTCTATAGTCATTTTTATCATATCACATTGGCCATTTCAAGTGCTAAGATCGAATTGAGAGAAGTCTTGTCAATTGCTAATTGTGAATCTTCTTTAACTTTATTTGATTTGGCCAAACCTGATTGTTTAATTTGGTATAATTGTTTATATCATTGTCAAAATGTTAATCAGCTATCTCCAATGAAGCTGTACTTTGGATGTATTAAATTAAGACAATATATTGAGTGGTGGCTGATATTGGCAAAGTTCCATGAAAATCATTTTATAGATTTATACAAAGTAAATTTTATAGAAAAATTACTAGTTTACTAGTTTCTTGAAATTGATACTATTTTCGTTAGTGAGGAAAACATTCAATATATGTAATCCCCCCACACCACCACCTTCCCCACGCCACCATCCCCCTGCAGCACCACCCCCCCGCACCAGCCCACCCTCCCCGCGCTACTAGCCCACCACGCCAGCCCACCACTCCAGCACCTCCCCGCTCCACCAGCACCTCCCCACGCCAGCCCCCTTCGTTGCTAGCTCTCTCCCTCTCTCTCTCTCAACCCTCAGCCCACACCATCAAAAGGTACGAATTCCATCACATTTTCTCTTTATAATGTTATCTATAATATGTTGTCATTCTCCAGGTTTTATTCATTTTGAAATTTGATTAAGTCTAGAGTCTCCTAGTTTTGTGTTTGTCCTCATCTCTCCTTTACTTCGCCAATTAAAAGCTTTAATTTGGCAGCAGGGTCAATCTTTACCAAATGGTGAATCTGTCTTTCAATAAATTTTGAATTCATCATCTTACCATCATTAGTAACGGTTCTACTTGTACATGTATGAGGACCATTGTATATTGCGATCTCCCAATATTCTTTCTTCTTGTAGTTGCATGCCCGGAGGTACCATTCACACTTAGAGCAATAAGTTGCCCATTTCACCATGCTTGACTCACTCACTTTATAACTTTGGTTCTTGTCTATGGAGTACGCCCTAACTGCGAATTGCAGCTCATCTTTGTTGTTGAACAACATCCCATTGCTCAATTTCATCTCCCTTTTCCAAACGGATACACACTGCACCTCATCATTTGATGGAATTATAATGTTGTCCCATGTATTTGCAATAAACGCCGGTGATGGAGGTTCCATGATACAATAACTAGGCGTAGCGTGTTCTTGTTCACCACGATCATCCCTCAGTGCATTATTGTCATCATCGTCATCATCATCATCATCAGCTTGACCATCAACACCACCATCACTAATGGCTATCTCAATATCTGAATCTTCATACTGATCATCAACATCAAGATGATGTCTCGACTCACTAACAATCCTATCGATGAACTCATCATCAAGATGATCCACTTGGAGAGTCTGAGCATTCATTATAACCTGTTCATCTAAATGACTTTGTTCAGATGGAACATAGTGATGTTGATTGCTGGGACCACATTCCTCTGTGAGTGTTTGTCCCTTGTGAGACGGTGTTATGAGGGTTGGGTAAGATCATGTTGTGTTATAGGCTCCACAACTATATATAACTCAATAACTGCAAGTTGAGGCCAAGCATTGTGTACATCAAATATGAGATTAACATCATCGTCGAATGTTATCAAAACAGGTATGAACTGAGCAACGTTGTAGAGTATTATATGAGGATGCCGATAAGTAATAGTCATGACATGCAAATGATGATCCCATTCCAGTGCTCTGCATATTTGCTTCTTCAGTTTACTCAACTTCGAAATTCCATGTTTTAATCAAATAATCTTTGTCTTCGCATGTTCCCCTTGATACTGAATCTCTTCATGACTATTAGTTATTTCTCCATTGTAGTGAACATAGATGATAATTGGAGCCATGGATAAACCTATTTAAATCAATTCAAATTATAACATGTTAGTGACAAATAACACATATTAAGTATGAACACAATCGAATCTCATGGTACAAGAATTTATTTTAAGATGATTGTGTCTTATTTATTTTTATTTTCAGAAGATTAATAAATGGTTTCAAACATATTATTGGGTGATTCTATTTTTCTTCTGATTTTTTTTTTTATTTTTTTTTTTTTTTTTTTTAATGCAATATTATATGCCTATGATGGTTATAAATATACTATGATCATCAGCTATGAACATCAATGTGAGCCAATTGTATTTTTTTTCTTCATTTATATTTTTTTGTGAAAGTTTTTTTTTTTCTTGTCACAATTAATGTTACTTAGTGTTATTTCTTCATTCAACTTGTGTATTGTAAAGTTTAGTTTAGATTTTATTCTTAAATTTATTAAACTTCTCATAACATTATTATAATAAAACAATTAATTTTTTTTTTTGTACCCAATCTAGTGTTTGGCATTTATAAAGAAATAAAGGTAAAACAAAAAGATATAATCAAATATATGTTGATCTAAAATAATAATTTATTAAAGAAAAAAAAAATAGACATTAGAACATCAAACAAGCCAC
This sequence comes from Fagus sylvatica, assembly GCA_907173295.1. NCBI lineage: Eukaryota > Viridiplantae > Streptophyta > Magnoliopsida > Fagales > Fagaceae > Fagus > Fagus sylvatica. The sequence goes on from OU015765.1 coordinate 5,509,655, forward strand.
AAATCATAGTCTATTGCTGAGATTGTCAAAATTATTATTAGTGTTTTCTAGACTACATCTGAAAATAATAATTTAACAAAAAAAAAAAATCTTAAAATAATAGATGAAAGAGATCTGAAAATAATAAGGATGTAGATTATATTTTAAGATAAAAGATATCCAAATAGATCAATAAAGTAAGGGAAAGATTTGAGTGAACAAGTGAAAATTGAGAAAATGGCCGTTTCTACACTAGGAGGAAAGATTGAGATATGAACCGAAAGAATGAGCATAAAGCAATGTAAAACTGTTGATTTTAGTGAATCATGTATTTATGAAACACAAGATTCAATTTTATTTAAAGTGCTCAGCGGTGTCAGATCGCCGATCTGGAATCTGAAAAAGTTAAAGTTGAAAAAAAGTTAAAGTTGAATCTTGTGTTTGTTAAAGACAAGATTCATTTAAAAATGATTCATTTAAAAAAAAGTAATTTTAGATGAATCTTGTCTTTACAAAATACAAGATTCATCTAAATATTTTGATTCCTGTGCGGTCACGGGTTGTAAACGGTCATGTCTCAATTTAAATGAAACTTGTGTTTTGTATAGACAAGATTCACTATACAAAACACAAGTTTCATTTAAAATTTCACAATCACCACGTGTACGGTACGGATACCCATACAGAATTTCAAATTTTCCTCAATCTTGTCTTTTCAAAAGACAAGATTCAAATGAATCTTGTCTATAGAAAACACAAGTTTCATTTAAAATTTTTGGAAACATGTTTTTGAAAAAAACAAGATTAATGGCGGATCTAGTTACCATGAACTAAATTTAAAATTGAATCTTGTGTTTCTAACAAACAAGATTGACAAAAAAAAAAATTAAAATCACCAATCTTGTCTTTACTAGATACAAAGTCTATATTTCAAATTAACTTCTCCCTCATCATATTTGGCAAATTAACTTAAAAAAAAAAAAAAGCATTTTTTTGCCAAAACTCCCCAACTTGTTGTTGACGTTAAGATTTTAAGTAACACGATTTATTGCATCACTATGCGGCAACCTTTTAGTTGACGCAAAAAATATTTTTTGCAACAACTTTTAATTTTTACCATGAACAAAAGATGACACTAAAAGTAAATTTTCTTGTAGTGTGAAACCATGGCATTTACTTAGAAGGTTATGAGGATTACAGTTTTTTTTTTTTTTTTTTTTAAAAAGAACCATGCTTAATATTATGACACTAAAACAATCCACAAGAAAGTATCTGAATACAATAAAAACCATCACGTTGTTCAGTACTTGGTCCACTTCCTCTTGTAAGAGTCAATTGTACAGTAAAGCTATATATACATTAGATTTAAATACATGCACATCTAATATTATTTGGGTCCTTGTAAACTCTCCATACCTTTAGCCTCTGACCCTATTACCCAAAGTCTTGTAGCATTTCAAATTTCAGTCCATCATTATAAATGGATACATGACCAGAACCAATAGCATTTTTTATGCATGAAACACAATAGGAGGACAAACTCGATTCTCAAAGGATGTTCAATTATGCCTTTACTGTGCATAATAAGTAACAACACACACACAACCACTGAAAGTTACCAAGTGCTCCTCTAGAAATCAATTTGCAAGCACACCATTCATTTGGAAATCTGATTAAAATTTTAGCAGTTCACAAAAATCAAATTAGAAAAGAATAACAAAGCACTCAGCTTTTTTATCAAACAAATTGCATGTGTGTAACAAAAAGTTTCGGTAGTTGCGTCCACTCCAAAATAATACTGTGTAATTGGAAGGACAGAGAGAGAAGGGGGTGGTTTTCTAGAGTTTGTATACCCACATTCTCCAGACTTCAATCTGGGCTTGGAATTGACACATATATTTGTATTCTGCTAGCAAACAAAGAATAGAATTGGGTTTAATTTTCTCATGCTTTATTTTATAATCTCTACGGCTTAAATACAACCCAAATTATCCTAAGACTCCTATTACAAAATAACTCCTATCCAATAAACAATTCCTATGCAACACAACTCTTAAGTAGTAACTACACGTAAATAGAATATAGTAAAAAGGTTTTACAGCTTGCTCCAATAGAATACAGTAAAAAGGTTTTACAACTTACTCTACCAAATCAGTATGATTGAGAAAATCACGCCAGCACATTCCTATTATTTCTCTAATGATTATTAACTCATTGAACCTGGTCACACTATATTGTAAACATTCAATATTTGTCAATTTGGAAAGTTTTTGAATATCATATAATCTTAAATAATAATAGACCTAACAAAATAACAAAAAAGAGAGGCCTAACAAATCTAAAAAAATAACAGCAAATAAACACACAGGGGTAAATCAAATCAGATAGAGAGAGAAAGAAGAGAACCTGCTTTATTGTTGCCTGTGCAGTACCCATGCTTCCAACTCACTCAAGAAGAAGAAAAAATGTACTGAATTGCTTCTTTGCTTGCTGCTCCAGATTTATCTCTATTCAGGGGAAAAAAAGTTAAAAACTAAGTCATAAATCTACCCATTGGCAGAGAGAGAATCAAAGTTCTAGAAAGTACAAAATAAGCAAACCTTAATTTCACGGTAAAAAAAAAAGAAAAAAACTAAATTAGGCTCCGATTGGGTTGAACAGAGGTCGGGAAAAGCAGTTGTGAGAAGAAGACAGAAAGTTCCAAGCAGATCGGCATCACTTGGAGAGGGAAGGGTAGGGTGAGGGAGAACATAAATAGATAAAGACCAATGGGGTAATGGAAATGAAGCAACAATTGAAATTCTTTGAACTCCTCTTAGGAAAATTTTTGGTAGTAGTGCTTTTAGTATTTTTTTTTTTGGTTCACCTTCTTTTTAAAAGACTTTTAGCAACAATTGAATTTAACGGTATAATTTATCGTTATTAGGCGTAATTTTTTGAGGAATTAGAGGAGCATGTCTTTTTAAGATGTCTTTTGGTTGTAGGAAATTTTTTTTATTTTATATTAAACTATTTTTATTGGGCATTTTTAAGAAATTAAAGGAGTATATTTTTTTAAGATGGCTTTTGGTTATAGGAGAGTTAGTTTGAATTTTTTTTTTGAAATTTTGTTACTAAGCATAAATTTGTTTTTAAGAAATAGAGGAGTATATATATTTTTTAAGATGTTCTTTGGTTATAGGAGAGTTGGTTGATATATATATATATATATATATATATATATATTTTTTTTTTTTTGAAATTTTTGTTATTGAGCTTAATTGTTTTTGAGAAATTAGAGGAGTATATATATATATTTTTTTTGAAATTCTTATTGGGTGTTTTTAAGAAATTAGAGGAGTAAATTTTTAAAAGATAACTTTTGTTTATAGGAGGAGTTAGTTTGGGTTTCTTTGAAATATTTGTGATTTTTTTTTTATAGAATTATTTTAACCTTATTTTGGTGAATAGTTATGGTTGAAATTTTAACATGTTGTAATAAACAAAACGATTTCTTTGGGAAATTTAAACAATTTTAGGGTTAAAACTAATTTTAGAGAAATATATTTATTAATATGTGTTTTAGTAGTAGGAGACTTATTATAAAGAATTTTTTATTATATGTTTTTATTTAAAAATGTTTGACAAGAATTAAACCAAAGCATTTGGGAAATTTTAAACCATAAGTCACTTGTCATCTATTAAAGAACACGAAATAGACATGGTTACTAAATAAAGGAAATTAAAGAACAATCCAAAGAACTTTTCATTGTTTAACTATTAAATGAATAATACGCCACACAGAATGAAATTAACAAGAATATTCGAGAATCACATACAAAGATTGGGTTTGCTATATAACTCACAAAAATTTTGAATTTATAAATTGACGTTTAATTAGAACAAAATTGACAAACTTAGCAATCTATATAAACCACAAAAAATCTACTATATATACAACACGTTAAGTAAACAGTGGAAACAAAGTATTAACATTCATACGGAAGCCAAAAGAAATAAAGATTATCGCAATTCATGAAGTAATCACATTCCACTAAAATGATTTTATACATATGAGCTCCAAAAATGCGGTGATATTGATACCAAGTAGATACGATTAATTCACAATTTGGTCGATCTATTTACTAAAGTCTTTATTGACTGCAACATTTAAGAAGATAGTTCACAACATTGGCATGTGTCGAATTTATGATCTTTTTATTGACAATTGAAGATCTACGTACTCATGAGCGGGAGTAAATATTCTGAAGGATGTGTGTTAATTGTACTTTTTTTCCTTCACGAAGGTTTTTTCCATTGGGATTTTCTTTACAAGGTTTTAATGATGCAATCTAGAAGCACTCAAAGGTTTACAAGAATACTGTACTTTTTTTTTCCTCGCCATTGGTTTTTTCCCATTAGGTTTTTCCTTGACTAGATTTTAACGAGTCATATTCATAATAAATTGTCATCCAAGGGGGAGTGGTGTAAATATTTTAGTTAGCACCAAAAATATATACATGCCACCCATCTAAGTATGCTTTTGTATGTTCTATGTGATCATTGCATAAAAGTCGAGAATCACATGTCTAGGTTGGTGTTCTTGTATATATTAGAATTTGATTTTGCATGCTTTTTACGATTGTGCATGTAAACCCTAGAATCGCATGTCTAGGTTTGTGTTCTTGAATGTTCTTGAACTTGATTTTGCGTGATTGTTATGATTGTGCATGTAAACCCTAGAATTGCATGTCTAGGTTTGCATTCTTAAACATTTTGATTATGTCTTTGCATATTCTTTCTGATTATTGCATACAAAACCCTAGAATCACATGTCTAGGTTCATTTACATATTTTTGGACACTTTGAATATGCCTTTATATGTTCTTTGTGATTATAGCATCATATGTAAACTCAAAATCGCATGTTTGGTATATTTGCTATATCCTTGTTATATGTAAACCCAAAATCGCATGTTTGGTATATTTTTTATGTTCTAAAATCATATTTATACCCAAAATCGCATTTTGGTCCATTCTCATGTTCTTAAATATGTTTATGTCATTTATGTAATCAAAATATGCAAACAAACCCTAATTTCATGATTGCCTTAATCCATGAGTAGATTCCAATATTCCTATGCCATTTGGTTTGCCCATGTGTTAAAATGATTATCTTAATTCTTAATTTAATCCCAATGTTCACATGCCTTTGGTTTGCCCATATGTTTGAATGTTTCTTGAAATCAATAATTTAATTGAAGCATCCATATGCTATTGGTTTGCCCATACCATATGCCTTGAATGCTTCATTAAATAAATTGTGCAATTGTTTATTTATGCACAATAATTAAATGAATTGTCAAGCAAGTTTAAAAAAAACACAAAAACATGGTACCATATGCAATACAACGAACTACGGATTGGTCCATCGTAATACCAAGGCCGAGCCTTGCTTTAGGACACCAAGACATCAAATTCTCTACATATTTAAATTCCAGTCATTGACACATGTAGGGGATTTCACGCGTTGTGTTATTTAGAGAATCATGATAAAAAGATAAAAAAAAAAAATGCAACAATGCTATTACCCTCGAGTGTACTTACATCAAACCCAGATAATTCCTAACATGTGCAAACATGTATAGGGAACTCGGATGCATTCAGGTATCGAACAAAAGAGGAGAATAGCCCAAAAGATAAAGGGGTTAATCCAATCGGCCATGCAACGGACCACTTTACCCTTGCAACCCAAGGGTAAATGTGGTCTTGATCATAGCCAAACAAACTAAACTTTGTTATGGTAAACAATGTTAAGGTTTCAAGCGTATCTTGCCAGTGTTTCACCGGAAACCCTAAAAGAGACAAGATAATCAAAGGGGAACAAATGATAACAAAACCGATTGTGTCGAAATGCATGCATCACCAACTAATGCATGCTCGACAACGTCGAGACATTTGTACCTAACTAAAACCAATATTTTGCTTGATCAAACAAATCATGAACACTTGGAGGGAGGTAACTGTCTTCCGAATGGATCTTGTGGGGTGCCTAACATCCACCCGCATGCATAATCAAATCCCCAAATCCATTTATGGTTTAAGACTCGGTTTTTAGCATGTTTTAATCAAGATAATTCAAACCAATTAGACATAGGTGACCAATCACATTTTCAATTTCCCGATGATTGGTTCTAACTCCAAATATCGTGTTTCCTCCTCCCTTTTTCCATGCCTACGGGTATGCCGGAGCACACACACACATACTCACTTCATATGCATGTGCTTTTACAATATGTTCACATCACACATCTATGAATAGGGAGATTCCGTCGAGCCCAATAGAGGTAATAGAGGTCGGGGTCAGATCATCGTGACGATTTTCCGACGTTAGCAATAAGTATGTACGTGGTAAGACATGTCCCATTTTGTTATATTTTGATAAGCATGCTTTGTTAAAACATGTGTGGGACAACACAATGACTTTATGTTTAGCATTGTTTGCCATTATGGGAACACAAGATAGACCATGACTTTTTGTTAGAAAAATATAATGTTATGCAGTTTGTCTTTATCTTCCAATTTATAATTGATTGTATTTGGCATACTTTTCCATTATGTGATGTTCATACTTTGATAATGAATGCATTAGAAAATGTTCATGCCATTATAAAATGACATTAGAAAATGACATATTGTATTTGGACAGATTGTGGTCCTCTTCCATGTTCCATGCCATTAGAAAATGACTCTCAACCAACGTACATTAAACAAAACACACCATTTTCTCATTATAAACAAAACACAACACCATTACATAATTGCTCAAATCATTACATATTAAGTTCATGTTAATGGATAGTAATCACTCATTACAAAAAGTATTTCTAAATGAGCAATCATTACAATTTTCCATTACACATTAATTACTACATGGCATCATCAAATTAAGGAAGGCTCAATGTCTTCAATCCAACTTTGTCCTTCGAATACCACCTAGAACACAATAAACAAAACCCATGACAAAACTATTGCAACTCTGCGCATTCTCTCTTTCTCTTGAGCAATCATTTGCTTCTCTTTAGTTTTGTCTTTCTGTTCACAAGCTACTCTTTCCTTTCCCCCTAGCCCTTTCTTCCATTTCACGAGCCATTCACTCCATCTCTCTAGCTAGTTGCACCTCAATTTTAGACTTGTTGATTTTCTATAAAACCTTGCAACAATTTACTCACACGCATACAAACAGGTGGATCCAGTAACTCAAAGTGCTCAAAACTGACATCAACCTAATAAAAATGAAACTGATCATAATCATGTAACAATGCACCAGAAAAATTCAATTTAAACAAAAATCAACGTAAAAATACTCATGTGCCAGAAAATTTTTATTTAAACAACAATCAACAACAAAATACTTATGCACCATAAAAATTCTGTTTAAACAACAATTAACACCTTATGAGAAGTTTAAATAATGGCTTTATTTAGTGAACTGTAGACTAAAAATAAATACTCATGCACCAGAAAATTGGGTTTGATCTAAGAAAATACATAAATTAATGTAACAAACATTTGAGTTTCGTTGCAACAGTCAACAACATTTTTATTTTGTAAATTACCTTATAACATCTACACTCACAAAACCTCCTCTCAAAATTTTCTATCGTCCAAGCCATCCTCACCGTAGCTATTTCTCTTGTACACTCATGGCCACTAGAACTCAAGTAAAACCTACTTGATGAAGACATCGCAGACAAGAGAAGAAAATGTTCGAGCACAAGACCAAATCTCAAACCCTAGAAAGTGTTTTTCTAATTCGTTTGGTATCTAACTTGTTTGATCTATCTTCTTTTTTTTTTTTTTTTTTTTTTAATGATTTTTAAGTGTTTTTCTAATGTAAATGAGCGATGTGGGTAATGGGTGTCTAACACAGACTACCTCAGGTGGGTAAAGTGATAAAGTCCAAACCATAGGTGGACACTGTTAAAATGAGTCTAACCACAGGTGGGTAAAATGTAATTAACCCAACTAAAAAATACATATATTCTTGCTTATTTTAGTTGTAGTTCTCGTTGGTACATGAATAATTTTAAAATTTATTTAATTTTTGTTTAGAATTGTCTTGAAGCATTTGATGGAACTCATATTCTAGTAACAGTGTCATCTGATGACCGACCTAGATATCAGAACAGAAATGGTGGTATTTCTACTAATGCGTTAGGAGTTTTTGATCCAGATTTAAATTTTATTTATGTATTGACTAGATGGGAAGGTTCTGCGTCTGATTCACTTGTTTTACAAGATGCTTTATATAGGAATAATCATTTTATTATTCCAAATGATAATCTATTAACACAAATCTTATATTAGTTGTTTAGCGTACTTAGTATTATTATATATTTCAGTATCTAATACATTTGTTAAAATTTTATTGTAGATAAGTATTATCTCGTGGATGCAAGATATATTAATGGTCCAGATTTTCGCATTGGAGATGTTTCATGACTATCAAGTACAACGTGGTTATGTGAATCCCTCGTAGTTCTTTGTAGACAAATTTATAAAATTTAGAACTTTTTTTTTTTGTTAATTGTTGTGATTTCATAATGTTTTTGTTTTGTACGTTGGATATTTTACCATTTAAATTTTATGTCATGTTTCAATTTTCTAAGTATAAATATAGGGAGCATATCAGATGCAATGGGTGAATATGCAATCCCTACAATATATAATAGGTGGCCCAATAAAAATAAGACACGTCAATTAAAATGCTAAGTTAACAATTAAAACCCAAGTCAGCAATTACAATTTACACCCAACCACACACATCTCAACTTATCTCCGTAACCACAATATCCAACATCCCTTACTTCAATCCTTAACGGTATTTGAATGCTTGCAATTTGTATATATAAAAACATTATTCATTCATTACAAAGTATAAGAACAAAATGGTTATATTGGTTGAGAAGGAAGAAAATATTATTGGATCTACAAAACTAGGCTATGTCGTCCATAAAATCTTGAGATGGCAAGAAGCCCACCCACTTGGGTGCATATAAGTGCTCATACAATTCACCCTCTACAAATATTGACTCTATTCTCTTCCAATCAATTTTTGCTCCCATGATAGTCACCGATTACCATATTCACCCATTGCTAGATCCTTTTCAAATAGAATAGAGAGAGAGAGAGAGAGAGAGAGAGAGAGAGAGAGAGAGAGAGAGAGCGCAAGCTTTGGGATTGAGAGAGATTCTGAGTGAGTAAGAGAATGAGAACGTGAATGTGATCATTAGTGGACAATGTGGGAGTTGTTGTTGGACTCGACGCCAGGGACCACAACTGTAGCGTTGTTTAGACATTTTCCAGATCTGATCGGGGTGGGAAATTGTTTGGTTACATAGATAATTTGAGATGTTTTTGTGGACTAAGTTGTAATCGGTGACTAGGCTTTAAATCATCTATTTGGCATTTTTGATTGACATGTCTTATTTTTATTGGGACACATATTCTACATTGTAGGGATTGTATATTCATCTATTGCAGCTGATATGCTCCCATATATATACCATGTTTAATTTTCATGTTTTATGATAGTCATGATTATTTCTTTATGAATACAAAATGGTAGGAAAGAAGGATAAGCATAGCAAAATAAAAGCAAATCAATGAACTAAAAATGAAGGAGAAGACAAAAGTTGTCCCTTGGAATTTGGATATGGAACGTGCTTAGGTTGATACTTATCAGAGACGAGTGCAACTAAGGCCACAAGGGAGATTTGGGATGGTAGACAGTTCAATACAATGGTGCATAATCTAAATTATCTTCACAGCTTCACATTGATATCAGTGCTGATAATGTTGAAAATCGAGTTAAGATATGGGAAAAACTTTATGGAAATTTTAGTGATATACTTAGTCAAAGTGGATTTAGCTGGGATGCAACAAAAAAGATGATTACTATTGATGATGATAATGCTTGACAAGAATATATTAATGATGATACATTCTTGATAATTACTATTTTTATGAATGTAATTAATATTTGTTTTTTTACATATTAAAATGTTGTATTATGTTTTCATGCTTGATAGTTGTGAGATGCCGCATTGGTCACTTTTTTTTCTTTAAGTGATTGTTCGTATTCTCAAACCTTTTTAGGGTTAGGAACAGAGGAACAAGGAGTTGCCACTTGGTTTATTGGTCCAAGAACCATAAATATGATTTCATGCACAAAAGGACTAGTCTTGAGCTAGGTCCGGAGCTAAGGTATGTCTTGGGAAGGTGTTAGGCACCTAAGAAGGCCCTACCTAATGGTTGGCCTTCCTCTATATTACTTGATATCTTGAAAGAGTTTATTAAAAAAATCTCTAAACATTCAAAAGCATGTAAACCTAATTCTAGAACAATCAATAGGCAAACAAAACATGACATAACATCAATATTTAGGTCAAAGAAGGAATCTCACCTTGAATCCGACATCCCCACAACAAACATAGGTTGTAATTCTAACCTAGAACACATATTATATGAAGAACAAATAAACATGGAATAGCTCATTGGAGCATGATTAAACATGCAAGACAACATGAAGATTTAGTTATTCTAACTAAACATAGAAAGCAATGTCGTAAACAGACATTCATGAAGGTTGGTATGACCTATTGAGAAGATCCATACCTAGCCTATAAAGAGCTTGTTGCGAGATCTCTTTGACGGGGTTTGTGTGTTGATCTTCAATAAGAAAGGCTTTGAACGCTTAGGTTTGTGATTGGAGTTTCGTGAGAAATGAGTTATTCTTCTAGTTCTTCAACTAGAGAATCACTACTTGCTCAAGAACTCTTCTTCACTACCTTCTTCTAGGCAGGGCTTCGCTCTTCTAAAACTATTTCTCTCTCTCTCTCTCTCCTATTCTAGGCTTCTACTTCAGTAGAGTTTCGCTACTCTCTATTCTATTATACCAGACTTCTTGGTATTTTCAGTGTTTCTCTGGAGACTCTCCGGGATGATTTGTTTGTGAGGTATAAGACTCCTTTTATAATGATAAAGAGGCTAGGGTTTGCTTGAAGAAGGGGTAAACTGACTTGTTCCCGTAGGAATCAACCAGTCTCCACGAATTAGGGTTTCTACTTGGCGGCATTGGCGCACGCCTCTTCACTATAGATGTGAGCCACCTTCAAAAAGGCGCATGCCTATTAGGTTAAAGGCAGATTCTTGAATTCATTTTCTAGAACTTTCCAGGTGGTTTTCAACACACATTTGTATTATGAGAGATCTTAAATTATCATCACTAAGACCGGGGACCATGAATATCGACCGATACAAATTAGGGTGTCTACAATAGTCCCATAAAAATGCTAGGAGTTTTCGTTGGAAAGTAATTTCAAATTAGGATAATAAAGTAGATTTGTGCGGTAAGGATAGGGCAACTGGTAAGGGTCTTGAAGAAACAGGTGTAGAAGCTGATGAGATCATGACTCCCATTGAGAAAACCAATGTTATTGATTTGGATAGTGAAGCCCAAGGTTAAGAATAATTGAAAATTGGTAATGATGATCTTTCACCTAACACTGCTAATATTCAAAGGAAACAAGTTCAAGCATCAACTACTTCTATGGTTGCTCATACAAAGAAAAGAATGGTGAGTAAGGATGTTCTTGTTGATTTTGTGGCTAAAATGTCTTCATCATTTGAGGAATTCATCTTTACTAGTACACAAAAGCTCGAATGCAGGAGAGGTATATGATGACGTAATTGCAATACCAGATCTTAGTGAATATGAAGAACTTAAAGCTTGTCCTTAGATTATTGAGAATGAAAATATATTTCAAATGTTGAAGAAAGTTCCAGTTGCAAGGAAGAAAAGCATGGCATTTGTGTTAATTTCACAAGGAGCATAGAGTTGTTTTAATTTGATATTGCTCTTAAAATAATTTTTTAGTTTTAATTTTAGTTTTTTATTTTGTCTCTTGTTCATGTTTGGTTTGTTCTTCTAACTGCACCTTTTAACAATTATTTTTCCTTTTTGTTCCAACCTGGAGCAAAGACGGGTTTCAATAGAATGAATTAATATTAATGAAAAACAAAATAATATACTTGAAATTGGAATATTCTGTGGAAGCTACTTGTTTAATAAAATCTTTTGTTAATTGATTCAACCAACATGTTGTATAAAGAAGGATTTTACAAATTCTGTTTTATATGCAAACTTCAAAATTTATAATTCCTGTCAATTTAAATTTTCTACACAAATTACAACCAAACAAGGAATTTTATAAATGATGAGATTTTAAATGATGGGGATGTAAATCCCATCATTTGCAAAATTCCATGAAATTAACAAATTTCACATTCAAACACACTGTAAAGGAATTTTGGAGGAAATTATTAAAAAGGAAAGGTGGTTGGCAACTTTAGCCTCTGGTTTGATGAACACGAAACTACGATCATGAATCTTCTAACCCATGGATGGATTTTTATTTTATAATTTCTGTTTGGTTGGAATTGATTTTAGCATTAACATGTAATGGAATTTTAGTTACACTTTATGAATGATGATGTGTAAAATTGATTATAAAAAATTAATAAAAATAAATTATTGTCAACCTTAAGGTTTCAATGCCTAATTTATTGGCTAATTAATCCAAGAGTATTTATGTAATTTTGATGATAACAAGAATTTAATGTATTTATAAATGATATTTTCAAGTAAGCTAATGACTTTATGTTTAAGCATAATTTTGACAAGTTATCGGTTGGACTACCATGGTCATCAAGATCAAACAAAGCAACCTCGTTAAAGTTCAAATTGGATTCACATTGAAGATCAAGTCATTGAAGCCAAAGCCAAAAGAAACAAGTTTAAACATAGGGTGAGTGAGAGTTAGATTTTGTAAAGTTTATCTACTTTGATCATTATGGCTCAACAACTTTAAAATCAACTAAAAAAGGATTAAAGAATTTAGATCAATGTTAAGTCTTCATTTCGTGTTTTGAAATATATTGAAAATGGACTTATAATCACCCAAGTTTTTCTAAAAAGATAATAATATTAGTTTGGTTATATTTGATCTAAGGTTGAAATTGGTTAAAAATGCAAAATAAATCAATCCTGGTGCCTAAGTCTAATCTTGGCGACTAGATTAGTCCAGTCGACTAGATCTTGAATCCAAAACCTCTCTGCCCAAAAATCCAAGCGCCTATATTCGCGAGTCTCGACGAAAATAACAACTAATTTTAGATGACAGCTTTTGAAGCTCTTTGTATAATGGCTAGAAAACGACTATAATGTATTTTGGGCTATATATACTCACATATATGAATATTTACTGGAGAGATTGCAGCCATACAATATCTAAGATCAATATCCATCAATTCTTAAGCTTATATTCAACATCATTCAAATACTTTAGAAACTATTAGAGTGATTTATTCTTATACATCCTATTCTCTCTCTCTCTCTGAGTCTCTTAATTGCTCACTTGTTTGTGGTTGATTATATTTCTTATTTTGTGTAGCAATTAAGTATTGTATTCATACTTGTTTTAATTCCGCAATTATTTGAAAAAGTTTGATTCAATCTAATTCATCACCTTTTAGGTTGATATTTGGGTAACAATTACGATTTGTAAAATTGTGAAGGAGGGCACAAAAACTCAAAACATCCTTGATTTTATATAGGATTAAGGTTAATTATATTTTGTCTATATGTGGTTAGACCCATTTCAACATTGGTACATGTGATTTGAAACTTTATGACTTTACCCATTAGAGGTGGGCTCCGTTACCCACCTCGTGATTTTCTGCTAGAAAAACACTTTAGGCTCCGTTTGTTTCACTGTAAAATATTTTACGGAAAATATTTTCAGCATTTTCGGATGTTTGTTTGCTTGTAAAATATAGTCAACGGAAAATTTTTTCAGTTTGACCGGAAAATATAGTGTAAACTTTTGGAAAACGGTTTACGAAAAAAAAATCTGTAAACCATTTTCCGTAAAAACATGCGTGCCTCTGCTCTCTCTCTCTCTCTTCTCTCTTTCTCTGCTCTCTGCTCTCTTTTCTCTCTTGCCGATCTGTCTCTCTCGCCAGAGATAAAACGTAAAACATATCAAACCAATTAAAAATGAATCCTATTACTCCCATTTGGCAACGTTCATTCTCTCTCCTCTCTTAGAGCATTCTTATCAGACTTCCTATTTTTTTTGCCAATTTGGTTCTAAAAAACCCACTTTTGCTCAAATAGCTAAAGCACTACTACACCAAACTCCCTATTTTAACTTTACTATTCCATTTTATTTTTTCACAACTCCCGAAATACTACACTACAAAAAAAACACTACTATACTAAAAAAATATCTTTTTTATTCCCTCAATTGATGAACAGTGGCTCCCTCATATGAGGGAGCCACTGTTCATCAATTGCCCATTTTCAATAGTTTGGGGAGGCTGATGGTCCGCGTTTTTGCTGCCTCCTCCCCCTTTTTTGCTGTTTTCGCCCAAATATTAACACTGATAAGAATGCTCTTATCACTTTTAGAGCCAACCCGAAAGGACACATCAAGGCAAACTTGATGCTGGGGGGAATGAAATATCAAATATCAGTAATTAATTGATTGGCAGACCTTCATTTTGTTCATTTACCACCCAAAAATGTTAAACATCCCTCTCTTTTGTTAAAAATTCCTCCACCACTCTCTCATCTTCTTCATCAATCCCCTCCTGCAAACTAAAAACTTAACACAGTCCAAAATTTCTCACTTTTTTATATATAAAGTAAATTATTTGGATCTGAGAGATATTTAATAAAACAAATAAAAAGCATAAAACTTAAAACCAAATGAATCAAACGAATCCAACATAGTAAACTGAAAAACAAAAAATCTCATCATCAAACTCAGCATACTATTCCCACATCAACACTTACAAATCCTTCACTTAAAAGTGGAATTTTTTCTTCCTATGAGAATTAGAAATAAAATACAAAATTCCAAAATCAAAATTAAGCTTTCTTTTCTTTTCCAACAGTTTCTCAGCAACCAAACAAACTTTTATCTTCTCCAACCACCCACACTAACCTCATCGTGCAAACACTCTGAAAACGGCATGCTTGGCAGAGGCAGATCTCCCCGATTCCATGGAGAAATCATCCACTGTCATCCCTTTTGTTGGGGAAAGTCACCGAATCTGGCGTCAGATCTTGCCGATGAGCTTCGAACGTGAAGAACCGGAGAGAGTGACGAGGATGTACGGGGAGGAAGCGTCAAAGTCTTCGAGGGAGAGAGTGCCGGCGGAGGAACGAGAAAGAGAAAAAAAAAATAAGGAAGAGAAAAATTAAAAGACACATTTACCCTCATTTTAATGGAAAAGTATTGATGTTGGTAACGGATGTCTCACGGAGTCCACTTGAGATGGGTAAAGTGATAAAGTCTAAATCACATAGAGGCAATGTTAAAATGGTCACAACCACATGTGTACAAAGTTTAATTATCCATTTTATATATTATAGGGTAAAATGTTATAGGTAAAACTTAGATACAGTTCCTTAGGTTAGGTACATTAGGTTTCCCAATTGAATTCAAATACATAGATGCATTAATCAATGAAACACAAACAATGTTATCTTTTCCAATAATATTTAAATTTAATATATTTGAATTCAATTATGAACTTAATGTACTTGACCTAAGGAATTGTACCTAAGTTTTACTCAAATGTTATTATGTCAAACTTCAGCTCATGAGTGGTTATGTAATTGCCACTTAGGTATTCGGCCTAGTGGTAATCCCCTTCCCAAAAAGTCCCTCTCTATGAGGGTGTGGGTTCGATCCCTGGCATCTTCAAAATATACGTGTGTGTGAGTTTAGATTAGAATTTCTATCATATCTTAAAAAAAAAAAAAAAAAAAAAATGGTTATGTAATTTACCCAATATTATAATTACATAAGATATATATATAGATTAGTTAGCTTTAGTGAGTGTCATAATAATTTGGGCTTTCAACTCCATGCTTAAAGTGAAAGCCAGTCGGCTCATTTTCCTTTATTACGTTTTGATAATGGCCCGTTGACCTCCTTGAAGCCCATTGTTTTAAAAATAATTTGTAAACCCAACGGACTATCTTGAGTATTATAGCCCCTTTTCTTAAAAGAAAGGAACAGCCAACTTTTCTTTTCACCCCAACCCAAACCCAAGTTATAAGCTGACTTGCATTTAAAAAACCAAACCCAATAAATTTCCTTTGAGAAAAAGGATCCAATAAATTTTAAACAATTTTTAGCAAAAATAAATAAATAAATTTTAAGCATTTTTCACACAATGAATCGATCTTATTTTACTAGTCGCACTTATTGTTAATTCCACCATTATTATCATGTTATTTCTTGTGTTTGTCACATGATGTAGTTTTAGGTCGTGACTCATCATGCCGTAAAACAAAAATTCACTACTTGCTTGAGTTGTTTTATAATAAAATTCACATAATAATTCTGATTTCATTAAATAATATATTAAATAGTGAATTGCCCTTATTCAATTAGTAGAGATTGGTAAACGCACTAGATGCACGTGGATGCCTTACAGCTTCCCACGGCGAAACATGATTTCTGAATTCGTCTTTGGTGGAATTGTTAGTATGAAATTCAAAAATCATGATGTGGCGAATGAGCTAGCAAAAGCACCGGTACAAGACCAACACGTGGACTAAAGAATAGTCAAAACAAGAATAAATTAGAAATTGGCACGTAAACCAATTAGAGAGAGATACGCGTTTATTAACTTCAATAGCCACACAGATGACATCTGACAATTGGAATTATACACGTTGTGAAGTCAAAACACGTTTATTGAAATTCTAACTAACAGGCCACGATCGAGGCAGTTATCAAGCAACAAAAACTATTTACGTGTGATTTGAAGAAAAAATCAAGTCAAAATATAACCGTTAGAGTTAGCCTATTAATAGGAAACTCAGGTATTCAGAAAAGAACACAACAAACCCCCCAAACAAACCCAAAGAGAACTTTTGAGAGAACAAAAGAGATTATTTCTTGAGAACTTAGAGAGCTTTTACTTGTGAGAGCTGTAACTTTTAGTGCTTCTGAGAGAACAGTTACTTAGAAAGAGAGAGTGTGTTGTGATTGATCAGTTTACATGCTTGTAAGTATTCTTTCGATCGATATGTTGAATACATGAAAATGTACTAAGTTTATGTGAATATTACTTTATTTCATGCATTGAATACCTCGATTTGATCCTTTGTTACCATATTTAATGCTTTGCCCTCGATATGCACTGTTTGTCACTCTTAAGGTTCAATTCAAGTACAATTATGATTGCCATGATGATCTCACCTTGGGATTTAGTTTAATTAATCAATTTCATTTACTATCATTTACTTTATTGCACTTTATTTCTCTTGCTTACTTGCATTTTTAATTATTAAAGTCCTTTAGGCAAAGGCAAGTACCGAGCCTACCAAGCCCTTTTAGATCGAAGTCAGATTATGGTTCTATTGTAAGACACTAGATTGTTCTGCAAAGCATAATTATTTGTTTCCTTCAAAAAAAATTTGCGGCCATTCCTTGTAATTTCTAGTTTGGCAACAAACAAATTGGCGACCACAGTGGGAGTACTATATGCCAGTAAGAACAAGAAGAATGATAAACTCTGGAAAGGGTGCTATAATACAAGAATGAAGTTCTAGTTTGAATGAGGACAATGAAATGTCCCCACCAGCCAAAAGTATGGTGGATGAGCTTAGGACTTGGATGGACAATAGGCTCCAAGAATGATTGGAAGCTCTTAATGAAAATGTCCAACTTGGACCAACAATGGTCCAAATGGATACCACAAACATAGTTGTTGCTCCAAATTTTGAATGACCAAAACGGCAGAATGAAAAAATTGGAACAAGCTGTGACCAATACTGAGCAGTTTACTTAGAATATTGCTATATTGGTCAAAGGAATCACACAGGGAACTACAACACGAGACATAGAAATGGGCCTTGGATCTGACAACATTGGAGAAAATTAGCCACAAATTGAAATAGTGGCTATCAATGTGGAAATACCTGTAGGGTACCCTGTTAACCCTACAATAGGACTCGAGTAAGAACCACGTAATGCAAACATGATCCTCCCCACAACTGAGCCACCAAGAGTGGAACCTCATAGAATGGAGCCACCAAGAGTGGAACCACCTTGATTTGAACAGCCAAGAGTGGAACTACCTCAATTCGAGTAACCAAGAAAAGAGCCACCAAGAGTGGAATCTCATCGATTCTAGCAACCTAGAATGGAGCCACCAAGAGTGGAACCACCTTGATTTGAACAACCTAGAATGGAGCCACCAAGAATGGACCCTCCTCATTTTGGACAACCGAGAATGGATATTCCTAGAATGGAACAGCCAGAGGTAGAGTTTAGATACGAACCACCTTAAAGGATAGAGCCAATAAGGAACGAGCCACACAGGGAACCATTTAGGTTTGATCAACCCCATAAGCCTAGGGTAGAACACGTTAGAAATGAACATCCACGAAATGAGCCTTATAGACCTCCTCAAAATAAGAGAAACATGTTTGGATTTCATAATAATGACAGTCATAATTATGGAAGGAATGGCCATGATGGTTAGGATAGAAATGCCTTTGACAGAAGCACCCCTAAAAGGGACAGGGATGTCTTCAATAGAGGTATAGATCTCGAAGAAAGAAATATTGGAGGTGACCTAAACCCTAGACCAGCACAAGGTGAAGATTTAAGAAATCAAATCTTAGAGGTGATAGACCAAGCTTTAGGTCCAGATCATAGGAGAACATCGAGAAACCCTTATAGAAAGCCATATCCTAAAAGAATAGATAGGGAAGAATGGCCTAGAGGGTTTAGGGCACCTGATTTCACTATGTTTTCAGGAGAAGATGACAAAAGTGCCTTAGAACATGTATCTAGGTTTACCATCCAGTGTGGTGAATATTTGATGTCGGGTCAATTTTGATGAGGGATGGATAGTATAGTAGTGAAGAGGGTTGTCGAACCACAGGGAGATTGGAATTCAAGAGACACTTTTAAAAAGGGTAAAAATAAAGAAAATAATATTTTGAGGTTTGTAGAAAACTAATAATTAAAATTAAGAAAAATGCAATGAGTAAAAATGCTTAGACTTTAGGTTCATCCACTTTATAAGAATACCATAAATTCAATTTTACCATGTCATAACTCAATTGATGGTTTCTCATCCCAAACCATCAATCGGAAGATTTGCAATAAAGACTTTATAAATAATTCTAATATAAATTTTTCTAAAGATTGTCCATTGATTAAAGCATGAAATCAATAACTACACTAGAAAAATCATAAGACGACGATATACTCTCAAGCAATAACGCAGCAAACAATAATATCTAATGCAATTAAGGTTTTGTATTTGATAAATCTAGGGTTCTTACATAACTATAAGAAAAGCCTGACTGAACTTATGAAACGGTTCAAACCCTAAAAGTTTCAAATAAAAAAATAATATAATAGGTATGAACAATCAATGGAAGAAATTATAAACATTGAAACATATTCATGGCATTAAAAGAATAAATAGTATTTTACAAAGGGGAATTCCCCTTAGTCCAAGCTATGGTTTTAGCCTTCCATAAAAAATACTAAACAAAAATCTAAAGAAAACATTGGGGGAAAGAGGCAAAGAGAGACTAATAGAGACTAAGAGAGAAGAGCTCTTAAATTTGACCTAATGAACCTTTAAATAGGTCTAGAAATCCTAATAAAACTAGAATTTTCGTAGGTTTAAAATCCCAGATTTTTAAGCTTTACTTGACCGCCACGTTTGACCCCTTATAAGTCCGAATTAGGAAATTCTCATTAGACACAAAAGTGTAGCCCTTTGAATCAGCTTTCCAGCCCAACTTTCATCGCATCAATCCGATATTTGAGTTGAAAGTTACGGCCCAAATACGAAGACATATGCAAGCTGGAATCCTAGCACGAATTGGACTGCGATTTTTTTTTTATTCCTTATTCTATTTGGACTCCAATTGAATTGGGCTGACCTTCTTTTGCTTCATTAAGACCTACAAATATAACAAACTAAGTTAACATTCTATGGGATCAATATAACTCACATAAATGGTAAATTTCATGCGATGCAATGAAATTAAAGAATTGTATAACTTATGTGTAATTCAAAGTATCATGCATAATAATCCCATTAAATTCTCTCTAAAACATAGGTAAATAAGTCATATTTCATGACTTATCATCCCACAATGGAAATGGACAATAACGGTTGTTTTCCAATTCTTTGACAGGACAAGCATTTACTTGGTATGCTTCACTGCCTGTAAATTCCATAAATTCATGGGAAGAAATGGAAGAGAAATTCCAGTCCCATTTTGCCAGGTCAGACGTAGGAGTTTCAATGGAAGATTTAGCTCGATTAAGGCAAAAACCTGATGAAACTGCAAAACAGTTCATTATGAGATTTAAGAGAATTAGAGCATGATGTCTCACTACTTTGCTGGAAGCTGAGTATGTTAAGATAGCCATCGATGGTCTTAGTTTTGAGTTAAGAAAAAAGTTTGAAGGTGTAACATTCCCTGATCTATTTGAATTATCAGAAAGAGCATCTAGGTTTGAAGGTCTTTTGAAAGAAGAAAATCAAAGGAGAAATTCTACTTATGGGACCTACTATCAGGACCCTAATTATGATATTGACTTGGCAGAATATGTTGGTCAAGGACCTTTTGTATGTGAAGCTTTGGACAAAAAACAAGTCCAAGCACAAGAATCAAACAAACCTGCTTCTTCCTTAAAAGCCTACTTCTTCGATAAGGAGAGAGTAGATGCAATTTTTGATATACTGTATAATGCCAAACAGTTAAGAATATTGGGAAGGCATAGATTCCCATCTAAGGAAGAATTAAAAGGAAGAGATTATTGCAAATGGCATAGAACTTATACTCACGACATTAAATCATGCGTTACTTTCAAGAATGTGGTTCAGGATAAGATAGATAGGAATGTCTTAAAATTTCCTAAAGCACCGAAAGAAAGTATGGAAGTAGATGCAGACCCTTTTTCCTATTATAGATGTCAATACTACATCTATCGATTAAAGTTCACTTATGCCTAACAAAAATTTATATGTTAGAACTAACAAGTCCAAAGTCAATTTATTACAAGTATTTTGTCCATAGGAAAAACAGTTAGTTCAGGCTACACAAGGAATGGGCAATTTGAAGATCGATAGATTAGTTACATCAAATCGATATAGCTCAGCCAAATCATATGGCAGGAGTACCTCGATTCAGGGAAATAATGTTCATTTAAACAAAGGGAAAAGTGTGGCATATCCTCTTGGAAAACCTGCTTTCTCTTATAAGGAGATACTTAGGAAAGGGCCACCGAAACCCATTAAAGAGAGTTCCAATAGTGAAGATGACACTATCTGTGAAAAGTGCAGCAAGATATTAGCAAAATGTTTTGCCAACTCATCCCAGGAAGAGAACTTAGAGAGGCAACATAGGCCAGACACTGACAGGCTTAAATTGAGGCCCCTCCAACAGTTTTAGACTATACATTCTAGGCTCAATCCTCAATAAATAAGGACAAAAATGGCTTGATCAAGGCCGACACCTCATCAAACCCTAGATTCAAGATTTGGATCGATCAGGAGGCCAAGAATGATTAGACCACCAGTCTCAGAAGTAGGAAGATGGGTTACTTTAGAATCTCCTAGCCTCAAGCCAATACACAGACATGAATACAAATATGGGTATAACCCATATTTCTCAAGGATGACACGAACTCAGAGACGAAGGTGGATAAGGCAACAAGCAGCCCTATATAAAGAATATGAAGAAAAAGACCATAACTCCTCGAGATCCACTATTGATTCAGACTCAATGGAAGTTTATAACATGAGCAGA
Source organism: Fagus sylvatica (assembly GCA_907173295.1). NCBI lineage: Eukaryota > Viridiplantae > Streptophyta > Magnoliopsida > Fagales > Fagaceae > Fagus > Fagus sylvatica. Next base: position 5,531,549 of record OU015765.1, read on the forward strand.
AGCACCTGAATATCTCAGGGGGCCTTATGTTCAAAACAAAGGAAAAGATGCTACCATAACAATGGTAGAAGATGAAGAAGGTACTGCCATAACAATGGCAGAAGACAGTGTCAAGAATAGGATCCAAAGTATGATAACCAAGCCTCAACAAGGCAAGGAATGACCACAAACGCCTGGAAAGAAGGAGTGAGGACACTAAATCTGAGACAAATTCTGAGAAAGTCAATACTACATCATCACATGTGCCAACTTTGCCTCAAAGTTACCAAATAGTACAAGTCTTGTTTGGAAGGAAGAAATGAAGCCCGAGGGGCAGAAAGAATGCACAAGATGAGTCGATCGAAGCAAACTCAAGAATCACCAATCGAGATTCTCCAAGATGATTCGATCGAAGCTGTAGAAGAATCAAAAGCTATGGAATGCATAGAAACTGATGAAATACCAGAGGTCGAGCCTCAAAAGCAAAGTAATGGAAAAATGATTAGCTGCAATGCTATCACTTTGCCAAGAGAATTTATGGCCACAAGCTGGGTACAAAGGGAAAACGAAGCTCGAGGGGTAAGCCCTATATTATTGGCAGATGATGAAGACTGCCAAGAGACAGGTAGGATTATATCTGAAAAACCTGCTTCATCTATGTGTCAACATTTGAAACCATTATATATTAAACCACATATGGATGGTAGACCCGTGAATAGGGTTTTAGTTGATAATGGAGCAGCAATGAATATTTTACCAACATCTATGCATAGAAAACTTTTCAAAACATAAAGTGATCTAATAGCAACAGATGTTTCTGTTAGTGGCTTTGCTGGTGGAGCCACAAAAACAAAAGGAGTCATTCCTATCAAGGTAAAGGTAGGAAGCGAAGTGGCTACATTAGCATTCTTTGTAGTAAATAATGACTTAACATACAATGCTTTACTAGGAAGAGATTGGATTCACTCTAATTGGGTAGTACCATCTTCCTTACACCAACTATTGGTCTTTTGGAAGGATGACAATAATATCGAAATGGTAAAGGTTGATGAAAGGCCATTTGTTACTTATAATAACAATGTTGATGAACAGTTATATAATGATTGTGTAGGCATTGTGAAATTTACAGGGATAGACCAAAACGGGAATCCATCAAGGGTAACTGTTGGACCTGAAAAGCCTCTAACAATGGAGGACTTATTTAAGCTCAACCAAGATCTGGAAGAGACAAAAATATCAGAATTGGAAGATGGCCTCAACTATTATGTTGAAGAGTAAACCCATCGATAAAAAGAAAAAGGAGGCCATCGATCTGGCCCTAAGGAAGCTAGTAGGGTATGTAATAGAAAAAAAGGTTGGAACTAAACTCTCAATTTGATGAGTGTGTTACACAACCTGAGAATGAACAAATAATAATAGGCTAAAAAGAAATAAGCACTCATACAATAAGAATGGATGATATCAAATAAGAAGTCCAAGGTCACTTGATCGAGGTGAATATGGGAACTAAGGAAGACCCACGGGTAACCTTTGTAAGTGGTCATCTTAGACCAAAAGAATTTGATAAAATGATGACAATCCTAAGAAAATATAAAGATTGTTTTGCATGGGATTATCCAGAACTACCAGGATTAAGCACGAAGCTAGTGGAGCATCGACTACCAATCAAGGAAGGATTTCTACCATTCCAACAAGCTCCAAGAAGAATGGCACTTGACATCATCCTCAAAGTAAAGGAGGAAATTGAGAAACTAGTTCGAGCGGGCTTCATCAGGCCAGCGAGGTATGTTGAATGGTTATCAAATATAGTCCCTGTTATAAAGAAAAATGGTAAACTAAGAATCTGTATAAATTTTAGAAATTTAAACTTGGCCACACCTAAAGATGAATATCCTATGCTTGTGGCTGATTTATTAGTCGATGGTGCATCTAGATACAAAGTCCTATCCTTTATGGATGGACATTCTGGTTATAACCAAATCTTTATTGCAGAAAATGATGTGCATAAAACTGCATTTAGATGTCCTAGTTCTATAGGAACATTTGAATGGGTAGTAATGCCTTCTGGTTTAAAAAATGCTGGAGTAACATATGAAAGAGCTATGAACTCATTTTTTCATGATATGATTGGAAAATATATGGAAGTTTACATAGATGATGTAGTAATCAAGTCTCAAGACTTCGATGAGCATTTAAGAAACTTAGAACAAGCCTTTCTAGGAATGAGGAAGCATCAATTAAAGATGAACCCCGTTATAGTGTGCCTTTGGTGTTACAGCAGGAAACTTTTTAGGTTTCTTGGTATACAATTGAGGTATAAAGGTGGATAAAAATAAGGCTAAGGCAATATTACAAGCCAAGCCTCCATCTAATAAAAAAGAACTGCAAAGATTACTTGGGCAAGTTAATTTTCAAAAGAGATTTATTGCAAATGTGGCAGGAAGAACCAAAGTGTTCTCTCCTTTGCTTTGATTGAAAGATTATAAGGCATTTGTTTGGAATGAAGAACACCAAAAAGCCTTTGATGCCATCAAGAAGTACTTAGCTACTCCACCAATGTTGATCCCTCCTAGAGAAGGCAAACCACTGAAGCTATGCATTTCTGCTACTCAAGACTCGATTGGAAGTCTATTGGCCCAAGACAATGAGAAAGGCCATGAACAAGTTGTCTTTTATTTAAGTAGGATTTTAAATCAAACTGAATGTAGATATTCTACAGTTGAAAAGTTTTGTTTAGCCTTGTATTTTTCTACACTTAAATTGAGACATTATATGTTAGCTTATGTTATTTTCATCATTGCTGAAACTGATGTTGTTAAATATATGCTATCAAAACCAATTTTAAGTGGAAGAATGTGCAAATGGAGTTTGGCTTTAATAGAATTTCATTTAGTATATGTGCCTCAAAAAGCTGGAAAAAAATAAAGAATTGGCAAATTTCTTGGCTGATCATCCATGCAATGACATGCCAGAATTAAAAGACGCCCAATATGTGGCCTTAACACTTTGGAAATTTTGCTTCGATGGTTTACGAGCTGAACAAGGGCTTGTGTTGGCATAGTGTTTGAATCACCACATGGAGTAAAAACCCAATTAGCATTCAGGATAGAAAAAGCATGCTCTAAGTGGAATATGAAGCACTTGTTATGGGTTTAGAGCTACTTTTACAAATGGGAGTAGGAAATGTTAAAATATTTGGTGATTCACAATTGGTGATTAATCAAGTTAAGGGACAATATAAATGTGGGAGTATTTTATTAGCCCCATACTTAGTGTCTGCTCAACAATTATTACAAGAATTCCAAGAATACACTCTACAACACATACCACAAGAAGAAAACCACGAGGCTAACAATATGGCCCAAGCAGCATCAGGGTATAGACCAATTGATGATGAAAGAGTTGAAATTGAGGCAATAAGGTCTAGTACATTACCCTCGATTTTCACCAGACAGTTGGGGACAGAAGCTTTTACCCTCAATGTAGGAAAGGAAGATTGGAGAAGTCCAATTATCTCATATTTAAGAAACCCAAGTGGCTGCACTAATAAAGCATTAAAACTCAAAGCCAGAAGGTATGTTTTAATGGGAGAAGAAGATCAGTATCTCTTCAAACGAGGAGCAGATGGAATTCTACTTAAATTCATAAGTATAGAAGAATCAACACAAGTTATGGCAGAAGTTCATGAAGGAATTTGTGGAGCCCATCAATCAGGAATTAAAATGAAATGGCTAATACATCGATATGGGTACTATTAGCCAAAATTTTTAAAGGAATGCATTGAATATGCTCATGGATGTGAGGCATGTCAGAAACATGGACCTATATACAGATTACCTGCTGCCGAGTCGAGTTCAATTATCAAACCTTGGCCATTTAGAGGATGGGCAATGGATTTGATTGGGAAAATAAGGCCTACCTCCAAAAAGAAAAATAGTTTTGTAATAGTAGCTACAGACTATTTTACAAAATGGGTAAAAGCCAAGGCTTATAAAGATGTGACTGAAAATGATGTGATATAGTTCATAAAAGAGATGATGATCCATTGATTTGGTTTACCTCAAAGTATCACAGTGGATAATGGAATGGCTTTTAATGAATTGAGGGTTCTAGCTTTTGCTCAAGAATATGGAATCAAGATTCTTAATTCTACACCATATTATGCTCAGGCAAATGGACAAGCAGAATCTACAAATAAGATCATCAAAGCCAATTTAAGAAAAGTTATTGATAACAACCCCTTATTATGGGCCTATCGAACCTCAAAAAGGTTAAGTATTAACACAACTCCATTTTCTTTGGTATATGGTCATGATGCAGTTCTCCCTGTAGAAATAACTATTTAGTCCTTGAGAGTGGCCAAGCAAAACCAGTTAAGTCACATAGATTATGAAAGTGCTATGATGGCAGAATTGGATGATTTAGATGAGGCATAAGTGGCAGCCTTAAATTCTATTATTTTACAAAAGCAAAAAGTAACTAAGAATTATAATCGAAGGATTAAACCAAAGACTTTTGCAATAGAAGATCTAGTTTGGAAGGTCATTCTTGAAGAATTTCTTGGTTTAGAGTTATGGTATAGGTGAATTGGCTTGCACACAAAACGTGTGAAGCTTTGTCAACTAACTTTTCATTTATAGAGAGATTAAAATATAACAAATAGCTAAAATTTAAAAGTGAATCATGCACACTCCTAAAAGGTAGAAAAGAGCCGTTACATAACTGTTACATAGATAAATAAGGAAATATGTGATACTCCTAAAATATTTCTAAACCAATAATAATTCTCCTAAGTTTTAGCAAGCTCTTGGTGTTTGACTTTATCACTCCCCCTCAAGCTGGAAGTAGGCGAAGGCATTACTCCAAGCTTGGATCGTAAGCCATGAAATGAATCCTTGGATAAAGCTTTGGTGAGTATATCTGCAATCTGCAAATGAGTAGGAACAAACTGAGTAACAAGGGCACCTGTAGCGACTTTCTCACGAACAAAATGAACATCCAATTCAATGTGTTTAGTACGAGCATGAAATACTAGATTCACTGTGGGATGAAGTGCACTAGTATTATAACAAAATAAAATTGGAGGAGTTGGAAGGTGAATACCAATGTCATGAAGAAGATATAAGAGCCATGTGAACTCTGCAGTAGTGGTAGACATGGAGCGGTATTCTGCTTCTACACTAAATCTTGAGACAGTAGCTTGTTTCTTGGAAGCCCAAGAGATGCAGTTAGCACCTAGATAAATACAGTAGCCTGTGGTAGAGCGACGAGTATCAAGACAACCAACCCAATCAACATCAGAGAATCCATAAAGAGATAAGGAGGACCAATAAAGTAACCGAAGCCCATAATCCAAAGTGCCTTGTAAATATCCTTAAAATGCATTTGACAGCCTGAAAGTGAGAGGCACTAGGTTGATGCATAAATTGGCAAACTAAGTTAACAGCATGAGTGAGATCAAGACATGTCAAAGTAATATATTGGAAAGCGCCCACGATACTACGGTAATTAGTGGCATCCATAAGAATAGGATCAACACGTCGGAGGTTATACTTTTGAGCAAGAGGAGTGCCAATAGGATTACAACCAGTCATGGAAAAGCGAGCAAGGAGGTCATGTGCATATTTTTGTTGAGAAAGGAAGAGACCACCAGAGAATGGAAGGACTTCAATACCTAGGAAATAGTGTAAAGGGCCAAGGTCTTTCATTGAGAATTCAGAACTAAGGCGAGACACTAACCGGGATAAGAGACAAGGCTTGTTACTTGTTATAATAATATCATCAACATATACTAGTAAAAGGAGTATGGTATTTTGAGAGCGAAAAAATAAATAAGGAGGAATTAGCGATACTGCATTTAAAACCAAGGCGAAGAAGAAATGAACTAAAACGATCAAACCAGGCATGTGGGGCTTGTTTGAGACCATAAAGAGCCTTGTGAAAGCAACAAACATGATTTGGAAAAAGAGAATTTGAAAAGCCTGGAGGTTGTTCCATATAAACAACTTCCTTGAGAGTACCATGTAAAAATGCATTTTTGACATCAAGTTGATGAAAAGTCCAACCATGAATGAGAGCAAGAGAAAGGACTAATTGAATGGTAGGAGGTTTGATCACTGGACTGAAGGTTTCAATAAAATCAACTCCTAAAGACTGTGTGTAGCCTTGGGCAACTAACCTTACTTTAAAGCGTTCAATGGAACCATCCGACTTGATTTTTGTCTTGAAAACCCAACGGGACCCGACCACATTCATGTCTTTCTTACGGGGAACTAACTCCTATGTTCTATTTTCTTGTAAAGCTAAAAGTTCATCACACATGGCAACAAACCAATGAGGACATTGGAGAGTAGATTTCACTGTTTTTGGTTCAGTAGGGTCGGTATCTTTCATAGCAACTAAACTTTGTTGGTCACGGGCCTTCTTTCTTGTAAGCATTGGATGAATATTAGTAATGGAGATAGGAGGTGCAGGTGGCGGCTGAACAAGAGGCAAATCCTGTGAACCATCTATAAGTGCCAAGTGCACTTGTGATGATGTTGATGAAGTAGGTGCAGGTGACACTAGCTGAAGTGGCAGCGGAACATGTGGAGTTTCTGCATCAGTGGGGACGGACTGAGATGTTGCTGGAACAGCAGTAGGAGCAGCAACATCATCTTGTTCAGGATGAGGTGTCAATGGATCAATGATAGGATGAGATGTTAGGGCTGCAATAGGTGGAAGTGACTCAACCAAAGGTGTTGAAGTGAGTACATCTGGAGTTGCAAAAAGCACAGCAGCTGGAAGCACGGGACAAATGGCAAGGACTGATGAGCCGAGAAGAGAAGTAGTGGCATGTACTTGTGGATTAGAAGGGGAACTAGAGGACTGATGCTGCAAAAAAAATGTTAGAAAAATCCGAGAATGCAAAAAGTGAACCATTACAAGAAGAAGAAGAGTATAACAATTTAGGATTAGCATATGGAAAAATTGTTTCATCAAAAACATGGTCGAGAGAGATACACTCTCTTGCATGGAGGATGAAGACACTGGTATCCTTTATGTGTGGGACTATATCCAAGAAATACACATGGATAAGATTTGACGCCAAATTTATTTTTGGAGTAGTCTCTTAAACATGGAAAACACTTGCAGCCAAAAACCTTAAAGGAAGAATAAGTAGGATGAATCCTATAAAGTTTGAAAAAAGGAGTTTGCATGTGAAGAACAGTAGATGGAAGTCTATTAATAAGATATACAGCAGTCATAAAGGCATCAACCCACAAATTTTTGGGCAATTGGGCATGAAAAAGCATAGTTAGGCCAATTTCCACATTGTGTCTATGCTTCCGTTCAGCAATACCATTCTGTTCAGGTGTCCCTAGACAAGAAACATGCTTTACAATACCATTATTGTCGAGGTGAGTAAAAAATTCTTGAAGTTCAAACTCACCTCCTCCATCACATTGAAAAATTTTAATTTTTGAATTAAATTGATTTTCAACCATTCTTTGAAAAGAGAGAAATGTTTGGAAAAATTCAGGCTTATGTTTTAAGGGATAGAACCAAGTAAAGTGTGAATGGTCATCAATGAAAATAACATAGTATTTAAAATGCTGAACAGAGGAAACAGGGGCTGGTCCCCACAAATCACAATGAATCTTTGCTATAGGAACTATATCAATCTTTTCATTTAATGAGAAAGGGAGATGACAACTTTTACCCATTTGACAACTAGTACAAATATTTTCATCTTTTAACCAGCTAGACACATCAATAAATTTCTTTGAGTCTAAGACATGAAGTAGCCTAGAATTAGGATGTCCAAGTCTTTGATGCCAAAGAGCCACAAGTGCTTTACCGGACTTTATTGCTACTAAAGCTTCAATTGCTCCCCCTTCCTCCAAGGCATATAATCAACTTTTTCTATGACCCGCTGCCAAGATTGCCCCCGTTGTTTGGTCCTTTATCTTAAAACCATAAGAATGAAATTCAAAAAGACATGAGTTATCTTTTGTTAATTTTGTTACTGATATCAAATTTTTCTTTATATCAAGAACAACCAACACATCATTAAGATTTAATTTTCCGTATGGAGAATATAAAGTTATATCACCTATATGAGAGATTTTTAAGCGTGTCCCATTGCCAACAACAACATGATTATTACCATGATAAATGGAAGAGTGCCAAAGGTTACCTTTATCATAAGTCATGTGGGACGTTGCTCCAGTATTAGTATACCAATTTAGATCATGGTCCTGTGTATCTAACAGAGTAGTGGAGACAAGGGCTTGAGACAACTGATTATTAGGGTCATGAGAATAATCATACCTGTACCAACACTTTGAGGCTGCATGTCCATACTGATCGCATATTTGACATCGGGTTGGAGGCTTTTGATGTTGCTGATTTGGATTTGCTTGAAAATTCCCATCTTTTGATTGTGCTCCACTACGGTTGTCATGTGGACTGAACTGGTCCATGTGATTTGAGTATGAATTATTTCCAAGGCCAGAGGAGTGTGGAGAAAAATTTGCTAGAGCAAAGCCACGTCCTTGAGAAGAGAAAAAAATGTCCATTGTTGCAACCACGGCTATAGGATCTTCCTCGTCCTCTGCTGCGTTGGGCAAAGAAGGCCATATTTTGATTTATTTCTTCTTTTTCTTCAGTGTGGTTCCCTTAAGTGCGTATATCATACCCTTGTAAGGCTGTGACAAATTGATTAAATGTAGGAAAGAGGGGTTTGGACAACATAGTAGCGTTGAATACTTCATATGTTTTGCCCAAACAATGAGATAATTGGACTGTTTTGTCTTCATCAGAAACTGGTTTCTATATTGTTGCAAGACTGTCACACCTGAATTGCATCAAGTAATCTACTAGTGAGATTCCAACCTTCTTAGGCATCTGAAGCTGCCTTTTGAGTTGTATCTCACATTCCTTGGTTGCTTGAAGATATGCAGCTTCTAGACTTGTCCATATTTCATGTGCAGTTGTCATCCCAACCACAATTCCGAGAGCTTCTTCTGAAAGTGTGCCTGTGATCCAACTTCGAAGCAGCAGGTCAATTTTCATCCACTCATCAAACTTTGGGTTTGAAATTGATTCTCCAGATTCCTTTAAAATTGTTGGTGCAAGTGCATCATCTGTTAAATGATTCAAAAGCTATAGGCTTTGAATCAATGGGAAGATCTGCATCCGCCATATGAGGCAGTTTGTAGCTTTTAGCTTGACTAAAACGATGGTGATTAGGTTGTGGAGATTTGTGGCAAAGAGAGAGAACGACGTTGAGGAGGAGGTCATTCACGTTTGAATATTTAGAGCTTAGGGCTCTGATACCATGAAGAATTTCTTGGTTTAGAGTTATGGTATAGGTGAATTGGCTTGCACACAAAACGTGTGAAGCTTTGTCAACTAACGTTTCATTTATAGAGAGATTACAATATAACAAATAGCTAGAATTTAGGAGTGAATCATGCACACTCCTAAAAGGTAGAAAAGAGCCGTTACATAGCTGTTACATAGATAAATAAGGAAATATGTGATACTCCTAAAGTATTTCTAAACCAAGAATAATTCTCCTAAGTTTTAGCAAGCTCTTGGTGTTTGACTTTATCAATTCTACCTCCAGGGACCAAAGATCCATACTTAGGAAAATGGTCACCTAATTGGGAAGGACCTTATTTGGTCAGTCAACTGTTTGATGGAAATGCGTATAAGTTAATGCATGTTATTGGAGAGGAACATATTAGATCAATAAATGGAAAATACCTCAAACCATACAAGCCAAGTTTTAATGAAATGGTTTCTCAACATAAAAGATTTTGAGATCAAACAAAATATATTTAAGGCTTTTACAAAGCTTGAATTACAAAACAAATATACAAAAATAATTTCCAAAAACTGGCGATTCAAAGTTTGTTCAACAAAAAGGATGATAAAAAGGAAGAAAAAACCTTATTACAACTCCTTAAAAGCAGCAAGTAGACCAAACCAACTCATCAAAGGTAACATCTCAAGGTTATCAATCTCTAATTGAAGAATCTGCAAGTCATGCTTAGACTTAGAAATCGACTCCACTCCTTCGATTAGACCTTTACCTTCGATATGGACAGATTGAAGCTCTAAACATTTTTGAGATCTCTTAAGCTTCAAGGATTGGAGCTCAGCTTCAAGAGATTTCACCTTTTGATCAATCGCTTTCAATTCTGTCGCCTTTGCTTGAAGACTGAGTTAATGGGCTTGTAGCTAAAAAACTTCCTGCTTATATTCTTCTCCGTGATTCGTAGATTGATTCCTTTTCTCTCGAGCTGCTTGAAGGTTGAAGATAGTACCATCAAAGTTCTATACAAACAGCCCTAGAAGAGCCCTACCACTCTCACCAAGTGGAAAGGGACTGGCTATAAGGAACCTCGCTATGTTTGAAATGGTCCACCAAACCAGTATCAAGAAGAAAAACACCTGCAAATTGCTTCAAAAGCTCCTTCAATTGCTCAATTGCTGAATTGCTGAATTGCTGCTTGGAGTTGCTCCATGGTTGGCTATGAAGAAATGATGGAGGAGATTGATTTAGTAGGAGTTTGGAACTTCTTGAGAGTCAAAGAAATATCTTTAAGAAGCTTGTCAACGTCTCCCATATCTTCAACATGAAGAGAAGAAGGCAAACCTTCAAGAGAAGATAAAGCCTGAAAAAGGAAAAACACAAGTATACCAGCTGAAATATGGTATAAGAATCAAGACATAAAGAAAAGACAAAACTTACACTGCTTGAATGAGTGGTAGGTGTCACAATACCACTTTAAGTAGCCTCAACAGAAGAAGAACTAGCTGCCACATAGTCCATCGAAGCCTTAGCTTCAATATCTTGTTGCCTGGCTTCTTCTTCATGCTTCTTCTTTACTCTCTCGACAAACTCCATTCTTCTTTTTTCTTTAAGCACCTCCTGTGCTTTTTGCCTTTCCACCTTCTCCTTGGCAACACTTTCTTCCTCCTCTCTCCCTCCCTCCTCTTCCTCTCCACCTTCTCCCTAACAGCCTTTCATTTTTCATTCTTCTCCCTCCTCTTCCTCTCCACCTCCTCCCTGGCAGCCTTTTCCTTCTTTTTCATGTCAATCCTCCTCCCTATCTCAGCAATCCTCTCCTCCTCAGCCCTCTCAGCCATCCTTCTCTCCTTTTCCTCAACTTCTAGCTGTCATAACCCCATTTTTACCCACGGGATTTTCTCGGGTGTCGGTACGCAAAACGGGACAGCCCGGACCGAGTAGCATGATCTGACGACACTTCACCACATCAAATACTCCCAAGAAGAAGGTCCAGGACACATTTCCCGAGGTTTGACCAAGTTTGACTAGAGTTAACCAAATTCGACCAAGGTTGACCAAGTTTGACCAAGGTTTGACAAGACCGTTGACCAGATCAAAAACTGGATCGAACTGACCACCCCTTGACCAATGTATAGAGAATGTCAAGAGCTTCGATTTCGTACTTTACGGGTCGAAAACGGACGAGAAACGAGAGAGTTATGGCCAAAACTGCGAAAAAACGGTCCGACACTTAGCCAAATTTTGGTAAGTGTTGTTGACGAAACAGCCCATTTGGGAGGCAACGTTTGCGCAAAGATTCTCTCCGACCCGCTGCAACTTGGTCCGCGAGCCAAGACCCTTAGGCAAGAGGTTCACTTCAGCTACCACATGCAACTTTCGGATCGTCAAGAGTTCCTCCGGTCAAGCCGGAATCTCAGTCAGAAGATGACCCCTTGGCATAAGGAACATTCCGACGGCCTCCGTTCGCAAGATCATATCTTGCGAACCCAAGCTCGCCCCGGTGCAAGGCCTGTACCTTTGGAAAATAGGTAGCATAAGCTTTCCGACGATACCAAGATCGTCGAAATCCGACATCGGGAGCTATGTCTACCATGCGCGTGAAAACAGGCCGACGAAATAAGGTTTTGCTGAAAGTTCCGGAATTTTCCCACCGACGTTGCCACGCTTGCGCACAGAGTCTTCCTGACTCGCAACAAGTTGATCCGCGAGCCCGGGCACGTTGGAAAGAAGACACATTCATGCACGACAAGGAACTCTCGGATCGCCAAGAATTTATCCGGGGCTAGCCGGAATCCCGATCGGAAAACTGCCCTCAAACGGACCAAAAACACTCCCGGTGGCCTCTGTTCGCGGGGCCATATCTCACAAGTCCAAGCTCGGATTTCCGCAAATCCGGAACCTTGCAAAAGTAGGCAGCGCAAGCTTTCCGACGGTACCAAGAACGTCGAAATCCGACATCGGGAGCTAGGTCAAATATGCGCGCGAACTGGGACAAGATTTGAGAAAAAACGCGCTGGGAGTAAAACGCATTTTTTCCTCCCGGACAGCCGCCTTCGCGCGCAGAGTCTTTCCTGCTCGCAACAAGTTGATCCGCGAGCCCGGGTGCGTTGGAAAGATAACGACTCCGGCTACGACGTGGAACTCTCGGTTCGCCGATAGCATCCCCCGTTTGACCGGAATCTTCATCGGAAAAGTGCACAAAAACAGCTCCGACACCCCGACTTCCGGGAGCCATAACTCCCTCGTCCGAACTCCGATTCACGCAAACTTTATATCGTTGGAAAGAGGACGTCGAGAGCTTTCCGAAGATATGCCGCATGACCCATTTTGAGTTCCGGAAGACCTCCAAAACTGCCCCCGAAAATCGGGTAAAAAAAGATACGCGCACGGAAACCGAGGAGGATTCGAGGAGCTGCTGGCGTGGAAGGATAAGACTGCCACGTGGCAGTACCACAACTCGCGCGGGACCATACCGCGCGGCGCGTGATGGACCCGCGCGAGGCGTGCACGGTTTTCTATAAAACCGACCCCCCTCCCCTCACTTCAGCACAATTTTTGCTCGGCTCTAGGCCTCTTTGAGCGTTAGTTTAGGCAGAGATAGGGGTTTTTTAGGGGCTTAGGAAGGGTTTTTGGGTAGTTTTTAGAGAGAGAGACTCCTCTCTAGGTAATCTCTCTCTCTCTCTAAGCTCTTTCTCTCTCTAAACTCTTTCTTTAGGGATTTTGGGGTGTTTTTAGAGTGAGAAGCATCTATTAGGTGCTTCTCTCTCTAACCTCTCCTCATCTTCCCCCCTCTCTCTCTCTCCCTCTCATTCTTTGAGTTCATTTATTGTTCCATTTTTACATTCTTTAGTCCATTTTAGTTCATTTATGCTTTACTAGTTTCTTTATTGTCTATTTATTGCTTTATTTACATTTTCTTGTCATTTATCGCTTTATTTACATTTTCTAGTCATTTATCGCTTTATTTACATTTACTACGTACTTGTGAATATATATATTGTTGTGATTACCTCCCCCCCCCCGGTGTGTTTTAGTACGGCAATATTGAGTGGCTTTGGCGGCTCGCGTAAGACCTCTAACGAGGCCGTGACAACCATGTTAGCCCACGAGGTCTTGACCCGAAAAATACACCGGTCCCTTTGTGTTTTAGTACGGCAAATATTGAGTAGCTTTGGCTCAGTTGCGTAAGACCTCTAACGAGGCCGTAACAACCATTGTTAGCCTACGAGGTATTTGACCCGAAAAATACATCCCCATGTGTTAAATATTGTCATTTATCGCTTTATTTACATTTACTACGTTGCGCGTATTATATTGTGAATATTGTCATTTTCTCCCCTTTTCCCTTTGTGATTTGGGCGTGATAATCCCGATTGGTCGTGGTGGACTATGTAAGACCTCAAAGAGGCTTTAACCACCACGTAATTCCATAGGCATTGGACCCATTAAAAATCCCCCATGTGTAAATATTGTCATTTATCGCTTTATTTACATTTACTACGTTGCGCGTATTATATTGTGAATATTGTCATTTTCCCCTTTTTCCCTTTGTGATTTGGGCGTGATAATCCCGATTGGTCGTGATGGACTTATGTAAGACCTCAAAGAGGCATTAACCACCACGTAATCCCATAGGCATTGGACCCACAAAAATACTCTTTTTCAAACCCGGTTATTTACATTATTTACTACGTTGTTGTAAATATTGTTCATATTTCATTATTTTGATTTGGGCATGAAAATACCAAACGGTATTGGTGGTTTTAGGTAAATCTTTCAAATAGTACTAAAACCCCCATGTAAATCCATGAGGCGTTGGACCCACAAAACCCATCATTTTCAAAACGGTTTTTCATCATTTAAGTCCTATTTGGCTTCGCGGGTTTAGGTAAATCTTTTCAAATAGTACTAAACCCCCGTGTAAGCCCGAAAAGGCGTTGAAACTCATTTCCAAAACGGTTTTTCTCATTTAAGTCCTATTTGGCTTCGCGGGTTTAGGTAAATCTTTTCAAATAGTACTAAACCCCCGTGTAAGCCCGAAAAGGCGTTGAAACCCATTTTCAAAACAATTTTTCTCATTTAAGTCCTATTTGGCTTCGCGGGTTTAGGTAAATCTTTTCAAATAGTACTAAACCCCCGTGTAAGCCCGAAAAGGCATTGAATTCTCTTCTAAAAATTGCCTTGTTTTATTCATGTAAATCCTAAGGTGGTGTCGAGATTCGAGTAAGTCTTTCAAATAGCATCGAATCCCGACCCCACGAGGTCTTGACCCTTTCCCTAAAAACTTCTCATGAATTGTACTTTCCCATTTCAATTAAATGTTGCATTCATGTCATTTCATACCTATGATTGATGTGCTGTTAACATGTCATGATCATCCCATATTTTGTCATACTTGTGATTTATGTGCTGCGAACATACCGTGATTACTTGTATGAACATTTTACTTGCTTTCATACTCTTTCTTGTAATTTATGTGCTGTGAATATGCCGTGATTACTTGCTTGATTGTTTATCGCTTTGATATAAAAATGTGATTAAAATACACTTTGCCATGAAAACTTTAAAAAGAGTAAACATGGTAATGTGGGCGTTAGAAACGAAGGTATGAGTCCTTTACACGGGGGCGTGGCTGGTACGTGCTTTCGTGTAAGGGATTCTACACGTTCTAACTCCCATAGGATCATGGTCTAAAATTCCCCAAAGTGTGAATTAATCATCCAAAACCCCGCCATTTGACGGACCGCTTTATCCTTGGAAATCAAGGGTAAAGAGATCCCGAATATGGCACCAAAAACATTAATTGTTTGTCCCGGCACTAGGTGTTAGGATTTCAAGTATATCCTACCACCGAAATGCCCGGAAATTTAAAAGATACAAAGATAAAGGGATGGTGAAATAAAGAGTCTAATCAAAACCAAATGAGGTCAAAATTGCATTTGCCATTCTTGGTATATTGCTCGACCGGAAATTTGGGACATTTGTTCATAATTAAAACCAACAACCTAGGCTTAGCAAATAAAAGAAAACACTAGAAAGGAGGTAACCGTTTTCTTAAACGGATGTCGTGGGGTGCCTAACACCTTCCCCACGCATAAGCAAACCCCCGAACCTATCTCTGGTTCAAGACCATTTTTGTTGTAAATGTCTAAATAAGATAAAATCTATTAGACATAGGTGCCCAATCACACCTTAAAATTTCCCATGGTTGGTGGCGACTCCAAATTTGTGCTCACACGCACACACGTACACAAGTTCCCACACACACACACAACTCATATCTCGAAACGGAAAAGAGATAGAGATCACACACACACTCGCCAAATGGGGGTCGGTATCTAGGAAAATAAAAAATAAAAAAAGAATTTAGAATAGATTTTCCGCCGGTGTCGACAGATCATTTCTTGGCCAGATTACTCACTCGTTGGGCCTCGTCCTTGGAAATTGGGTCACCCACCAAGGCCACAGTATCTACGATCAAGGCATCTTCTCGACTAGGAGAATCAGATAATACCTCGATAGTTCTATGCTTCTTGATATAAGTTTTGACATTCTGGTTCTTGTCAGAAGGCTTAGTGACCTTGGTAGAAATAGCAATAGCAATAGGGTCGACTTTTTCAACCTCATGGGTCTTCCCCATGGTTGAAGTACGAATCCCTTGCTCAGAAGTTGCTGGCAGCTGAGGAACAAGAGCCTGCAGAGTTAAGGCTTCTTTGGCCTTCAAAAAGGCTGCATCTTAAGTTAAGCTTGCCTAACAAGAGACCATTAGTTTGTTTCTCAGATTATATGCCACTTCAGCAAGTTGAGTAGTACTCTCATTAACCCTATCAGTAGCTACATCAATTAGACTGATGAGAGGGTCAAAACTTACTTTGTCAACAATATGTTTCTGAGAAGAAGAATCACCACACCCAATTAGTTTCTTCCCAGTAGAAGAAACCTGTTGAAGAGGTGTTGGAGCCATATAACTGGTTATATGCTCCATGCCAGCACCTGAAAAAAAGGACAATGGCAATAAGATTCGAAACTAAAACAACAAAATCATACAACATCAACATAACAAAAGAGAGAAAGATACCTGAAAGTTAGCGCAACAAAAACGCAGGGTAGCAACCTTGAATGGCCTCGATCAGGTGATCTTCATTATTAAAATTAGCCATGTTGGCTTCCCACAAAGTTTGAAATGATGGAGATGACACTGGATGATCAGAAAAAGGAATGAACTTGAAGCTCAAGATCATTTCTTGGCTGGATTACTCACTCGTTGGGCCTCGTCCTTGGAAATTGAGACCCTCGCGCTCCAATTAGTATTCTTGGTCCAAGTTGGAGGAACTAGCAATAGTTGGACCAACCCAAATTTCCTCGCCATGAGCGAGGGATAGTAAGCTTCCACCGCAGCATTGGATGCCTTCATTACTACCAATTCCCTCGATTGGAGGCAGGCACCCCATGCAGCATCTCACCTAAAGAAGCCTTGGTTTGAGATGCCCTTAAAATCTTCAGAGCCATACTTTTTAGCCTTAAAAGGCATAAAATATTCAGGCAACCGCTACCTCGAAGGGTTGCTGAAAAGGTTGAAGAAAGTAGGAAAGCTAAGGACTTCTCCAAGATACTTGGCGTGCATCCAAGCTTCCCCATAAGACCGTGGCTCTTTGGTGGGTGAAGTTCAAGAGTGATGCTTGGAAAGTATGAATAAGCCCACATCTGCATGAGCCACAAAGGTCCACCATGGGACTACTTCGGATCGGTGCTGAACAAGAACATAGCTCGATATAGCTCACCTAAGACAAATGAGCTTAGGTCCATTCAAACACCATTCGTTAGAGCTCTAGCAATTGGAAGATAATTTTATATGACGCATTTGGAGGAGGTGCAGGCCAAAAATCTGCATATCCACAAAAGGTAGAAGCAACACTTCTCTAGGTAAGTAACACGCGAACTTGATGCACCTTTCATGCTCTTGATAAAAGGAACATAGTTGAGGTTCACACCTATAAGAATATCCTCCTCAGGGCCTTTTCCATAGGCCATTTGAATGTGAACAGACGCGCCCACAAAGGGTAGGCAAGTTAAAGCAAAAACATCAGCCACGGCTGGTGTCATATACGCCTTAGGGAAAGAAAAAGTATTGGTCACTGGAGACCAGAACAATATCAAAGCCGTCAACAAATTTGGATTCATTGGAAGCTCGAACTTTGAAGTATGGATTGCTTCGTTAATACCCAACTTCCTCCATTTGTCAAGCATAGAAGGAGACAACCTCGTTACCCAGGCTGACCAATGCTCATGGACCTTATACCAAGTCACCAAGGTAGTAAAGCTATCCCATTCTCCCATTTCATTTGTTTTCTTTGATAAGGAGAGGCAAAATGAGGGTGGAAAGGAAAAATGGGGGCAAGATTCTCAGGATAAGCCCTAAAATTAGGACCTAAGCCAAACTTAGGGATCGAGGAAGTGGAGGTAGATGAAGAGGAAGATTGTCTCTCCCTAAGAGGGACTAAGATATCCCTAATATTCTGATCAACAAGAAATTCCTCGATGATACGAATAGCCTGGTCACAAAGGTTGCTGGTTTAAGTAGAAGATTTCGCCATTGGAGTAGAAGAAAAGTGAAATCGAGGCTCAAAGAAAACAAGGGTTAACAGAAAGCTTGAGGGTTGGTGAGAGTTTGAAAGTTGAAAAGGTGAAGTGACTACTGAGCAGCAAAACGACTACTTAAGTGTCTTTCATTCATTTAAGAGCCTCATAAAGCTGACATAACCGTAAGAAGGTGAAGCGTACTTCACAACTAACTTTCACACGTTTGGTAAAGAATCTTTACCAAATCACGTGCGAGGGGCATATGTTAGTACTAAATTCAAAAATCATGATGTGGCGAATGAGCTAGCAAAAGCACTGATAAAATACCAAAATGTGGACTGAAGAATGGTCAAAACAAGAACCAATTAGAAGCTGACACGTAAACCAATCAGAGAGAGACACGCGTTTATTTACTTCAATAGCCACACAGATGACATCTGGCAATTGAAATTATGCATGTTGTGGAGTCAAAGCATGTTCTTGGAATTCTAACTAACATGCCACAATCGAGGCAGTTATCAAGCAATAAAAACTATTTACGTGAGATTTGAAGAGAAAATCAAGGCAAAATATAACCATTAAAGTCAGCCTATAAATAGGAAACTCAAGTATTCAGAAAAGAACACAACAAACCCCACAAACAAACCCAAAGAGAACTTTTGAGAGACCAAAAGAGATTGTTTCTTAAGAATTTTTCTTGAAAAAATAGAGAGCTGTTAATTGTGAGAGTTGTAGCTTTTAGTGCTTTTGAGAGAATAGTTACTTAGAAAGAGAGAGTGTGTTGTGATTGATCCGTTTACATGCTTGTAAGTATTTCTTCGATCGATATGTTGAATACATGAAAATGTACTAAGTTTAAGTGAATATTACTTTGTTTTATGAACTAATTACCTCAATTTGACCCTTTGTTACCATATTTAAGGTTTTGCCCTCAATATGCACTATTTGTCACTGTTAGGGTTCAATTCAAGTATAATTATGATTGCCATAATGATCTCGCCTTGGGATTTAGCATAATTAATCAGTTTCATTTACTGTCATTTACTTTATTGCAATTTATTTTTCTTGCTTACATTTTTAGTTATTAAAGTCATTTGGGCAAAGACAAGCACCGAGCCTACCAAACCCTTTTAGATTGAAGTCAAATTACAGTTCTATTGTAAGACACTAGATCCTTCTGCAAAGCATAGTTATTTGTACCATGGACAATTTGATTCAATCCCCCCCCCCCCCCCGCAGGCTACTCCTCTTGCCCTGTTGATCTTCTTGGATGTTCTCGTGAAAAAGGTTGGCTCCTTATGATCTTGTCCCACCTCTGCATCGACCTTAGGAATTTGTGATGTTCTATCCCAGAAATGTCGATTCTTCTAGATTTGCTTGGCCGTGTGATCCTATGGCTGGCCTCCTATGTATATATTTGGAGTTTAGCCTCCTTTTGTTGTTTCTTAGGCGGTTGTTATGGGGTAGCTTTGCTGCTTTCTTTGGCTCCTTTCCTGGTTGTGCTCATTTGTAGCCCTTCTTTTTGCCTATGGGGCTATCTTGTATCTTCTCTCGGGAACCAATCTCATCATTTCCCTTCCATCTAGTATGTTATTGAATGGTTAGAAGGTGTTGGTTCCTTGAGCTTTTGTTTTCTGGTTTCCTCTTAATATATATTTTTACTCATAAAAAATAAAATAAAATAAAATGGTTACAGCATCAAAATGCTTAGACGAAAGGCCTTGAATTAAAATGTAGGAACGAAAATCGAAAATGTTAAACATAAGTTAGCAAAATCAAAATGATTCCAAAATTAAAGAATGTAATTTGTATTTTAGTCCAAAGAAAAAAATGAGTAGAAGTATTTCCTAATAAAAAAAAAAAAAAAAGACCCACCATTCAATTACCATTGTGGTCTGTAAATATAACTTTTTTTTTTTCATTTCTAAAAATGACTACGGACATTCTCTCTCAAAAAGGGGGGGATTGGCATCAAATCCAAGATCAATGTTTGAAGCCTCGTTACCACATGCTCCTTGCCCAAGTGTATTGTTCTTAGCCAAGAGGTTTAGAAAGCAACCGGTATGTGAAGTCACGTTCTTTACACGCGGTTTTATATCGGAAGCGGTGCAAACCATGGTTTGTTGCATGCCGTTTCGGTGAAAATGGTCCCTAGGTAGAAGAGCCCACACGATACAGTGATTTACCTCGTGCTATCAACATAATTTGGACCATTTTAATTTTAATTTTTCATTTATGCACTTCCTGGTTCCTAGGTTTTTATCATAAAGTATTACAAATTTGTAAGGGCGGTTGGTCTTTTACCATTTCCTTCTTCTTAACTTCGTTACCACGACCTTCCTACGTGATTTTATCACTTCATAAAAAATTTTAAAAAATTCCTAATAGGAATTAAGCATCTTGGACACATTGTTTATGTACACGTGCAAGATACTAGCTCGTTTATATAAATTGACGAAAATATAGCATTTGAGACCAAATAGAATTAGCCAATAAATTAATGTTACACATTTAATCATGTTCACTTGCTTCTTGTGGAAGAGTTCTTTTCCGTTTTAGCTAACCTGTTACATGAGCAATAACTTAGTGATACCATAGTAAATTCTATTTTTACAATATTTAAGCAAAAAAAGAAACCATTTTTACAATGGTAAATAATGATGGTAATAGTGTATTAGTAAAAATTTTAGGGAAGAAAAAAAAAAAACCTGGTATTATTAACAAGAAAGGTGGTTACATGAAGTTTGTTGAGGAAACAGGAAACAAACAAAGCAAAGCAAGAAATAAAGAAATTAAATACAAAGTGAAAGTATTCCATCTATGGGAAATTTGATCTACAACTTTTTTTTTTTTTGTGAGAGTAACTCGGTCGACTGTTTCAAACCTATCTTAAGTTTTAAAAAACCATCATTTTCCCAAAAAGGTGATACTTAATTATTTTACATTAGGAGGCTACAATTCTCTCAAAGTGCTCAAGCCTATTATCTGCCAATCTTGTTTTGTAAGCAGATTTTTTATACTCATGCCAAGTAAACTCTTTGTACAAGCTTTTTTCTCCTTTCATCAATACTGAGGGTAATGGAGCTATTTTCTCACTCAAAGGTGGTCCACCAAAATATATCATTGAAACTCTCGATTTCAAGGTGTTTGCCAGAACCCTGTGCCTCACACTTTGGAACCTTCCATTAGTCATAACCTGCATATCCACCAAACCAAGAAAACCTATTAAACAAAAATTCATTGTTAAAGATAAGATATAAGAAGCGGAGCCCATGCTAGATAAAACAATGGTGTATTGGTGTACATGAAAACTAAATATAGCTCCATTATCCATAACTTTTTACCTCTAAATAATACCATGGGTAGAAAGCTCTTTTTTTTTTTCTTTTTTTTTGGGAAGATAAAATAGTTCAAATAAGTAGCCTATGTACATGAAAAATAACAATGTTATCCGTTACAACAAATTTTACAATTGTTGCAGTAACTCTAATTAGTGTGACTTTACTTTTAAATGGGATCGTAATTGACATCATTTTTAACGTTTTAATTGTTGTAAATTTTGTTGTGGTTTTAAACTTACCGCATAAAAATTTATTAGTTGATGACTAAGAGAGTAATGACACAAATAGAAAACTAACGAATTATAAACCTTTGTATTCTATTTTTAGAAAGACAACCCAAAATAAAAATAAATCAATCAATCAAACAAAACTTGAACAAGTCCAGTAGCTTATAAAAGCTAAAGCTGAGTTTGACAAAAGCCATAATTAATTAGACACCTATCTAATCCTAGGAATTGAATCCTTATTAGAACTGTAGCAGTACCTGTAAAGAATCACCAACATTAATAAAGAATGAGTTCTGATCAGGTGGGACTGAAATCCACTTCCCATCTCTTAGAGAAATTTGGAGACCAGATGTGTTGTTGGATCTGAGCACAGAAATGATTTGTGGGTCAGTGTGCTCTCCAAATCCAATCATATTCCTCCCTTTCAAAGCCTGAAGCTCTGGGCATGGAGGGTAGTGATTGAGCCTGAAAACAGAGTCACTCTTTTCATCCATTAAAAGCTTACTGAACACATTACTTGGCTGAATCTTCAATCCATCAGCCATTAATTCAAGAACCTCACAAGCCATCTTCCTCACAGCTAATATATAGTCTTGCAAAGCAGAACTGCAATAACAAAAACCACATAAATTACATGTTATAAAAAAATAAAAATAAAAATAAAACAACGTGAATCAAATTCAACTTTTGGTTGTTACTATCTGTATTTCATACCGAAACTTTTCTGGGTTTTCTCCAAAAACTGATAGAAATCTGTGAGAACATGAATCTGGATTGGTTGTTAAAAGAAGATATTCGACCCAACCGATATCACCGTTGAGTCCAATACTTTTGTTACCATATCCCAATGGAGTAGGAGGCCCTGCTTTTTCTTTCTGTGAGAGTGGTAAGGAAAAGAATTTGATAGCTTCAGATTCCAAGTTGGTGATAAACTCTAGTGGGACTCCATGATTGATGACCTTGAAGAATCCAAACTCTTCACAGGCCTTGACTATGAGGTGGTTGGAGTCAGGTTTTGAGAGGTCTATTATTGGAATTGCAGAACAGAATGTGGTGGGTATATAGTTTCTGATATAAGAGTACTGTTCAATTGCTGGTTTGGACAGGACTACCATTTTTTTTGTTTTTGTTGTTGCTATTTCTATTTGTGAAGAGAGGTTTGATTGGAATGATAGAGCTTAAATAAAGATGTACTTGGGTGAGTTGATATCTTCCTTGATGGGTGGAAGCAAGTGTAGTTGTTAAGGTGAACAAGTTTGATTTTTCTAGCTCAGAGGCACTTGAACCTTATAGTTTGAACTCAGGGGTTCTAGCCTATTTATACTAGAAGGGAATGACCGGGTGGAAGAGAGAGAGACAGAGAAAGCAAAGCAAAATCACGTTGTGTGCATTTTTTTTATTTTTAAATGGTAAGCTCGATGTACAATTATTTTTAATACATTTTAGATGGGAGAGAGGAATTTGAACTCTACATAATTACAGTAAGATATATCAAGAAATTAGTGGCATTTGACTCAGAGGTCATTGGCTAGTACAATTTATTGTGTTAGAATACTAATTAAGGGTTTGTTTGGATGAAAGGAAAGAAAAGTGGAAGAATAGAAAAGATTTATGTTTTTCATCATCTGTATTTGATTGGAATTATGGATGAATGGAAAGATAGAAAAAGTAGTTTATATGAATTTATTATTATATCTTTGTTACTAAAAAAAAATCATGAAAAAGAGTTTAGGGTATAGAAGTCTTTTGACTTCTATATACCAAAAGCTCCATCTTTTCTCTCTCGTTTTTATGGACCCGTGTGGAAAACTAGGTGACCCCCACCAAGTTTTCTTTCCTCACATATTTCGAACCAGACAATGTTTTCTTCCCTATTTTCCTTTATTACCTTCCTATTTTTTACCCAACCAAATAAATCCTAAGTGATTAAATTTATCAATTCCTATTCGTTTAAACTTTTGAGAGAATCCATAATTTACTTTAGTATCAAAAGAGGTGATTATGAGTTCCTATCAATGTTTTTTTCCCTATTTTCCTCAATTTCCTTTCTTTCCTTCTTATTTTCTACCCAACCAAACAAATCCTGAGTGATTAAATTTATTATTTCTTATCCGTTTAAACTTTTGGGAGAATCCATAATTTACTTTAGTATCAAAAGAGGTCATTATGAGTTCGAATCTTATTTTCTGATCTACTTCCCATTTAAAAAATTAAAAATTTCATGTAGTCAAAAACCATCCCAAGATTCTGTCTAATGTGGCTTTTTTTTTTTCTTGTTTTTAATACACAGTCCCCCTATGAAAATTTAGACCTTGTAGCTAGGTCTCTACCAGTATCTTTTCACCCTCACTAGTCGAGGTCAAGGAAGCAAGAAGGCTTACCTTTCATACAAAGCTTCTCCACACTAAGCACGACAGTCGTTGATAAGAGATAAAGTCTTAACGTCATGAAGTAAATCAATCACCAAAATAATATCAAGTATACATATTCTTTTTTTTTTTTTTCTTTTTTTTTTTTTTTATAATATGTCTCACACGTATTGAATAATTATTATGTTCAATAGCCCTACGCATGGGTGGGACCACATTCAATTCAGTGGGGTCAATTGACTCCACGGAAATCATTTTTCTCTTTTTAACATAGGTATTTATATATAAAAACAATGAGAATTTAGAAGTTGACCCTATTAAAAAAATAAATAAACTAAAGGTTAAGGGTAAATATTACTAAAGCTATGTGATGATCTTATATATAATATGTCTCTTATTTTATACTTCCAGCAAGCTATATTTCCCAAATATTGTCTTTTTCTCACTTTTAAGTCTCATCTCTATTTCTTTATTCTCTCTGTAACTTCTCTCTCATTGCGAGTATGTGACTTTGGCATGTGGTTGAGGTTTATTCTTTTAGTCTCATACTCATACATCACAAATTTATACTCATTATTCGTTAGACTTTAAGTCTTCAAGTGAGATGTTTCTTTTTACTATTTTTTTTATATATAATTTATTTATTTGTATTTTCTTTGTGATTAGGGTTTCTAATTATAATTTCAGTTCAAAATTGTTCGTGACTATTATTATGGTACAATTTCAAGAAAGTTGTGATATACATGGTCTAATTTGAAAAACTTGTCATCCCTAATCTTAATGAATAAAGGTAATTTGGTTTATAAGTTTTTTTTTGAATACCATGAATAAATTTTTTGAATACCATGAATAAGCCAATAAAACCACTAATACCATGAATAAATTTTTGAAAAAAATCTAATGTGTCACAAGATTCATCTCCTATCCAAGAAAATCTTGTCAATAATCATTCTTCCAAGAAAAATCGTATTGACTTGAAAATTCTTTCCACGAATCCAAATGAAATTAAAAGAGCATATATGCAAACAAAAGTGTATTTGTCATCAATCTCGTAGCCACAAATTTCTCTAAACAAACAATGGTGATGTGTTGCGTCGATTTAATCTTTGACAATGAATCGAATGACCCCACTAAATAAAATTTTGGTTACGACACTGGCCCTACGAGTGGCCCAAGTTACTATTGTAAAATAAATACTTACTTTTTTTAAATAAGTATATTGCAATTACAGTTGAAATAGTAACTTGGTCATTTCATTTGATCAAAATGAAGTAAAATAATATTTTGTTGGAACGCACAGAATATTTGATTTTGAATTACGACGTAAAAAACCTTGAAATTTTAAAAAAGAAATCTGTTGTCATAGAGAATTGAACTCACGACTTACACTTCCTAAAATGCATACTCCGACTCATACAATAGTATGCCCCCTTGAGGTTAAATCAAGTATACATCTAGAGTAGTTGTAATACTATATGAAATAAATTTCACAATGATAGTTGATAAATATCATTTAAAACCCACAACGATCGTCATAGAGAGGACGACCATTTAATACTATGGACGTCGCCAACTGGAGCAGACATTACAAAAAAGACAACCAAGAGCATTTAAGCCATCGTTACAATCGTTAAAAGCAAGCCGTCAATACCAAGCGGTTATCCCTCGACCCAAAACGGCCATTGATGAGAGGCAACGGCTAGAACGTCGAAGCCCCCTATAAAAACTCCCAATCATACCTACACAAGGTAGGAAATATACAGACATTACTTTGAACTCCAAGTTGTTTTCTCATGAGAATACTAAATTAAGGCATCGGAGAAATTTTGTCCGACATCCCACCAGTGCTTATCTTTATTCTTATCTATACGTACAGGTTCTCCTGTCTTCAAGCGGCATTCGGGTGGGTCTACTAATTTTTAACATCATCAATAGTTTTATATAAAAGAACCCTCGCCAGTATTGAGGGGATTAAAGGGCTTAAAATGAGTAAGGATTGCTAGAAAAGTGTGAGAGAAAAAGGTAAAATGGTAAATGAAATAATTTTTCCCTAATGATGATAAAAAAGAGTAACGTGATCTAGTCAATATATTTTATTTATTTATTTTCTAGATTTTTTTTTTTTTTTTCACTTGATAAGTTATTATTGATTTTCACATAATCTATCATTAATAGCATTTTATTATCTATTATTAATAACTTATGAACAGAGTCTACAAACTATTATGTGGCAACTCATTTGATCATTCATATGTATTATTTAAACAAATTACATAATTTATTAAAATAATCATATGACTAAATATACAAGTAAATAGTCTTACTACTATGGTTTGTAAAAAATTTACAAATCCAGTTATAGCTTTTTTTTTTTTTTTTTTTTTTTTAAATATGATAGAAATTCTAATCTAAACTCACACACAAGTATATTTTGAAGATCCCGGGGATTGAACCCACACCCTTATAGAGGGGAGCTTTTTTGGAGGAGGGGATTACCACTAAGACCGAATACCCAAGTGGCCAAATCCAATTATAGCTAAACTCTCTTCGTAGCTAAATACTCTAATACTAAGTTTATTGATTAAAAAATGGGGGAGCAGTGTATTGTAATTTGCATATATTTTTTAGATTTCGCACCAACCTGTTAAATGGTACCGACGTCAGAGTCCTGATAAATAGCTGTCCAGCCATCTCAGCCCTTGGTACAAAAGCTCAGATTTTCTTTCACTAAAATAGACATGACAAGTTTATCACATCAAAAAAGGAAACGGTCACATCAAGAAGATTGCTTGGATAACTATTTTTTATCTTCTTTTCATTTTGTTCATTTGAAATTTGGCTATTTGTAATCACGGGTGAAGAAAAGAAAGATCATTGAATTGAATCAAATGAGAAGAATGTCAGATAAGTTTGTTTTTATTAAATGGAAGAAGTGGGGGTGAACATAAAAAGAAGAATTGCATTGATGATCTTGGCAATCATTCTTGAAAATTTTGGTTTAGACCATTTTGTTAAATATACCGCCAAATTATTAATTTTATTAATAAATTATCTAGAAACGTTATCCATACAAATATTAAGGCCTAGTAGATAACTCGATGATGTCATCATCACAGTTGTTTCACAATCTTTGAACTTCTATATGATTTTTTTTTTTTTTGATAACAGAACTTCTATATGAATCATTTCATGAATGATATGCTTTGATATAATCAGCTATTATAAAACAGTAATACGAGAATAAAAAATAAAAAAATGATGCAAAAATAATTTAATTAAACTTATTTATTTTGAGAAAAATATACTTTAAATATATTACGATTTGATGAGCTATATATGAAATACGAGTAATATGTAGAAGAAAAATGTTATATTAATCATTTATATAAATATAGTACAATTTTAAAATATATATATATATATATATATATATATATATATATATATATATATATATATATATATATATATATATATATAAATACAATCTAGTGCTGGCAATGGCACCTTAGCCCCCTTCCTTTGCCCCTGACTATTGTGAACTTTTTGGAAAAGACTCTGGTTTTAACTCTCAAGCACTTTCTTTGGGAACACAAGATGTAACTTACATGAATTTTTTTTTAAGTACAAGGAGAACAACTACAATAATTTTTCTTTCAATAGCAGAGGCTTTGACCTCCTTTTCTCTACTAAAAAAATCATGTAAAGTGTGGTTTGTTAAGGTGCACGAATATAGTTTAAGTGTTAAAACCTAATACAAAAAGGATTCGAAAACAGAAACAAGTAGTTTAGAATACACGATCTCACTCGAGCAAGCCTCAAGTAAGGGACATGTGCGCTTTAGTGATTCCTTTGAGCAAGTCTTCTTCTTACTTGAGTGCGTTTTCCAATCTTGCTTGAGTGAGCCTTGAAATTTTTCAATGACCAAATTACATCAAGAACATTTGAAATTTATTACAAACAAATGTCAAGGAATGCTTCAACACTAAAACCCTAACAATTTTGTTAATATAATATCATCATTTCTTGATGTGAAAATGGCATGTGATATTCAATTTGGACGGCAAGCATATACCAGTCGTTTAAAAAGCATATTCAATGGGTATGTGCAATTCTCACATCCTGCACACATCAAGTAATTACGAGGCCCATTGGCTATTATTCTTTTCTTTTCTTTTTTTTTAAATGGGTATTCTAAGTTTCGTCTAGACTAATCTAATTGGTATGTGTAATCCCACTGTCCCACACACACCAGGTAATTATCAAGCCCATTGGATCTAGGAGGTGGCCTCGAAGGGATTGGTTATCATGGGGTGTCAAATTCATAACTTACACTTCCTTAATTATATATTACGGTTTGTTTTACCACTAGGTTATTCCTTTGGGGTTATATTATCTAATTTGTTCAAATAAATTATATCGTCTTCAATACAATCAGCATTTAAACAAATGTACAAAACACTATTTTAGTTTCAATTTAAATTATTGATGACGTGGGAAAATTTAATCTACTCATTTTTATTTTAATGCTTTTTTTTTTTATATATAGATTTTTTATTTTAATGTTTATTTAAAATATTGATAATGTATAAAAATTCAATCTATTTATTTTAAAATAGGTGGATGGGTTTTTAAGAACTTTACTTAAAGTTAGTCTAAAAACACTAGATAATGGTAATCCGTTATTCAAAGACTTTTGAGTAAGATTATTATTCATGAACTTGATTTCAAGAATCTTTCCATATGATATTCCTTTTGGTGAAAGATCTGAGAGCATAAATTCGTAGACGTGCCCTTTCTATAATCAAATAGAGAATTCTTAGATTACTCAATAGGCAAAAAAATCAGCTGAAAAAAACATTTAAATGTATTCATACACTTCAATTAAAATGATTGAGTTGCATTGATAGAACACTCAACTTTGTGATGAGGTTTTGTGAGGTCTATAATTATTTGTAAATTTAAATAAAATTAAATATCAAGTTTGATAATAAAAAAAAATTAATTAATTAAATTATATACACCTATAGCTCAAAGTTGAGTTTTGTTTTATATATTTTTTTTTATGTAGCTCACAAAACCTCATCACAAAAGGTTATTCATGAAAATTACACTTCTTAATTAAGAAAAAAAAAATTAATAAGCTTTCATCAAACCAATATGGGGCTTTTTTTTTTAACCACGAACCTTGCCAAGATAGGGTCTTTCGGACCTTCATTATGTAGTAAACCCCAAATATACTATTCTCACCTATTAGAATCGTGTATCGAGTAATCCAATAGAAAACTTATAATGGGAATAAAACCTAGGATATATAGGTCTACGACTCATCTCAAATCTCCTACCACTAGATTGCACTTGACGGGTAACCAATGTGGGCATTGCACCTTCCTCTATTTCCTCTCAAATAATTGTGAAAGAGAAAAATTATTAAAACAAAATACGAGTAAAGGTTTTTTTGTTGACGTGAGTATCTAAGACTTTTCGCGCGCCTTTATTTTCCAGATTATAGCGGTAAGGTTTAATAAGATTAAACTTAAATATCATGGTCACACCAATGAAGACGATCTATTAGATGGTGATATAAGAAGATATTTTGTACAAAAAGATCGTTTCAATATTAAATAACTAATAAACATTGATGACGAGGAATATATTGGATTGAAAAGTTGACTATAATTTCAAGGTTACCTAACTTTAAATAGTAGTAAAGATATTAACTGTCGAAAAAGGATCCAGTTGGATCGGACTGAAAAAGATTGCCATCAACAACAGTATGATGGCTTCTAATCAGAAAAGATTCTTTCTCACTCTCCGTCTCTGTATGTGGGGGACCATTCTTTGCTGCTCTACATTTTTTTTCATGCAGTTAAGTTCTCATTCATAAAATATATATAATAAAGACAAATAAAATACTCTAAAGAAACTTTTTATGGAATGCGACGCAACCATAGCAGCTTTTATAGGGACTCATTATTTGATCTCCCTAATTGTGATTGAATTGAGGAATATTTCATCATGATCCTCTTGCAGAATTGCACATTTCGGCATTACGAAATGTGTTGATATAGTCATAAAATCATCATAAGATGCTTTTTCTGGAGAGGGTGAGTAAAAGTTTGTTATTGATAACCTAAACGGCTAAACCATGGGAAACATGATTTGATATTAAAAAAAAAAAACATTTACATTAATAATTTAGAGGTTAATATACATGTATCATGTATGTAAACGTTGAAGGAGCTTTTTCTGGAGAGGGTGAGTAAAATTTGTTATTGATAACCTAAACCATGGGAAACATGATTTAATATTAAAAAAAAAAAATTACATTTACATTAATAAGGTTAATACACAACATGTATGTAAACATAGAAGGTAAAACATTTAGTGACTATTCGATTAAAATAAAACTATATATATATATATATATCAAAGGAAAAAATAAAAAAGCTATGTGATTCTCCAAAATACTAATGAATGAAAATAAAGGCGTTTAATTTCAAGGAATTGATTTAGTGATTCCTAAAACCTTATGAAATCTATGAGGTCATGGGTTCAAAACTCATTAACTCCATTTTGTAGCCATTCTCAAGAGATTTTTTTTTTTTTGCAATTACTTAGTGAATTGAAGGGCTACACACACCTAGGATAATAATAAGGTGTTTAGAGAGCTTTAGATGCTCATGTTAACCAAAAATAAAAATAAAATTAAATGTCTACTTAGTGGTGAAAGGGAATAATAATTAGGTGTTCAGATTGCAGAGAGTTCTAGATACCCACGTTAACCATGATAAAATAAAAATAAATGGCTAATTAGTGGTGGAAACTCTCCAGAAGGGCTAATTAGTGGTGAAAGGGAACAATAATTAGTTGTTCCGATTTCAAAGAGTTCTAGACATCCACGTTAATCATGATAAAATAAAAATAAAAGGCTAATTAGTGGTGGAAACTCTACGGAAGCGTAACCATTATAACTATTATTAATTATAAGAACACTATTATTTATTAAAAAAACAAAATTTTAAGTGGCATAGACAATATATACGAAGGATCATAAATGTTCACTCAAACATGATCTCAATCCCACTAAAATTTTAATGGATATTGAATGAACCAACATCACCCACGCAAACATTCAAGTTCAAGACGTAAAACTCCAATGTGTACGAGTGAGGCATTGTCACCAAACCACCACAAGTCCACCCACCTTGCGTGGTGAAAAC
Organism: Fagus sylvatica; assembly: GCA_907173295.1. Taxonomy (NCBI): domain Eukaryota; kingdom Viridiplantae; phylum Streptophyta; class Magnoliopsida; order Fagales; family Fagaceae; genus Fagus; species Fagus sylvatica. The sequence continues at coordinate 5,562,572 of OU015765.1, forward strand.
AAAGTTGTACTCTTTTGAGGCTATAAAAGTATGAAGCCGTATCATAATTTTTCTCATAACCAAAAATACTAGAAGATTATAATCAAGACTGTCATTATAATGCGGTCAATTTCTGAGCAGTCAGTCAGCCAATTTCAAAAAGTTGAAAATCCAAGGTGGGTACCCACCTTATCAAAGTTGAAATAGACGTAGAGAAAATTATAGAATTTTTTCAAAATATGTTAATGTTGTATTAATATTGTACTCTCTTTAAGAATGATGAATCATCATGAATTTAATTAGTGAGATCCACTATTCATGTGAAAGAAGAGAATATAACATGAATATAGTTAAAAAATACTTGATAATTACCTAAAAACTAATCGGTAATCCGTACAATACACGAGAAAGTTTAACATAATATGATTTTTTACTTTTCTTTAATGAAATATAACATTTAATGATTATAATATTTATTAAATAAGCATTTATTAAAATTATTGTTTTGTTTATATATGAAACTATATATTTTAGCATTATGTATGTATAATAATTGTGTTTGTATATGGAATGAACAAAGGGCTAGCATTATAAACTGATAATCCTTGGAATTCCTAGCAACTCTTTCTGACGCATGGGTTTAGTTGCCCGTAGATATTACTGCCTAACTAGAGGTAAGTCCAAAGAGCTCTTCTTTAATAAGGTTTCAATACATTATAAAAAAAAAAAAAAAGGCAAATTACAAATTATATCCTCTAAGTTTGATCAAAGTTCAATTCAGTACTCTAAGTTTTAACCGTTTCAATTTAGTCCTCTAAGTTTGTTTTCAATTTAGTCCTCTAAGTTTATTTTTGTTTCAAAAACTTAAAAACAAAAACTAATAAAAATTATTTATAAAAAAAATTCGTGAAAAAAATAAAAAGTTAAAGGACTTAATTGAAACGAAATCAAATTTAAGATTAAATTGAAATGATCAAAATTTAGAGAACTATATTGAAATCAAACCAAACTTAGAAGATTAAATTAAAACGGTCAAAACTTAGATGATGAATTGAATTTAATTTAAAAATAATTTAATAAAAAATAAATAATTATATATAAAATTGTAGATAAATCAACAAAAAGTCAATCCTGTTAATTTTAATACAAAATTCGTTTATATATATTATGTAGACCCAGTACTAGAAAGATTCTTTTTCTTTATTCTAATAAAAAAAAGCCCTGATGTCTAAGTTCTAAAGCTGTGGGTCCCACACTGGGAGTGTGGGACATAGAACACACGTGTTATAAGGGCAGAGTCCACTTGCCATGGGACTACGCGTGCATGGATGACCAGGGGAGACCAGGTCCTTGTTTTGAAGACGTGGCTTTCTATAATTCGTAGCTTTCTGTGTCGGTCGTACTATTATTATTGTAAGCTAAAAGCAGTAAGATTTGTCAGCTGTGCCAGGTTGGCCAACGGTATCCACTGTTTCCTTTCGATTCCTCAAGTTTCTCATCCCTCATCTCTCATCCCTATCTAACTCAACTCTACCCCTCCATCCTTTGTGTTGTGTTTGTCAATCTTTTGCCCTCTGATTCTCCTTTCTATTCCAAACGTTCTATCATTCATATTATGGGTCAGTTATGCTTTAACCACCACTCCCATCAACCTCCCACAACAAATATATTAAATATTATAAACAATAATAATAGAAACACCCAAGTCTTCCAATTTTTTTAGTCCATTTAGAGACATGTCGGTAATAATTTTGTCCAACAAAATTACATTTTAAATCTTATAATTTAATGACGAAATAAATTAAATATTTTATAATTTCAGAAATAATAATTTAAATTATTAAGTTTTAAAAAATAATAAATTAAACAATTGTTCTACTAAATATGTTGATGTTTAAACTGTTATTTTTTAAAACCTTAAGGTTCAATTTGTCATTTTTGAAGTTAAGTTTTAATTTTGATTTTTAATATTTTTTTATATATGATAAAAATTCTAATATAAATTCATATACACGTATATTTTGAAGATATTAGGAATTGAACCCACACTCTCATAGAGGGGTGTGGCTTTTTTGGGAGGGAAATTATCACTGGATTGAATACCCAAATGATAATAATCATATACAATTGATCATTCATATTGCATCGAATTTTTTATCTCATTTCTCATTCGTTATTCGTAGGAGCAAGTTAAGGTATTATTTATTGACATACAGTGATTGTACCAAAAATAAGTGGAATAGCTTCCAAATCAAAGACATTTGATTTTGTGTGTCTAGACTTTTATCCCTACTGAAAGACTTCATCGGCTTTCAATTCTTTCCACTAAAAAAGAAAAAAGAAATATTGATCATATCTGGTCCCATTTATATGTTATGTCAACTTGTAGTACAGTGGTGCATGCATGGAATATGTGAAAGGTCAAGGTTTAATCTTTCTAATTAACTAACACTTGAATTGAAGTTGGTTCGTCGTTAACTAAACTTTCTGTGTGTTAACATATCATGTTCTAAGACCTTAGATAGGCATAGATAATTTAAGTATCATTTAAATATTTATTTATTAGGCTTACTTACTCTAAATGGTTGTTCATAAAATATATGAAATATAATATGTAGTATAGACCACAATGTCAAACTTGTAGCATAGCAACAAATGCATTTCATGTTTGAAAGGTCATTTTATGATTAACTTAAAGAAGAAAAGACGTCATTGAAAGTTACAATACACTCAATTTTTCTTTTTGATTTATGGAGGTTTTGCGAATCTTAAATATCTTATTACAAAATCAATATGCCGGCACAATTTTTTTCAATTTCTTGAGTTAACGACACTTGTTTATGTCCAGATAAAGTTCACCAAGTTTGTACAATTAAGTGTGACACTTTGTGATGCAAATATTTTCTACTCTTTTTTTTTTTTTTTTTTTTTTTTTTTTTCAATGTGGGTAGCTTTATGGTTTGCAAATGTGCATGAATCTGACCATGAGACATTCGGTGCCTCAATTTTAAAGTACTAGGCCTTAGGTCTTAGGTATGGATGTTCCATAATCCACACCAAACCCATCCATAGCCTCACAACGTTGGTCACCCTGTTTGAATCTATTATATGCTCTACTATTTGGTTTTAAATATGGTATATGTATATATATATATATATACACACACACACGTAGTCAATCAACGAATTAGGTAGACTTTCAACCTCTGTCCCAAAACAAAAAGAAAAATAGATTTCCCATTTAAGGTATTAAATTATTTTGTTGCTTTTTTTGGTTTGTATATTAATATTGAATCACCATACAACCATCAATTTTTTTTTTTCGTTACCAAATAGTTTATGAAGAGCAATAACTGTTTTGTAGCTTTTTAATTTTTTTATAATCATAGATGTCTATGCCAACTTCCGCGCACCTCAACTAATCTGACAGAACCAGTGCACCGTACCCTAAAAAACTCCCTCAAACTTAGGTACATTAGTTTGTGGTTTCTAAATATAAGTGTTAGTGATAAACAGGAAAAATTGTACCTATCAAGAAGTAAGCCTTGTATTAAGATTGTTGATTTTGTTTTTAGGCATGCGCTCTCCCAAAACAAAATTGACAGAAAGCAATTTTAATAAACTTTCTTTTCTTTCGCCCTCGTGTCTATTTTTCTATTTTATTTTTGATAAGTCTATTTTTCTAGATCTTACTAGGCCATCTCAATAAATTAAAGAATTGTAGTATAAAGTATGTGGAGCATCCCCACAATTAAATATGAACTTGACGTTCCATTCTTGTGTTCAGAACTTCATAGTAGTACATAACAAAAAGATTAGAGGCATGGTACACCTTCGCAATAATTTGGGCACACAACAGCTCATCAATTGGTTCCTTGCATAATTGGCTTCAATTTTGATGTGACCCATGTTCAAGGAATTTTAGTTTTACCTTTGACTTATGATGCTATAATCCAAATTTTATGCACGTCTGTTATTATGTTTTTTCTTTTAGAGTGCATAATTTTTTCATAAATAGTTATGTTACTTATTATGATTGGAAAAAAATAAAAATAGTGTTAGTGGTGGGTTTATAAGTGAGATTGCTCCAATTATAATTTGTCACCTTAGTAAATTATGATTAAATTATAAAGAAAAGAAAGGGCAAAAGAAAATAAATAAATAAAAAACCCTAAAGTTTTATCATTGTGACAAATTAAATATCATAAGTTTAAATGTGTCACTTTAACCCTCAAACTTTAATTATTGTGTCAAACAAACCGCACCCATGTTAGTTATTTCTTAATAGTAAAACCAAAACAAAAATAAAACTGCACAACAACATGATTTCCAATTGATTTGAGAGAGAGAAACAAGACATTAACCCTTTATTTTTAGATCCTCATTGAACTCAAAGAGAGAGAGAGAGAGAGAGAGAGAGAGAGAGAGAGAGAGAGAGAGAGAGAGAGAGAGAGAGAGAGAGAGAGAGAGAGAGAGAGTGTTGTGAAAATTAACTGTTTGCGCAAGATTAAAGAAGAGAGAAAGATATCAAACACACAAATAAAGAACACAAGAATTTACGTGGTTCGGCAATATGCCTACATCCACCGGCGGCGACAGGGAGAAAGTTTCACTAAGAAAATAGGGAGATTACAACAGTGGTACCAGGACTCTCTCAAAGAACCCAAACCCCAATTACACCCTAACCTCTCTCTCACCTAGAATAAACCTAGAGAAACCCTTCTCTAATTATTCTATATTGTGGCACACAAATAAGACCTAAAGCCTTATATATATAGCAAGGGGTTTTGCTGAATCCTACCAAAACAAGGACTTGGCATAAAGTCAATTATTTTATTTGACCAATTAAGGTCACCGACTCAACAAATCTCCACCTTGACTTGAATTGGTCAAGCCTCACGAACGAACTCCTCCATCGCCGCCACCTTGGCCCCAAAGGGCTATCATAAGCTGCTAACATTGACCAAGTCCAAGCAATGCTTGAACTTGGCTGTGGTAACCGGCTTCGTCAACATATCAGCTGCATTCTCTGAAGTGTGCACCTTCTCCAGGACAATATCTCCTGTAACAATCAACTCTCTTATCTTGTGGAACCTAACATCGATGTGTTTCGTCCTAGCATGATAAACCTGATTCTTTGCCAAGTAAATGGCACTCTGACTGTCACAATGCATCTGAACTCCACCTTGATTCAAACCAAGCTCCTTGACTAGCCCCTTTAACCACAATGCTTCCTTTGCAGCTTCAGCTACAGCCATGTATTCAGCTTCTGTAGTGGACATGGCTACTATGGATTGTAATGTAGATTTCCAACAAATAGGTCCTCCTGATAGTGTAAACACATAACCTGTAGTAGACCTCCTGTCATCCACCTCACCTGCATAGTCTGCATCCACATACTACCTACAACTGAATTAGTCCCTGGCTGTCTTGAAAATAAGATCCCATGTTCCGCAGTGCCTTTCAAGTATCTGAAAATCCACTTAGTGCACTGCATTCCAGTGCTCTCTCCCTGGGTTCGCCATGTACCTGCTAACAGTACTCACTGCATGAGCCAAATTCCGGCCTGGTGCAGACCATTGCATACATTAAGCATCCCACTGCACTAGCATACGGAACCTTTGACATATTTTCAATTTCTTCCTCATTCTTTGGACACTGACTACCAGATAATCTGAAGTGATTCGCCAATGGTGTGCTCACAGGCTTAGCATCCAACATGCTAAATTTTTCAAGCACCTTCCTGATGTAGTTTTTCTGAGACAACCACAGCTTTCTTGCCCCTCTGTCTCTGCGAATCTCCATACCCAGAATTTTCTTAGCAGCACCCAAGTCTTTCATTTCAAACTCTTTGTGTAGCAAAGATTTTAACCTGTTAACCTCACACATGCTCTTAGCAGCAATTAACATATCGTCCACATACAGTAGCAGAAAAATATAAGAACCATCTTCAAGTATACGAACATATACACAGCAATCATATTCACAACGGGTATAACCAATCTGGATCATATACGAATCAAACCTTTTGTACCACTGTCTAGGAGACTGCTTGAGTCCATAAAGTGACTTCTTCAATCTGCAGACAAGATTCTCTGTACCAGGTTGCTTGAACCCCTCTGGTTGTTCCATGAAAATCTCTTCCTCCAAATTCCCATGAAAATCTCTTCCTCCAAATTCCCATGGAAAGCCGTCTTCACATCCAGTTGTTCCAATTCCAGATCCTGATCTGCTACCAAAGCCAATACTGCTCTAATAGATGTATGCCTGACTACAGGTGAAAATACCTCATCGTAGTCAATCCCATGTCTCTGTGAATATCCCTTTGCTACCAATCGTGCCTTGAATCTTTCCCCTTCTTTTTCTGATACTGCTTCCTTCTTCTTGAACACCCACTTGCAACCTATAGGTTTCTTTCCTTTTGGAAGTTCCGTTAACTCCCAAGTTTTGTTCTTGCTCAAAGACTCATTCTCCTCCACCATAGCTTCCATCCACTTATCCTTTTCAGAGCTTTCAATTGCTTCCTGAAATGTAGAAGGATCCTCGCTACTGGTAAGTAGAGCATAAACCATACCTGACCGGTGGTCTTTTGTTGCGTTTAGTAGAGCATAAGACACAAGATCCTCGAAACCATACCTGACCGGTGGTCTTTTGTTGCGTTTAGGCCTATCTGATCTGGTGCTATCCTGTTCTTGATCATTACTGTGAGGTTCCTCATCTACTGAACTCCAATTCATCAAGCTCCACCTGCACCGTTGATCTACCAATGTTATTACTGTTTTCTGCTGCTTGAGACTTCTCTTCCTTGAATGCTTTTGTCATTGACTTCTCATCAAACACTACATCCCTGCTGATCACCACCTTCTTTTGCGCAACTGGATCCCAAACCTTCTTGTAACTGGATCCCTTTTACCCCTTTCTTAAAACCAAGAAAGATGCACTTCTTTGATTTTTTGGATCGAGTTTTGACCTGTCTTCACTTGAGATATGAACATATGCGGGACACCCGAATATTCTCACCCGAATGAAAGAAAGAGTAATCAATTTCTTGTCCTGTCCATACTTCCTGTCCATACTTCTTCAGCGACTTTCCCATCAAGTGCAACTCTAGGTGATCGATTGATGATATAACAAGCCATATCCACTGCTTCCGCCCAAAAAATTTTAGGAAGCTCAGCATTCAACCTTAAACATCTAGCTGTTTCTGTGATGGTCCTGTTAAGTCTCTCAGCCACCCCATTTTGTTGAGGAGTTTTCCGTACTGTGAAGTGTCTCTTGATACCATGCTCTTCGCAGAACTTCAAGAAATCACCATCCCTGTACTCAGTGCCATTATCAGTCCTAAGGCACTTTATCTTCCTTCCAGTCTGATTTTCCACTTCTGCTTTCCAAATCTTAAATTTAGCAAAAGCCTCAGACTTGTTCTTCAAGAAATAAACCCAAGCTTTTCTGGAATAATCATCAATGAAGCTCATAAAATATTGAGCTCCTCCTTTCGAAGGAGTTCTCACTGGCCCCCAAATATCTGAATGCACGTAGTCCAATATACCCTTTGTCTTGTGTGTGGCAGTTTTAAATCGCACCCTACACTGCTTTCCCATAATACAATATTTGCAGAAATCTAATTTGCATGACTTAATCCCAGTCAACAGATTTCTTTTGTGCAATTCCCTCATACCACGCTCACTCATATGCCCTAGCCGCATATGCCACAAGAGTGTATCATCATCCTTAGACTCAGCTACTGCAGCAACTCCATCTATCAATGGTATTCCTCAGACTCAGCAATTTACTGCCAGCAACTCCACCTAAATGGTATTGCCTAGCAATTTATAAACATTGCTACTTATTTTCTGACCTGTCATCACAACCATAGCACCCCCTTTGAAACTTTCATTATCCCATTCTTAGACTTATAGCTATAGCCTTTTGAGTCTAGGGTTCCTAATGAAATCAAATTCTTTCTCATATCTGGGATATGTGTCTAACCTCTTCTAATGTTCTCACCACACCATCGGACATCTTAATTTTAATTGTTCCCATTCCAATAATTGTGCATGTAGCATCATTACCCATTCGAACAGAACCACAATTAATTGACCTATAAGTGTCGAACCAGTTCCTGTGGGGAGTCACGTGAAAAGAACATGCGGAATCCAGAAGCCAAGAATTGTTCAAACCGTCAGTGCTTGATGAAACAGAAAGCATGTCGCCATCAGATTCCGAGTCTGCTACTACGTTGACAGATGTAGAGGACTCTTCCTTCCCCTTATTCCATTCTGGACATTCTCGCTTCATATGCCCCTTCTTTTGGCATTTGAAGCACTTTACTGTCTTGCTCTTGGATTTAGATCTTCCCCTAGCAGATTTGTCATCCTTGTCTTTCTTCCTTCCACGATCTTGATAACCCTTTACTACTAGCCCTTCACCAGAACTCTCAGCTGAATCCTTATGTTTCCGTTGGTAGTGATCCAACAGGGCTCCTGAAACTTCTTCTAATTCCAGAGTTTCTTTTCCGTAGAGTAAGGTCGTCACCAGGTGTTCGTAGGAAGTCGGGAGGGAGGTTAGGAGCATCATCGCCTTATCTTCATCCTCGAATTTTATATCAATTCGCAACATATCACTAATGATTTGTTTGAAGGTATTGATGTGCTGCCTCAGGTCCGCACCCTCTGTCATCTTAAGCCCATACAACTTTTGCTTTAGATGCAGTTTGTTCGTGAGGGATTTGGACATATATCTTTTCTCTAGATTCAACCAAATCCCTGCAGTTGAGTTCTCCTCCATGACATCGTACATGACTTCGTCTGCCAGTAATAGCCGAATTGTACTCACCGCCTTCATGTCTAGTTCTTCCCATTCATCGTCTGTCATCTTCTCTGGTTTCTTTGTCTTCCCATACAAAGCCTTCACCAAACCTTGCTGCACTAACAGATCCTTCACCCTTCTTTGCCATAGCCCAAAGTTACCAGTCCCGTCGAACTTAACTAGGCCTACCGTCGCAATAGAAGCATTAATTGCCATTGTTTCGACCAACAGCTCTGATACCAATTGTTGTGAAAATTAACTGTTTGCGCAAGATTAAAGAAGAGAGAAAGAGATCAAACACACAAATAAAGAACACAAGAATTTACGTGGTTCGGCAATATGCCTACATCCACCGGCGACGACAGGGAGAAAGTTTCACTAAGAAAATAGGGAGATTACAACAGTGGTACCAGGACTCTCTCAAAGAACCCAAACCCCAATTACACCCTAACCTCTCTCTCACCTAGAATAAACCTAGAGAAACCCTTCTCTAATTATTCTATATTGTGGCACACAAATAAGACCTAAAGCCTTATATATATAGCAAGGGGTTTTGCTGAATCCTACCAAAACAAGGACTTGGCATAAAGTCAATTATTTTATTTGACCAATTAAGGTCACCGACTCAACAGAGAGAGAGAGAGAACAACCATATTTTTTTCTTCTTCAAGATTTTCACTGTAGAGGGAGAGAATTTGGTATTAGAGTTAGTAGCATAGCCAGAAAATTCTTTCAGTGGGGTCATTCAATTCTTATACAGAGACAAAACTAGGATTTAAACTTGAAGATGGACAAAACATAAAAAATTCATTAATGTTGCTAATTAAAAAAGAAATAGTTAGAGAGGAATCCAGAATTTGACTTTCTCATGATCTACAAATTAAATAATTTTTTTATTAATTACCTTATTATATGTCCAATAGGCTTTTCACTAACAAATTCATTGGTGTTGCTAATTAAATTCATTATTTAGACGCAGTTATTATATTACTTTGTTGTCTAGAACTATAAACTTTAGATTTACTTCATTCACTAAAGAGTCTATTTGGGTTAATTGTTTGTAAAACTGTGTTTTTGAACAACGATTTTTAAATGTGTTTTTGAAAAACGATTTTTAAATGTGTTTTGAAAAAAAATGAATTTTAAAATCACAGTTAAACGTTTAGTAAAACTTATAAAAAGTGTTTTCTATCAATTAAGTATTGGAAATAAAAAAAATTGTAATAAAATTAAAAAAAAAAAAAAAAAAAAAAAAAAAAAAAAAACTCATCTCAAATGTAAACATCACCTAACCAATCTAAGCTAATTTAAAACAAAAATAAAAATAAAATATCTACACCTCCATGTGAAGAAGTACAAATGCTTGACAATTCAGAGAAAACAAAATAGAAAAAGCATGTGTTTTTCACCTAACAACAAAGAGAACTAAAAGAAAAGAAAAACACATTGCTTCACGTGTGACAGACAGTGGAGATTGAAGAAGAAGAAGAAGATGTCGTGGTGAAGGTGTCGTTTAACAGATAAAGCAAGCTATTGGCTGAGACAGAGAAAGAGAGCGACGATGAGGCAAGATGAGGTGTTATTTCCTTTGGGTTGACTGCTACTGTTGGGTTGTGTGCTTGTTTAGTTGTTAGGGATTTGTGATTTGTTTTGCGAACGCTTAAATGAAATTTTTGCTTGTTTTTTTTAGACCGCAAGCTGTGTGATGGGCCAAATTAGATTTTTTTTTTTTTTGGATATTATGGATGCATTTGTAATTTTTGAGGATGTAACCCGCCTATGATTAAAGTGGTAGAATATACTACTACAGAAGAAGAAAATATATATATATATATATATATATATATATATCCAAGTAAGTTTTCTACTGAAAAAGAGATATAGGCTCCATCCATGTTAGAAGAACTGAGATGTAGGCTCCATCCATGTTAGAAGAACTGACAAAAGAGATCTAGGCTTCATCCATGTTGGAAGAACTAACAGAGTAAGGGGTGGGGTGTTGTTTGGCACAATAATGAAAACATGAAATTTAGAGTGACTTTAAAATTTTGGCATTTAATTTGTTGCATAGTTTTTTTTTTTTTTTAATAAAAATGTATACATAATATTACTATTTGTTTTTTTTTTGGACATTGATAGCTACACACTACATACCATCCATACACACCATTGAAGTGTTTCCATAAACTACGGCCATAAAAAACATTGATATCCGTAATTTGTGGATGTATACCCACACCTAAGTGATACATGTATAGAGTGAGTGCATGAGTGACCTTAGGCATGTGAGAGGTGTGTGATCGTTCCAGGACTCACCTCTAAAATTTTTAAAGCCCTTATAATTTCGAAAGGCCTCAATGTTTTTGTTTTTATTTTTGTTTTATAATATAACCCTATACAAAATATTGAAAATGTCCAAATAATTAAAACAAATCTTAAAAAATCCAAACGTTAAAATTAATTCGTTAAAATAAGCCCAATAATTTATTTTTCTACCCCAAGTCCTAACAATATTAAAATAATCCTAATAAACTTTTCACTCACCTCTATAACTTAGCCGTCTATCATTTTGACAACCCTAGATATTCAAAAGCCATTCACTAATTATCTCTCTCTCTCTCTAAACGGCTACTTCTAATATCTTATCTTTCTATATCTTTATCTATTACTCTCTAATCTCAATTTATTTTATCTTTCTCTCATCCTATTCTAAAAGTGAAAAGTTAAAAGTTAAATTTTGAAAAAATATTGTGTTAATCTTGAAGGTTTTTTAAAGCATGATAATTTTTTCTGATCTTGATGGTATTAATATATTTTCAAAATGAAATATACTTAAGTCTCTTATGGATTTGAATTTTTTTCCAAATGCATTTATTGTATTTAAAATATTATTGATTATAATTGTTTTAATCGTGTCTACTAAAGAAGTTTTTCAATGTTAAAATTATTAAAATCTTACTTACGATAAAATATTTAAATAGAAAGAAATATTGGATTAACCATATTATCTATTGAACAAGATTGTTAGAAAATAATGAATATAAAAGTTTAATCAATAATTTTATAGCACAAACTATGTTTAGAATAGTAATTTTTTTAAATTTTTATTAGATAGAATGCCTTATTTTTTATTTTCATGAATCCCATAATTCACATTGTCGGCCCAATGAGAGGGATTTGCAATAATATTTTTCCTTTGATCTTATTTTGAACCCTCTCAACAACCTACAGATAGAAAATGAGTTATTGCTTGACATCACATGTCCGCAGTCCGCAGAAGTACTTGTATTATTTGCTTAAAACTCTGTTTCTAGAATCCATTACATCTCACACTCAAAAATGTATTCATCATATTGCCCTACACAATAAATATCATCCAAATTTTTGCGAAGACGAGACCAATGTGGTTAGAACTTCAATAATCAAGAAGTCATCATATTTCGTACACGCACACACACACGCAAACGTCTTCATAGACACATGCTATTGCAACAGTATCAAATTATTCCATTTCGATGTGCCTCTGAATAATCATTTGATGTGGACAGAAGGTCCAGAAATTAATGAGTGCTACCAATTTCAGGTAAATAAATTTTCTGCCATTAGTCGTAAGGGTGCGGGCCTATTGAAGAAAGAAAATCCGATCGAGAAAGAAAAAGAAATGTTTAGGAAATGTCAAACATCAACTAGGAAAGTCATAATTATAGTGTGCCTCACGATAAGAGTCTTAATTACTACTCCAACTAGAAATAGTTGAGGTCGGACTAGGACCACTGTTATTTATCTTTTAGATAAACTATATTTTAAAGCCTCATAGTTTATGAGTATTAATAAATTAAATCATATAGTTTTTAAAATAATAAATTAAACCCTGAAAGTAACAAGTTAAATTTTGAACTTTAAAATAATAATAATTTTATCCTCAATCTATGTAAGTAGAATAATGATTCAATTTACTACTTTTTGAAATCTTATAGTTTATTTTCACCAAGAAAAAAAAAAAAAAAAAAATGATTTATTTTTTATTTAATTAGGCTAAATTACAAATTACACCCTCTAAGTTTGGTTAAAGTTCAATTCAGTCCTCTAAGTTTTGACCATTTCAATTTAGTCCTCTAAGTTTGGTCAAAGTTCAATTTGGTCCTCTAAGTTTTGACCATTTCAATTTAGTACTCTAAGTTTGATTTTGTTTCAATTAAGTCCTTTAACTTTTTATTTTTTTTATAAATAATTTTTATTAGTTTTTGTTTTTAAGTTTTTGAAACAAAATCAAACTTAGAGGACTAAATTGAAACGAAAACAAACTTAGAGGACTAAATTGAAACAGTTAAAACTTAGAGGACTACATTGAAATCAAACCAAACTTAGATGACTAAATTGAAACGGTCAAAACTTAGAGGACTGAATTGAACTTTGACCAAACTTAAAGGGTGTAATTTGAAATTTGGCTTTATTTATTACACTTTAAATTATAGAGTTTAAAATGTAATTTAATTATTTTTCCTAATGAGAATCTCAAAACTTTTCATGCATTTAACTATTTCTTAAATATATGTAATCCTCCCATCTCATACACATCAGATAATTATAGAATTTTTTTTTTTTTGGAATAACCTCAAAATACCAATAAGAGATTTTGAACTGTGAACCTCTTGAGACCTTAAAAACCATTACCATTAGGTCAATTTCGTGGGGTCGGAGCAATAAATATATATATAGTTAGAGTCAGTTATTGTGGACACACATAGATGAAAGATCGATCCTACCAAATAGTAATACTACAGTGCATTGGCAAGAGAGTCTAGCGAGCATGTGATCCAAATTGATTGGGAGGTCCCAAGTTTAGATGTAGTCAAAAGCTTGGTCTACAATGGACTCACAATCTTGTGAGTTATTTTAAGGATACGTTGTGTAATTAGCAATTTAGTAGTGAAACGTGGTAGACAAGGATAGAGATTGAGATCGGGTTTCTGAGGTAGAACTGTCCACGGCTCTTCGTGGTGGTCAGAAAGACGCATTTTATGTCAGTTTTAAAATATCTCGTGTTAGGTACTCCGAGTTCCGTGTTCCAAGTTTAAAAAATAAAATCAAATAATTTATAAAAAGTAATAACAATCAAATAAATTTACTATCATTAGACTTATTGCTCAATGATCTTACCTTATCTTTTTTATATACGTTATAGTAATTAAAAAAAAACATAGGTATACGGTAAAATAAAATCAGGGGTGGATATAGCCGTGGGTTTAAAAATGCTATAGATTAATTCAAATTTGTAAAGTATCTTGCATTTGCCCCCACTATTACTATTTATTTATTTATTTTTATATTTTCCCCATTGTGTTGTTTGTATAAAAGATTATGGGATCACTTTGAAAAAAATATAAAAAAAACTAGAGAGCTCACAACACCAGTTGGGGTCGGTTGAGCAGCAATAAGTTATTAGTTGCCACCCACTTAAACAAAATCATGGCTCTGCACCTAGATAGGATACAATATTTCAAGTATAAATATTTGATATAAATTTAACAACATATGATTACGTGAATTTTTAGAGATTTTACTCAAAGAAAAACATTTTTGATTAAAAATATTTCTCGACTATGCATGGTAGTGAGTTCACTATCACACTACCACACCACACCACACAATATATATTATATATGTATAAAATGAAAACTTTGGGACAGTTTGTTGTCTTTTTTGTTATGTTGTCGCATAAGTTTTTTAATCAATCTATATAATATATAAAATGAAAGTCTTTGATTTTTTTTGTTAGTTTTTCTAATGCTATTATATAAGAATAATTTTCAATATCAACATTCAAAAATATACATCTTTTAATTTGATATTTAATTTTTAGAGTTATAAAGAATACTAGATTATTATATGTTAGTTGAAACCAACTAAAACTCAGTTATTCTAAACTAAAGCAACCCGACTTTAAACATGTTAGGGTTCATAGATGTGTTGTGGCAAATTTTAGTGCCAAAACATATGTATCAGTAGAATTGTGTTAGGGTTGAGTCTGGTTCAGAAGTTATTCAAAAATGACGTATTTATGATCTTTTACAGCGATAAGCAATTTTGAACTTGTTTAATTGAATAATAGACATCTAGAGCTTTAAAAAGAACACAAATTTGATTTTACATGAATGATTATGGCCATATGCCATCTCGAGGGATCATTTAAATAGCCAAATCGAGAATTCGCTCAACCTCTCTCTTGACCGGAAAATTATTCAGTAGTTTAGGACTATACATAAATGTATAATCCCCCTCTCACATGAATTGTGAATTTTACCATGAATTTAATTAGTGGGATCCACCATTCATGTGAGAGGAGAACTACGCATTTATGTGTAGTCTTAGAATATTGAATAATCACTCTGCTTGACCCTTGCTTAAGCAAATTTGCGGCAGTTGGTTTAATTTTTTTCCTTGATTACTTATTTATTAAGCTCAATCTCTAACCTACTTATAAAAGTGCCCCTTTGCACGCTTTTCAATGAGAGAGGCAATCGTTAATTTTAAGACCATTGAGAGACCTTTAATTTCCTTTAGCCCAAACTATACGAAAACCTCTCCCATGAGTTTCTCTTCATGAGTTTTTCATTCAAAATCCAAAAGATTCTTAAACCTATACCTATTTGGTAGAATCTCTCCAGAGATTTCTTTGGAGGGTTAAAGTCCCAAATTAAAACGAGTAGGTTCATTTGTGGAGAAAGTTCTATAGAAGAAAGCCAACAGTTTTGGAGCCACTAAGATGGAAGGCAAACGAGATATTTGTTGGAATTACAAGTTGTTTATAGTCTACAAAGATTTTGTAATATAGACTAATTGTTACAACTGTTTCTTCTATAGTGGAAACTTCTTGTGAAGTAGGTTACTGGAAGAATGGTTTTTCTTTTAGAGAGTTCGTTAAAAGTTTTCATTTTCGTCACCAAAATTAATATGTTCTTTTTATTACTTTTTATTGCTTTGGATTGTGGTGATTATTTCTTTGGTTGTGTTATTTTTTAACTATTAATTTTGGGCATATGCGATAATTGATCCGTTAATTCTCTAAGACATCTAGATTTTTCAAAACTAATTCTATTTAAATTGTGTTACTTTTTTTTTTTTTAAATAATTAAATTACGTCTCTTTTTCTACAAATTATTTGATTGAATTTTTATTTATTAAAATATATATATATATATATAGTTTTTTTCATTTATCTTTTGCGTATACATCGCACAAGTTAATAACTAGTTATATAAAACTTTATGTGTCCTATACGTTTTTTGCGTAACGTGGATCAATATTAGTGTTACATGTGTCTCACTATAGGTATATTAAAATTAGTTAATATTATTTGCTATAAGTGAATTTGTAGTACCAAAGTTTCAAAATTTTAAAATACAATATGATTAAAATCAATTACAATTTGACTGTTTGCTAATGAGTTAAATGTGTATCAATATGAATGATTTTAATCAAACTTTTTGTACATTTCACAAGTTAATAACTGGTTATAGAATAAAATTTGTGTCCTAAAGTTTTTTTTTAAATATTATTACAATTAAAAATCAATTACAAATTTTTTTTTTTTGGAAATTAAAGAGAAATTAATTGATGTTTTAAATTATTTTAATATATACATTATTATGTCATTTTATTAAAAATTAAATATTACACTATGTTTTTTCTCCATGTAATTAAAAGCAATTTTGTATTATTTGTACAATCTATTTTATTGCTCAAATTCAACTATATTCTTGAAATATTTTCTTTAATTGACATTCGATTTTTCATTAAGCTCTACATTGTATGGGCACAGTGCTAGTAAAGTAAAAAGCCCAATGACTTCTACCATGTGTTTGGGTGAGTCATTGGTAGCTAGGATTTGGGGTCAAATGAGGTCAAATGAGGATTTTAAATTCCCCTATTTACAAATCTTGAGTTTGGCATAACTGATGTGGAAATTTAAAAGTTCCAAAGGGATTTAAAACTAGGATTCATAGATCACAAATCCCGGTTCTAAATTCCTTCAAAACATACGTAATTTTTCAAACAATGACGAGGCATGTTTTACTTCAAAAAAGCTTTCCTGGCCTTACTTGCCGGTTCGAAACTCTGTTAGTTCGCACAATAATTCAAAATCAGACTCCAGGAAGAAGAAAGAGTTATCATAGAGTAAATGCTATAGGTCATACATATTTTTGTCTCACAAAATAACATATGCATATGAAAATAAATTATTCACCTATTATATCTTCTAGTCCCTTTTGTTGAAAAAAAAATGATTCAAATTTTTCTCCTTTCTAATCTGTGCATATATGGGTGATAGTCAACAAGCATGCGTTCTTCATTCCTTTGGAGTCTTCCCACATGATCTGCTCCATCACGTACTTAGCTCCCTGTAACCAAATATGCTCCTTCTTTACTAGTCACAAATCTCTTTCCAACCCAATTAGCCATTGAAGACAATTAAAGGGAAAAATATGATCAACTATTATCACAAAAAATTAATTGCGATGTGCTGAATTTTTGTCAATTCTTTCCTCACCAATTCAATTCTAAATGACTCACTCAGAACACACGAAAAATCAATCAAAGTTCCTCTATTTTATTTTCATTGTTACTGTCGTATCTCTATTATATTTTTTCGGCGCTAATACGAGTTCAAAGTTTTGGTTTGTGAGTGCATACAACCAAAGCTTGCCGTTGGATCCTGGGGGGTGATCGTCGAAGCCAGATTGCATCAAGGATATATCACATCTAGTGGGGCGAAATCACTTCTTAGGACAATGCGTTGATTTCCATAGCTTGACTCTCAATCTTCAATAAGTTTTTCCTTCTCTCTTAATCTCTACTAGATTAATTCCATCCATTTGATTTAATTTATCTCATATTCCCAACACCTTTCACTTCACAATCAATATTTTTTTCCTATACATTCTTCGTCAATTAGTGGAACTCATTTGTATAAATTAGAATACCATATTAGTTACAAAGGGAGAAACCAAATTATGGTACAAAAGACTCAAATCTATTGAAGGTCATGTACTTGTAGAATAAACAAATTAATCCTAGGGTTTTCTAGTATATAAAGTTATAAACTATACATTGGGTTCATTGTAAACAAACATTTAATAATAAAGATATTAGAGGCTTTCCACTGTGGAGATAAGCTGCCTGATTGAATTTAACCCTAGAATTTGTTTTTTTGTGCTATACGTACATAAGCCTACAATAGGTTTGGATCTCTCGAAGCATTATATCTCTAATAAATATAACTTGTGAAGTATAATTTTCATAATAAATTTATAACAACTAATTTATAAAAATGGAGAATATATATTAATTTTATTATTTATTTGGTTTAGAGTCTATCTAGCTAGTATATGATTTTATTTTTTATTTTTAAGAAAGTCCATTCCTTGATGAATTTTTTTTTTTTTTTTTTTTTTGTCATTAAGCAAAAATAATAATGAGCTTTTGGTGTAGGTGGGATTCCAACTTATGTTATTTATTTGACAAAAAAAAAAAAAAACTTGATCAATTAAGTTAAAGAACCTACAAAATTTATAATTATTGATGTTTGCCTTTGTGATGTGTTTCGTATTCCTTATCTATAGACCTTCATTGAGAGAAGACTGCTTTTGTGATGTGTTTCGTACTCCTTATCCATAGACCTTCATTGAGAGAAGAAAGGGGTATCAATTAGCTACTCGAAACCACAAAATTTATGATTATTGATATTAGTTTTTGTGGTGTGTTTTGTATTCCTTAAGAGAGAGAGAGAGAGAGAGAGAGAGATGGTTTGGTTGGGACGTGGCCTGTGGGGGAAGGGGAAAAAAAGGAAGAAAAAATGGAGTAGAAAAATATAAGCAATTGACAAAATTAGTCTGTAGACAGTACTATAGTTTTACCCGTGGCTTGTGTTGATTAAATTATGTGTGAAACTCGTGCATCTCCAAGGTTGTCAATTTCAAAGATTTTCCCTACTTTATTCTTGGAAAAATAAAAGAAAAACATTATCCACTTGCAAGTTGCAAACGTGATAAATATATCAAAGATTATCAGATCCTTGTAGACATCCGTACATAGCTACAATTAAATCATAGACCTATGCACAGTTTAATTATTCCTTGAGCTGAGCAACTTCCACAGAAAGAAGAGCACATGATTCTTTAAATGAACAAGGAAATTATATGCTTTGAAAACGACGGAAGCGTAGGTTAGTCAAAAAGAAAGTCGATGGCCGCGTGAGCCTCAGCCGACATGTTCAAGTTAAGCCCCTTTGGGCAACCCTACCGTTTTCCATCTTATCTTCTTGGGATAAACTCTGCGATTAGTCTTATCTAACTTCCAACACAACACATTTAAAATGATGCCTTCGTGTGGCTACCTCACCAGCCCAGGTAAATGAACCAAAAAAGTGACCAATTGTTTTTTATTATAGTGTCCCAATTATTTGCCACTGCATAGCGGTCAAATTACGTATCAAACTTTGCATTACTCAATAGTAAATGTTTGCTTTTGAAATTAATGTATGTTTATGTGTGAAAACAAAGAATTCTATGTTACAATTAATTGTTTCCGTACTTTGTTTGCAGTCGTTTTTCTTTTACTTTTCTTTTGGCCACGTTTCACACTGCATAGATGTCGACACATTCTCACCGGCCAATTATCTACATTTATTTTTATTTTTTTGATAAATTATATACTTTTATCCCACCGACTTGTTAGTGTTTTTCAAAATCAGTCCATTAAATCAATTGTTTGCTTTTCAACTTACAGGATAATTTGAGCAGAGTCATTGTTTAATCCCACGTAGAAACGAACAAAGAAAATAGGTGGTTTTATTAAGAAAGATTCTGTTATAGCATTATGGCCATGTGAAGGTTATGGGAATATACACTTTTCAAAGTATTACCATTATAAGGTTAAGGGTTCATATGGATTAACATTTTGTTTCTTGATAACCTTGGTGTCCGGGCCAGCATTCTATAGATACGCGTACCTCGACTAATCCTAAGGGGACACGTAATACTCTACTAGCACGTATACCACGATAAACATATGGATTAACTTATTTTCAAAGAGAATGCACATCCTTTTAAAATATTATCATTTTAAGCTATAATCATACTTTTACACAATAAACAATAAATAAAATGATGAGGATGATCGTGATGAGTCACCTTAGCAATGTCTGAACCGACGACTTTGTTGACCTGGCAGCTTCAACTGCTGACGTGGCGACTCAACCAGTCATCAAAGAGACCACCAAGCTCTTAGCATTTAGGAACCACAAAGTCAACTCTTTCTCTACCGATAAGAAAATGCATTCATTCGCACCTACCCCTAATGGGATCTTAGGCACCAAATCCTAGTATTTACAGATCACAACCAGGATGATGGGCAATTGGAACAAGATGAGCCTACTAGCATCACGGCAAATTCAGCTCGACGAGATAAATAAGAAGGGGAAGCCATCTCCAAGGAAGGTATGAACAAACACAAATCTAAAAACTACATTCCTATTTATTCTTTAGATATATCTGGTCCACTGACTTAAGCATTGAAGAGTCTCCTATCGGAAAATCTCTATTGGCTTTCTCTCTTTTTACAGGTGTTTATGGATCAAGTTGAGTCATTTATCAACTGTGTCATCAGTTGGTGTTGTTTGTGGAAAATGACTCAATCCCTGGACAAAAGATTAAAGACTAAAATGTACTGTACACCCTTAAGTTTGCCTAGTTTGGATTGCCTCTCGATGTTTGAAAATTTGAATCCGCTACTTTGAGATTTTGGTGCGTTTGGATATTGGCCCTCCCATCCAAAAACCGTTAAGACATGGATGTTAAGTGACACATCAACCCCCTAAAAATGACTTCATTCACTCAGTATAGTAAATTACTAATAGTGGGAACAAGTCTCTCCAAAACCCACCCCTCTCCCTTTACCCTTTAAGTTCGAGAAAGTCAAGAAATCGAATCTCAGCATGATTCTCTTTGTAATGGTTTATTGCGCTTTATCCCCTCAAGTTAGGTATGATTTTTATCGAATTTGTTTAATGTTTTATGTGGGTTTTGTGGGATTACTAATGTCAAATGTTTAGGGTTTGTGTGGGTCATGGATGTTGGGTTGTCTTTTTTGCATTTGTCTATTTGTACTTGTTTTTTAGTTTTCCATTACTATTTGTTTGTTTGGATTTGTTTATGATAAATGGGTTGAAATTGGTGGTCTAAGTCATTGGTCTACTATTTTTTGCTTTGTGTTGTCAATATGATATCGCTTTTGACACTGATGAGGCTGTATTATGATATGTGTAGGTTTAATCTATTGAATATGGATTTTGATATTACTCTACACTATGGGGGATTTTTTTACCTATGTGTCTGGTAAGACTGAATATGTGGGAGGGACAATTGATATCATGCCTGAAATAGATAGTGACTGTTTCAATATTAAAGATATGCATATCATGCGTGAGAACATTGGAGTTATCAATATAGCTGCATTACATTTTCAAATTCCTGGCTTGCCCCTAGATGATGGTTTATGCTCCTTAGCTTTTGATAGTGATTGTTGGAATTTATTTGACTCCTTGTCGATCACCCCTAAAAAATGCATACATGTCTATGCTGAGTAGCCTAAGTTCACACTATTAAGTGTCTTAGAGCCTGTGTTGCTATTAACTAATGGTGAAGTTGAGGATGAGAGCATTAATGGAGGCTGTGATGGTGTGAATGGAGAGAATGTGGTTGATGAGGAGGGTTGTGATGGTGTGAATGGAGACAATGTAGAGAATGTGGTTGATGAGGAGGGTTATGATGGGTGATAAATTGGATGACATTTTCTTTGATGATGAGTATGTTAACTTGTCAAGAAATTCATTACATGTTGGGGATGAGACAAATGAGACATGATGTCGCTCAATAGTAAGTGGTACTTTGTAGTATAGTGTAAGGGGTTGTCGATTCTCAGGGAGTTGTGTTTTTAAAAGACAATGGATTGAATGCTTATAGAAATAGAAATTGAATGATTTGTAAGAAATATATGAGTAAAAGGCAACTAGGGTTTCGGGGTGTTTCTCTATACCAGTATGATTCCCTTGTAATCCTGAGTGAAAACCTTGTACTAATAACAGTATACAATTGATTATTTTCCTTTAAAGAGCTTTTGACCTGGTTGAACTAAAAGAACCCAGGAACACTTTATAACCGGAGAAAATAAAGTGGCTAGAGTAGTATTTAGAAAAACCTTTCAATTTTATAAAACACGAGACCTAATTGAAACCATGCAATATTCCCCCTTAATCATAAGAAAAACATGATTGAACTTATAGAAAGTACAGAATAAAACATACATTAATAGGCATCAAATATTCAACAATCAAATGTAATTTAACAATAAAAATCAAAGGGATTACAAAGTACTCATACCGTTATACAGAAAACATAGCCCCTAGCCCTAGAAAGGAGCTTAGGCGGCCATGGGAGTGAAAATCTAAACTTGGAGAAGAAAGAGATAGAGTAAGTCTATCTAATCTAAACCCTTTTATCTACTACCCTCTTATTAACCCTAATCTCTTTTCTTTAATTCAGACTTTAGACCCTAAATAAATTGGGTCCAATGGGCCTTGAGTTGAGAGAGCTTTATAACACAATTGAGCTTTCTTTAAAACTGATTTCGTGTGAATCCAGTCGCTTGGAGCATCATCTAGTCGACTGGATTTTCATTAAATTTCCTCCTGGACTTTTTGCCTGAATTTTGATTAATTAATCCAGTCGCCTGGATCACTATCCAGTCGACTGGATTCTTGAATTCTTGAAGTCTGGAGTTTTTGCCTGATTCTGGACAATTAATCCAGTCACCTAGATCATCATCTAGTTGACTGGATCCTTCTTGATTTGAATTCTGGAGTTCCCACCTAAGGTGCAGTCGACTGATGGAAACTTAGTCACTTGGAGCCTCATCCAGTCGCCTGGATGTCCCAATCGAGTCGGCTGGATTGTTGTTTATCACTCTTTTCTTCTCTTCTGCTCCTTCCAGCTTGTGCTATCTAACTTAAATCTGATCTAGTTTGTACCTACAATCAAGCATAGCCCAAATTAACATCTAAGAGATTAAATTAATACACTTAAATGCACAAGTCATGTAATTCAATGAATTGAACAACTAACATCCATTTAAGTGTAATTAGACATGTAATGCAATACAATCCCAGTCAAATCTCTCTAAAATGCATGTAAATAAGTCATATTTCATGACTTATCAAGACAACTAACACCACATCTTAGCTAGTAGTCCATAACACACCATCCCATCCACCAAATCCTAACATCACATCACATCCTAGTCACCATGCCCTACCACCACATCTTAATTACCAAATGATAACACCACATCCAGCCACCAATCCCTACCACCACATCCTAGCCACCAAGCCCTACCACCATATCCTAGCCACTAAACCCAAACACCACACCCCTACAGGAAGATTTTGATGATAAGGTGCCCATGGTTTTTGGTGATGATATAGACTTTAAACATATTAGATGTGGATAGTGAGTATGACCAAGCTGATAACTTAGTCTCTCCCAGAAACTTAGAAGATGAAAATGGCCATCCTAGATTCCCATAATTCATAGTTGAGGTTGATATGTCAAACCCATCATTTAAGATAGAGATGTTGTTTACCACAAGGAGTTTACGGAGGTAGTAAGGGCAAATAAAATTAAGTGGGGTTATCCATTTCTTATTGTGAGGAATGAACCTAGTAGGGTAAGATACAAATGTGATAATTATGAACGAGAGATATTAGCATCAATCAACGAAAGAGCTTGGTTCAATACAAGTCAAAGCTTTTAAACATATACACAATTGTGACTGGGAATTCCATGGTAGGATGGTAATTGCAAAGTGGCTAGCAATGGAATATCTTAAGAAATTTAGGAGCAACCCTACAATGAAGCTAGCTGACATCATGAATGGTGTAAGCGAGACTTTCAACCTGCAATTTTTGTTGATAAAAGCTTTAGAGTTAGGAAGATTGCCATTGAGGTACTCCAAGGTAGATTTGAGAATCAATGTGAAAGAGTGAGGAATTATTGTGAAGAGGTGTTGAGATCTAACCCTGGTAGTAATGTCAAACTTTGCCTACTCACACCTAGCCATAAATTCGAGAGGATCTACATATGCTTGGATGCATGCAAGAAGGATTTGTTAGATGAAAGCAGTCTAATTATCAGATATCTGTCATTTAAGAGGTTTCTTGAAAGGCCAAATACTTACAACAGTGGGCATTGTTGGTAATGATGGGATGTATCCTATAGCATTTGTTGTTTGTGAAGGTCAGATCAAAGAAAACTGGGAGTGGTTTTTACAACAGTTTATGCTTGACATTGATCCACATGGCATTAAAAATTGGACCTTTATTTTAGACCAACAAAAGGTTTGTCAAATCTTAACTAACTGTGTTATTTTTTTATAACCTTCTTATATGCATATCAATTTCACATTTTTTTTTGTTGCGTTCTTCTATAGGGACTAGTGCTAGCACTCTTAGGAGTTGTATTTGAAGCTAACACTAGGTTCTATGTGGGCAATTTCAAGAACAAATACAAGGGAAAAGCTCTTAAGGAACTATGTGGGCAACAACAAGGGCGATAACCAAGGCAAGCTTTGAGGCAATGATGAAAGAAATTAAGAGCATCAACAGTGAAGCTTATGGGCATCTAAAGGGAATAAAGGAAGTTCATTGGTGTTGGCATGCATTTAGCTATGTGCCAAAGTGTGACATATTGTTGAAAAACTTGTGTGAGGTTTTTAATTCCAAGTTGGTTGATGCAAGGGACAAGACACTATTTACTATGCTCAAGATGATAAGAAGATACCTCATGACTAGGGTTGTTAAGAATAGAGATTCCTTGACCAATTTCAAGGGCCTAATATGCACTAGTGTACAAGACAAGCTAAACATCAACAACAAAAAAAAGAGTAGAGATTGCAAACCATTGTTTGATGGTAGAAACAGATTTGAGGTCCAAGACTTGTGCATGCTACAAGTGGGATTTAATAGGCATTTCACAATGGCCACCACTCTTTTGCACGACATTATGCTTAAGTCAGGCGTACATCAATTGGTGATGCACACATTTGATGCAGTCGATTTTGTTATCCTTTGTTCCCCTTTTGATTATCTTTATATCTTTAGGGTTCTTGGTGAAACAATGGAAGGGTATACTTGGAAGCCTAACATTGTTGACTAGAACAAAGTTAAATTTGGTTTAGCCATGATCAAGATCTCGTTTGCCCTTGGGTTGCAAGGGCAAAGCGGTCCGTCATATGGCGGCTTGGATTAACCTTCTTATTTTTGGGCTATTCCCTTCACTTGTTCGGTCCTCAAATGCATATAGGTTTCCTATCCATGTTTGCACATGCTAGGAATTCCCGTGATTCATTGTAAATACAAGTTAGGATAATAGTTTTGTTGAGTTTTGATTATTGCATGATTCCATAAGGAATACAACGCGCGAGCATTCTTTACATGCGTCAACGTCGGAACGCTTCAACACGTATCGAATGCATGCATCATGGCGTCCTAAAGTAAGGCTCGGCCTTAGTATTAGGGTTGGCCAATCTATGTGCATTGCATTGCTTATAGAAACATGTTTTAGTATTCTTAAAGCTTGCATGACAAACTGTTTAGGTATTTTACATGAAATAAACAATTGCACAATTTATTGGGCAAATGGGCAAACCAAATGGCTTGTGAAGATGAGTACCTAATCATGGAATTAGGGCTTAATTGAAGGTACCTAAGCATGTTGCTGGGGCTTAATTGAATGTACCTAAGCATGTTGCTTGGGTTTGATGAAATGACATGTTAATGATAATATAAGGGTACCAAAAATGGATTTTGGGTTTTATGCATAATTCAATATAAAAAGGCTCATTTATATACATTAAAACACAAAAAGGGACCTAGGCATGCATGTTAGGGCTTATGGATACATGTTCATAAAGAGGCATAAAATGAATTTAAGACATGATTGAAGTGACTAAAAAGGAGAAACTGGAAGTGAATTTTAGGCTTTAAAGAGGGTGAAATGTACCAAAATGCATGAAATGGAAGAAAGAACTTAGAAATGCATTCTAAGGTTTATGCATGAAATCCATATGGTGATATGAGAATTGATGTAAACATGATAGAATAGGCAAGTTTATACATGTGATTCTAAGAATTGCATAATCATGGCATGCTCACAATCATAAAAACTCAATTGGGGTAAGGTTTAGAACTTACCTAATGTGGAGTCGAAATTTTTGCGACGCTTCCGCGTGGTGGATGGAAAAATGAACTTGGATCCCAGGGAATTGGGCAGCACTCTGGCATAGGAATGGAAGACTTGGACCCAAGGGTCCCGGATTCGGTATGCTCGAAATCCGAGAGGCGCTTCTATACTGGTTTGGAACCCGGGCTTGATTGGAGGCGAAAATGGCTTGATTTCTACGTCGGTTTCTCGATTATGACGACGTTTCTCTTGATTTTTGTGCTGCTCAGAGCTCAGACCAGCATGACCTCACTATCTCTGTAATTCTTTCTGCCTTGAACCTCGTGTAGACACCCCAATTTGTATCAGTTGATACTCATGGTCCTTTGTCTCAGTGATGATAATTTAAGATTTCTCATAAGGAAAATGTGTGTTGAAAACCACTTAAAAAGTTCTAGAAAATGGATTAAAAAGCTGTCTTTTAACCTAAGAGACGTGTGCCTCATTTATCCAGGAGCACGTCTGTAGTGAAGTGGCATACGCCTCTAAAAGTGGACATACGCCACCACTGTAGGAAACCCTAATTTTTAAAAGGTTCTAGCTACAATTAGGGTTGCCTCCTACAACCCTAATTACCCTCTTCTCCAAAAAAACCCTAGTAGCCTCCTACTACTATATAAAGAGGTCTTCGCCTCACATTCAAAACACACTGGGGAGCCCCCAAACAAAGACACCAAGAGATCCCGAAGAGTCTCCAAAAAAACACTGAAAATACCAAGAAGTACTGGTATAATAGAATAGAGAGAGGTAGAAAGAAGTAGTCTTAGAGCAGCGAATCTCTACTGAAGTAGAAGAGAGAAGAAGTAGCCTTAGAGGAGCGAAGCCCTGCCTAGGAGAAGGTAGTGAGGAAGAGTTTTTGAGCAAGTAGTTATTCTCTAGTTGAAGCACTAGAAGGATAATCCCTTTCTCACGAAACTCCAATCACAAACCTAGGTGTTCAAAGCCTTTCTTGTTGAAGATGAACATACAAACCCCGTTAAAGAGATCAGTCTGAGAGACTGGTGATAATCTGATAACTTGCTACAAGCTCCCTAAAGGCTAGGTATAAATCTCCTCAATAGGCCATACCAACCTCCATGAATGTTTGATTGTTGTATTGCTTTCTAGGTTTAGTTAGAATAGCTAGATTTTTATTGAAATTGCATGTTAATCATGCTCCAATGAGCTATGCCATGTTTTTTTGTTTATTAGAATAGTTCCATATATTATCATATGTTCTAGGTTAGGATTATAACTTATGTTGTTGTGGGGATGAACCCTATAACTTGGTGAGAGCTGGATTTAAGGTGAGGTTCCTTATTCAAATTCAATATAAACATTATGCCATGCTTTGTTTGTCTCTTGATTGTGTTAGAATTAGGTTTAAGTTCTTTTGTATGATTAGCGATTTTTTAATAAACTCTTCCAAAGATATCAAGTAATATAGAGGAAGGCCAACCATTAGGTTGGGCGTTCTTGGGTGCCTAACACCTTCCCGAGACGTACCTTAGCTCCGGACCTAGCTCAAGACTAGTCCTTTTGTGCATGAAGTCATATTTATGGTTCTTGGACTAATAAACCAAGTGGCGACTCCTTATTCCTCTGTTCCTAACCCTAAAAAGGTTTGAGAATACAAACGACCCCTAAAGAAGAAGAGGTGACCGACACGACATCTCACAGTGAAAACTCCACTGGGGACAAGAGAAGCTTAACTTTTGCTATTACTTTGTTAATCTTGAAATTGTTTATTTTAACCTAAGATACCCGATGGTACCAAACTTACCAATCTTGAGTTCCAATTGTTCTACAGGACGTAGGGTTGGTACTGTCACCTCACGACATGTGTACCTTGCCTATGATGTTTGGACTGATAAGGATGGAACTTAGAGTCAAACCACTTACACTAAATGAACCCTAGGTCCTATCTGTGGTGCAGTCCAATTGCATATGTGTGTTTATTTCAGTGTTTGTTTGCTTAATAAAAAGTAAAAAATAAAAAAAATGCATTTTTTAGGTCTTTTTGCATTAGTTCAAAAGAAAAAATGTGTTTTTGAAAATTGAAAAAGTTTTTTTTTTTAAAGAGTTTTTGAAAAAAAAAAAAAAAAATTTTTGAAAAAAAAAAAATTTTGAAAAAGAAAAAAAAAGTTTTTGAAAAAAAGAAGAAAAAAATTTTTAAAAAATTTTTTTAAAGAAAAAAAAAAAAAATGTTAAAAAAAAGTTTGAAAAAAAAAAGGGTTTTGGAAAATTGAAAGTGTTTTTGAAGAAGAAATTTGAAAATGTTTTTTTACGAAAAAAAAAGTGAGTTTTTCCAAAAACAATTTTGAAGAAAAATATGAAAAAGAAAAAGATTTTTTTTTTGATAAACAAGAGGTGCAAAAAAAAAAAAAAAAAAAAAGAAGGTTGAAGAAGTTTTCAAAAGAAAAGAATTCAAAGAAGTTTTGGAAATCAAAAAATTGAGAAAGTCTTGAAAGAGTAAAAGAAAAGAAATTGAAAAAGCTTTGAAAAAAGAATTGAAGAAAAATTGAAAATCCTTTTTGAAAAAAAAAACTTGGGAGGAAGAAATTTTAAAAAGAAAAATGCTGTGAAGAATTTTGAGTCAATTTAAAAAAAAAAAAAAAAGAAGATGTTTGCTTTTCAAAAAAAAAAGTTTTAAGGAGATATTTGCTTGATTTTCAAGAAAAGGATTTCAGTTTTGGATTCAAAATGAGGAATAATTAAAGATGTGCAAGAATGTTATTGGGCTTAAACAATTGGAAGAACATCTATCTTGAAAAGGTTAACATGGCTCATGCTATTTCTAAGTTCACAAATAAGAAGGGTTGATTTAAACCTTGGGTCTAAAAAAGAATGGGAACGCATATTTATTCAACGTATTTTCATTTCAGGCGTAATAACACATGTAGTCTCTTATAAGCACATCCCAGAATCTCGCGATTCCAATCTTTAACTGTTCAAGAAGTCTCGAAGAAAACAATGGCGGAGAATAGCATCACCATGAACGAGATGTTCACACTTATAGAAGGATTTATGAAGGATATGAACTCAAGAATGCAAAGACTCGAAGAGATCCACCAGAAGCTGCTAATAACTGAAGAAGAGAATATTTAGAATGACCTAGACATGGGTAAAGAAGAAAAGATCATGTACTTTGACAAGACCACTGTTGAAGTAGAAGAGTTGAAAGAGAAGGTGGGCCGAATACATGCAGCTCTCATGAAGTCTCAAGGAATAGATGACTATATCTTCTCTATGGGAGGTATTGCATCTGAACCAGTCATCCAATTGCCATCCAAGTTTTCCATACCAAAAACTGATATGTTCACTGGCATTGAAGACCCTAACCAATATCTACTCCAGTATCTAAGCTTCGTTAAAATGGATGGGTTAAACGAGCAACAAGTGCTATATGTTTTCCCACTGTCATTATCCGGAATTGTAGCAGGATGGTATTACACTTTGGATGTAGAGAAGACCAAAGTCTGGAAGGAACTTATAAAGTTGTTCATGAAGCAGTTCTCATATAATACCATGGTTGACGTCATGATCAAAGACCTAGAGACTATGCAATAGAACGACAATCTGACTTTTCTAGAATTCCAAGCTAGATGGAGGGTAAAAGCTGCAAAGATGATGAACTGACTGGCTGAGAAGGATCAGGTGAATGATGAGAAGAATAATTTATTGCCTAACAAGGTGTGTGTCTCACCTATCATGGATTTCGAACAATCATACAACAACGGTATGAGGAGTGAAGACACCATTCATGGTGACAAAATTGAAGAGAATGAAGAAAATGTGTTTGCACCTACAAAGAAGGTTTTCAGAAGTTCAAACAATGCTCCTAATTTCTGAGCCAACATCAATGTTGTTCATCCAAATCAATACCGACGCCCAAGCCCATATCAGAAGCAGCATTAGACTCAATATGGTGGCCAACCCAAACAGGCACCTAAACTTAGAAGACACTTTGATCCATTGGGTGCTCCCATATCCGAGATCTTTGATCACATGTGCAAAAGAGGTTATCTCAAGCTAGTAGATCCAACTCCATATCCGAATCCGCTTCCAAAGAATTGGGACACAAGCTTGTATTGCCATTTCCACTAGAAGATAGGGCACAGTATTGATGAATGTACGCGACTGAAGCATGAGATCCAAGACTTGATAGACCAAAATGTGATCATCCAGTCAGCGAGAGAAGCAAAGGGTGTCGTGATAAGCAAATGTGCTTAAGAGATTTGAACCATGTGAACACCCTTGCCAAAGGACGTGCCAATTTTTGAGTCTTTGTTTTATGTATTCAAGCAATCTTTCTTCATCTAGTTGTTTCTGTTTGTCCAATGGGTCAATTGTCTTCGAGTCAAACTATTGAGTTTTATTCTTTCGTTGCATTGAATCAGTTTTCTTCAAACAATCTGTTGTTTCATCTTTAATAAAAATTATGAATTTCCAAACCTCCGTGTGTTATATGTCATCTTTTAAATTAATCTCAGAATGGGTAAATCCTAACTTAACACCATTGGTTGATCTGAAAAGAGACTAATAGACAAGCTTGTCTTAGTTCATCTAATTACAAGAAGGAAAAATGATGATGAGAAGAGAAAACAAAAATGGTGAATTCTGTGGGTATCACTCAAGAAGTGGAGATGATAAAGATGATGACAACTGAAGGAATGACTCCCAACTCATTACAAGCATGAGCACTCAATAAGGCATTAGGACTAACCTAAATTTGGAAACGCTAAGCAATTAAGGCTGAAAAGATTAGAGGCCATCATTTCTACTACTTTGATTTTCTCAAGAAAATTATCCTCATCTTTAACCCTTTGAGCCTGAAAATTAATTTTCTTCATATACCCTTGCCAAGGATTAACCCCTACATTGGGGGCATACTCTAAAAGAGAAAAAAATAAAAATAAAATTACTAGTATAGATTGCTCATACTAGGGGTAAAGTATTTTGATGTTTTTACCTTACACCTGGGGTGTGCTTTGAAATGAAAAGAAAATGTGAAGAGCATGTGGAAGAGAAAATACACTAGGGGTATATGAAGAAGAAAAAATGATAAAAATGAAAAAATCAAGGAAGAAGTTGAAAAAGGAAAAGAAGAACGCAAGAATAAGATGAGAAGTAATTCTTGGCAATTAGGAAACCTTGACAATGAAATAAATTTTGAGCCTTTAATACCTTGTCTTTCTTAAGCCTTAGAAACCTAAGCCTCATTTCAGTCCACAATAAAGACCTTTTTGTTCAGTCAAGATTGTTTAGCCTAACAAATTTTAATTGGTCCACCTTAGTGTGCAAAGAAAGTAAAATTGACAAAAAGAAGATAAAAGGGCCGGGTAGGTTGAAAACCCGCAAGGGCAGCCTAGGCAAAAGTTAGTGCAAATGAAAAATATAGAGAAGTGAATGAGGATGAATCCAAGAAAGTTGATCTAAGCAAAACTGAAGAAAACACAAGGAAGACATGGAATTAGCAATAAACTAGGGGTGACCTAGAAAGAGATTGCAAGTAGAAGAAACGAAGAAATAATCATGAAAAGGAAGAAGACATGCTCAACTCCAAAATAGGGGTTGCCATGAAGTGAAGAATGATTATGCCATAAAACGGCTAAGCTATGTAAAGTGATTTTCATGAAAGATTATAACCCTAAGGGTATGATGAGACTTACTGTTGAGGACACAAGAAGATTTGGAATGAGAAGAAGACATGCATGGTTGATCAAAGCTAACAATTAGGTCTGCGAAGGACAGTTGAGTTCTTGGTTTCTCATTCTAACCAACCAATGAGAAAAATTAGAAAATTCATATGAGATTAATTCAAATAGAAGACATATTGACATATGAATTCATCTGGGTCGAAGCGATCCTTTGTTTATCAATCATTCATTCAAATCTTGTCAAAAACAAATTCTTCTGGGTAAAAGCGATCCTTTGTTTGTCAATCATTCATTCAAATCCTGTCAAACACAAATTCATCTAGGTCGAAGCAATTCATTGTTTCTTTATCATTCACTTGAATATTGTCAAATGCTTCATTTTTCTATAGACATACCCATGTGTCAAAATTTGGTCATGCTTGTAACTTCTTTTGGCTCACTTGATTGATTGATTTTCTTATGTGTCGTTATGAACTGTTGGCTATCCTAAGGCAAGGGTGATAAAAAGAAAAACCAGAAAGATAAAGATCATGAATGAGAATAACTTGGGTAAATAAGTGTTCCCACATACATAAATGCAAAAGACTCAAGGTATAAATCAATTCTACTTCAATCATTGAACTCTAGGGGTGGCACAATGTGTTTTAAAGCCATAAAGAAGAATTTGTGCTTAATGTTTTTGGAAAATTGCTTTTCAAAAAATTTTAAAAGTCTCTTCAAGTTGCACTTAAAAGAATTCCTTTGAAGAAAGATCTCTGCAAATTTTAATGTGATTGATTTCATATAATTCATGTGAAGACTATTGCTCATCAATAGAAGCACAAATAAGAAGAACAAAGAAAATTCATCGGATTTTACAAAGATCCAATTTCATGATGCATGCAAGAAGATGTGAGTTTGTTTACAAGAACTTAATGATCTCAGATTTTCCTAACAAAAGAGAATGATTTGGCATTTAAATACCATGATTTTCTAAAATGCTTCTCACTTGATAAAGAAAGAAATTTTTCCAAAGCACCATAATGCAAAAACTTGGTTTTCTACTCCACAAGTTTTTGAACAGAATCAATGCATTTCAAGACAAGAAATTCTCATGAATAAGCTCATTTTGAAATCACCATGCAGATCTGACTAGGGGTCTCCTTCATCACCCTAAGTCGACTAAGCTCGAAATTGAAAGAATTTGTTAGAAATTCTTAAAGCACAAAACACTTTTTGTAAACGGGTTATCTCTTCAGCTCATTTGTTTTGATAAAGTTTTAACATGCACGAGAAAGGGAGACCTTTGTTCTCATTTGTTTTGCAGGCATTCAAAGATGAAGGAATTATGTTAGACCAAGTCTTCAAGGACAAGATATAAACAGCATGAGCACCACGATTATTATCAAGAAGAAG
This sequence comes from Fagus sylvatica, assembly GCA_907173295.1. Classification (NCBI taxonomy): domain Eukaryota; kingdom Viridiplantae; phylum Streptophyta; class Magnoliopsida; order Fagales; family Fagaceae; genus Fagus; species Fagus sylvatica. The sequence goes on from OU015765.1 coordinate 5,595,726, forward strand.
ACGGAAACGTCTAGATTGAAGTAGATGGAGACATCCTTAATGAAGAAGACGAAAATGTCTAGATTGAAGTAGATGCAGACATCTAGAATGAAGAAGATGGAAACATCTAGATAGAAATTAGATGGAAGCATTTTGAGGAAATTAGATGGAAGCGTCATGAAGGAATTAGACGGAAGAGTCATGAATGAATCAAGATAGAAGCATCTTCAGGACAGAAGTGTCTCCATGAAATGAAGATAAAAGCATCTTTAGGGCAGAAACGTCTCCATGAAATCAAGATAGAAGCATCTTCAAGACAAAAACGTCTCAAATAAATCAAGATAGAAGCATCTTCAAGAAGAAGCGTCTCAAATGAACAAGATAGAAGCGTCTTGAGACAAAAGTGTCTCAAACAAATGAATAAAGATGACATAAGCGTCTCAAATAAATCAATATGGAAGCATCTTCAAGACAGCAACATCTCAAATGAACAAGATAGAAGTGTCTCAAGACAAAAGCATTTCAAATAAATGAATAAAGAAGATAGAAGCGTCTTAAATGGACAAGACAGAAGCGTCTCAAAGAAAAGAAGACAAAAGGGTCTCAAATGAACAAGACAAAAGTGTCTCAAGATAGAAGCGTCGAAAGACCGAAGTGTCTCCGAAACTCGATAAAAGCATCTTGAAAGACAGAAGCATCTCAAACGAATAAGATAGAAGCGTCTCCAAAACTCGATAGAAGCATCTTAAAAGACAGAAGTGTCCCAAACGAACAAGATAGAAGCATCTCCGAGCTAGAATCGTCAAGATAGAATCATCTTCAAATGAAAATCAACAGAAGCGTCCCAAATAGATCAAGTTAGAAACGTCTCAAGATAGAAGCATCTTCAAATGAAAATCGACAGAAGCGTCTCAAGATAGAAGCATCTTCAAATGAAAATTGACAGAAGCGTCCCAAAGAAATCAAAACAGAAGCGTCTTAAGATAGAAGAATCTTCAAATGGAAATTGATAGAAGCGTCCCAAAATAGATAGAGCCAGAAGTGTCTCAAGATAGAAGTATCTCCAAGCCAAAAGTGTTAAGACAGAAAAGTCTTGAGGAGAAGCCTCAAAATATCAACAAGAAGTGTTAAGACAGATGGGTCTTGAGGAGAAGCCTCAAAATAATTAACAAGAAGTGCTAAAGATAGAAGCGTCTTGAGAAGAAGTCTTAGAATACCTAGCAAGAAGTACTAAAGACAAAAACATCTTTGAGAAGAAGTCTCAGAATACCTAGCAAGAAGTGCTAAAGATAGAAGCATCTTGAGAAGAAGTCTCAGAATACTCAGCAAGAAATGCTAAAGATAGAAGCATCTTGAGAGGAAGTCTCAAACAAATAGTACGAAGGCACCCACATCAACAAAGGTAAGGAAAAGGTATGTGTTTTATATTACTTTTAACATGCATGTTCCGAAACTCGATAGAAGCATCTTGAAAGATAGAAGCGTCTCGAACGAATAAGATAGAAGAATCTTCAAGATAAAAGCGTCTCCAAAACTCGATAGAAGCATCTTGAAAGACAGAAGCATCTCGAATGAATAAGATAGAAGCATCTCCAAATAGATTGAGCCAAAAGCGTCTTAAGACAGAAGCGTCTCAAAGAAAATTAGATAGAAGCATCTCCGAGCTAGAATTGTCTCAAGATAGAATCATCTTCAAATGAAAATCGACAGAAGCGTCCCAAATAGATCGCGCTAGAAGCATCTCAAGATAGAAGCATCTTCAAATGAAAATTAACAGAAGTGTCCCAAAGAAATCAAAACAGAAGCGTTTTGAGATAGAAGAATCTTCAAATGGAAATCGACAGAAGTGTCCCAAAATAGATAGAGCCAGAAGCATCTCAAGATAGAAGCATCTCCAAGCCATAAGTGTTAAGACAGAAAAGTCTTGAGGAGAAGCCTCAAAATATCAACAAGAAGTGTTAAGACAGAAGGGTCTTGAGGAGAAGCCTCAAAATAATTAACAAGAAGTGCTAAAGATAGAAGTGTCTTAAGAAGAAGTCTTAGAATACCTAGCAAGAAGTGCTAAAGACAAAAACATCTTTGAGAAGAAGTCTCAGAATACTCAGCAAGAAGTGCTAAAGACGGAAGCATCTTGAGACGAAGTCTCAAACAAATAGTACGAAGGTACCCACATCAACAAAGGTAAGAAAAGGTATGTGTTTATATTACTCTTAACATGCATGTTATCAATAAATTCTATAAATTTTGCCCTCAGTGGCTTTACATTTTCATCTCTCAGAGGATTTATACCGTGTCTCCTCAGAGAGAACCTTCACGGATTTTGCCCTCAGTGGCTTTACATTTTTATCCCTCAGAGGATTTATACCATGTCTACTCAGAGAAAACATTCATGGATTTTGCCCTTAGTGGCTCTTTTCATTTTCATCCCTTAGTGGATTTATACCGTGTCTACTTAGAGAGAACTTTCATGAGTTTTGCCTTTACTAGCTTTCTTTTCATCCCTCAGCGGATTTATACCATGTCTCTTCATAGAGAACTTTCATGGATTTTGCCCTTAGTGGCTTTGTATTTCCATCCCTTGGCAGATTTACACCGTGTCTCCTCAGAGAGAATTTTCACGGGTTTTGCCCTTAGTGGCTTTATATTTTCATCCCTCAGCGGATTTACACCGTTTCTCCTCAAAGAGAATTTTCACCAGTTTTGCCCTCAATGGCTTTGTATTTTCATCCCTCAGTGGATTTACACTGTGTCTCCTCAAAGAGAACTTCCACGGGTTTTGCCCTAAGGGGCTTTATATTTTCATCCCTCAGCGGATTTGTACCATGTCTCTTCAGAGACAACTATCAAGGATTTTGCCCTCAGTGGCTTTATATTTTCATCCTTTAGAGGATTTTTACCGTATCTCCTTAGAGGGAGCTATCACGGACTTTTCCCTTAGTGGCTTTATATTTTCATCTCTTAGAGGATTTATACCGTGTCTTCTCAGAGAGAACTTTCACGGGTTTTGTCCTCAGTGGCTTTCTTTTCATTTCATCACTCAATGGATTTATATAGTGTCTGCTTAGAGAGAACTATCACGGATTTTACCCTCAGTGGCTTTGTATTTTCATCCCTCACAGGATTTATACCATGTCTCTTTAGAGAGAATCTTCATGGATTTTGCCCTCAGTGGCCTTTTATTTTCATCCCCCTAGGATTTATACAATGTCTTCTCAGAGAGAAGTTTCATGGGTTTTGCTCTCAGTGGCCTTTATTTTCATCCTCCGAGGATTTATACCATGTCTCCTTAGAGAGAATTTTCATGAGTTTTGTCCTCAATGGCCTTTCATTTTCATCCCTCAAAGGATTTATACCGTGTCTCCTCAGAGAGAACTTTCATGGGTTTAACCTTCAGTGGTTTTCCATTTACTTTAAATCCCTAACAGTTTTGTCCTCCAAAGGACCTTTTCTTTCATTTTTGTGATGCGTGAGTGTGTGGACTCATGAGCATCGACCTACAAATGCTTTCATCTATTGGCTTTCCATCTTTGATGCTTAAGAGCAACTAAGTTGAAAGAGGGGTACTGTAGACACCCTAATTTGTACCGGTTGATACTCATGGTCCCCAGTCTTAGTGATGATAATTTAAGATTTCTCATAAGGCAAATGTGTGTTGAAAACCACTTAGAAAGTTCTAGAAAATGGATTAAAAAGCTGTCGCTTAACCTAAGGGGCGTGCGCCTCATTTATTCAGGCGCATGTCTGTAGTGAAGTGGCGTACGCCTCTAAAAGTGGACATACGCTACCGCTATAGGAAACCCTAATTTTTAAAAGGTTATAGCTACAATTAGGGTTGCCTCCTGCAACCCTAATTACCCTCTTCTCCAAGAAACCCTAGTAGCCTCCTACTACTATATAAAAAGGTCTTCGCCTCACATTCAAAACACACCGTGGAGCCCCCAAACAAAGACACCAAGAGATCCCGAAGAGTCTCCACAGAAACACTGAAAATACCAAGATGTACTGGTATAATATAATAGAGAGAGGTAGGAAGAAGTAGTCCTAGAGTAGCGAAGCTCTACTTAAGTAGAAGCATAGAGTAGAAGAGAGAAGAAGTAGTCTTGGAGGAGCGAAGCCCTGCTTAGGAGAAGGTAGTGAGGAAGAGTTCTTGAGCAAGTAGTTATTCTCTAGTTGAAGCACTAGAAGGATAATCCCTTTCTCACGAAACTCCAATCACAGACCTAGGTGTTCAAAGCCTTTCTTGTTGAAGATTAACATACAAACCCCATTAAAGAGATCAGTTTGAAAGACCGGTGATAATCCGCTAGCTTGTTACAAGCTCCCTAGAGGCTAGGTATGGATCTCCTTAATAGGTCATACCAACCTCCATGATTGTTTGATGATCAATTTGGAAAACTTATCAGATCCATCTCTACCTATTGATAAAAGGATGCAAGTGAAGGATTCAAAACTAGTTTTGTAGAGTCGACGCCGGAAAATTGACACAAAGATTCGACTCCGACCCCCATTGGGCTCTACTGAATCTCAATTTGTTTTTGCTTGTGAGTGATGTGAACATATTGTAGAAACATATGCATGTGTGTGTGTGTGCTCCAGCATATCTGTGGATATGGCAATGGGGAGGAGAAACACGAGATTTGGAGTCGCCACCAATCATTGGGAAATTGAAGGTATGATTGGTCACCTATGTCTAACTGGTTTTATTATCTTGATGAAGATATGCCTAAAAACCGAGTCTTAAACTAGAGATGGATTATGGGATTTGATTATGCGTGGGGAAGGTGTTAGGCACCCCACGACATCCATCTGAAGATGGTTACCTCACTCCATGTGTTCATGTGTTATCAATCAAGTGTTGGATTATTATTAGATACGAATGTCCCGACGTTGTCGGGTGTATATCAATTGGTCATGCACTCATTTCTACGCGGTCGGTTTTGTTATCTTTTGTACCCCTTTAATTATCTTGTATCTTTTAGGATTTCTGGTGAGACAATGGCAGGGTATACTTGGATTCTTAACATTGTTCACTAGAACAAAGTTTGGTTGGTTTGGCCATGATCAAGTCCTCATTTTCCTTTGGGTTGCAAGCGCAGAGTGGTCCGTCGTATGGCAGCTTGGATTAATCTTCTTATTTTTGGGCTATTCCTCTCACTTGTTCGGTCCTCGAATGTATACGGGTTTCCTATCCATGTTTGCACATGCTAGGAACTCCCGTGATTCATCGTAGGTACAAGTGAAGGTAATAATTTGTTGAGTTTTATTTATCACATTATTCCATAAAGAATGCAACGCGCGAGCATTCTTTACATGCGTCAATGTTGGAACATTTCAACATGTTTCGAATGCATGCGTCATGGCATCCTAAAGTAAGGCTCGGCCTTAGCTTTAGAGTGGACCAATCCATATGCGTTGCATTACTTATGGTACCATGTTTTAATATTTTTAAAGTTTGTATGGCAATTTGTGTTAGGTATTTTGTATAAATAAAGAATTTCACAATTTATTAGACAAATGGGCAAACCATATGGCATGTGCAAATGTGTACCTAATCATGAAACTATTTTTTTTTTTTTTTTTTTAGAAATGTACCTAGACATGTGATTCTAGGGTTTAATTGATTGTACCTAGACATGTTGCTAGGGTTTCGATGCATGATGTACCTAGACATGTTTCTAGGGTTTAATTGAAATGAAATGTTATAATGATGATGTAAAAGTACCAAAATGAGATTTTGAGTTTTATGGATAATGTTGTAGAGAAATGCTCATTTACACACATTAAAACATGTAAAAGGGACCTAGGCATGCATGCTAGGGTTTATGGGTGTATGTTCATAAAGAGGCATAAATACATTTAAGAATGCTCAAAGTAAAGAAATGAACCTAGAAATGAATTCTAGGGTTTAATGCAAATATGGTGGCATACACCAAAAAATGCATGAAATAAACAAAGGGACCTAGAAATGGATTCTAGCATTTATGCAAAAATCCATATGATGATGTGAAGATTAGTGTAAACATAATCCAAATGTGTAAAATTAGACATTTGATTCTAGGATTTACACAAAATGGCATATTCACAAACATAAACACATGGTTGGAATGACGAGGGTAGGGTTTAGGGTTTACCTAATGCGGAGTCGGGATTTCGGTGGCGCTTTAGCGTGGTAAACGTAAAGTCGACTTTGAATCCTCAAGAATTGGGCGGAGCTCTGGCGTAGAGGTGGAAGGCTTGAACCCAAGGGTCTTGAATTCAGAGTGCTCGGAATTTGGGAGGCTTTTCAACAGCGGTTTCGAAACCGGCTTCAAATAGGGCAAAAATAACCTGAAATTTCTCTCGGTTTCTCGATTACGACGCCATTTTCACTCAAATTGGAGATGCTTAAAGCTTAAACCAGCATGACCTCACTTAATCTTTCATTCTACGTAACATCATGTTGCGTAATTGCCTCAGGGCTTTTCTTGAATGCTTGCTCCCCGCGTTTTGCCCGATTTTCCTCTCATTTTGACCATTTCAATCAACCTTTTTTGGGCTAAAAGTTGAAGGTCTTCACGTGCTCGGTTCTTGTTGAAACTGGCATTTCCGAAAAGCCTGCGCTGTCTTATTTCTAACAAGACTGATCTTGCACAATTCTGACTTCTGTGCAGGAAATTGCAGCTTCAAGAAGTAGGACACTTGGGCTGATTTCTGCTTTCAAGACAGTTCTTCCCAATTTTTCAATGCGGATTCTGGTCGGCTTGGAGATGCTCTCTGCAAACCGGGAAAACCACGTTGTAGACAATCTCTCCATCTTAAAAAATCTACCTGCTTTTTGGAAACTCATGGTGAGGATCGAGATGATTCTGTGCACAAAGGTGGTACGTCGGATAGCCATTGACGAATTCCAGCACTTTGGCTTGTTTTCGTAATTTTTCCTACTTCCGGTTGACTTAGTTGTCGATGTCGGATTCAGGTCGTTTTATTTCCGAAAAGCTTGCGAGGCCTAATTTCCAATGGCACAAACTTTTAGTGTTCTGAGTTCTATTCGTGAAACTGTGGTCATCGAAATAAGGGCTGCAGGACTGACTTCCTTGTTGACAGTCCGTTTTCTGGTGAAGATTCCGGGCAACTTGGGGATGCACTTGAAGAACCGAGTCAACCAGCTTCTAGGAAATCTTGTTATCTTCAAAAATCTACTGCTTTCTGGAAACTCATGGTGTGGATTAGGAAGATTTTGAGTGCAAAGGCGGCTTCAAAATGGGTCTCCTTTTGTCTAAAATACTTGGTGAAATTTTACTAAGTGTTGGGCCATTTTCCGCAGTTTCGGCCATAACTTCTTTTTTGCAAGTCCGTTTTGGGTGTGTGAACTATCAATTCGATGGTCTTCAGGTGCTCTTTCAAATGACGACAAATCGGTCAACCCATTCTTGACAGAGCTTAGCCATGGCTCTAGTCAAACTTTGGTCAAACTTAGTTAAATCCGGTCAAACTTGCTAAAACCCTTATATCTTTGAAACGCGGTCTTGGATTGATGGATTTTGGCATGTTTGGGTAATTTCAGCCTGTTCTCGCATAGATTGGGCCACCTCGATTTATGTGTTGAATATCCGGGAAAATCCTTAGGGTTAAAATGGGGTTATGACAGCTAGCCATGCAAGCTTGTGATTTTAGAGGTCACCATGAATCTTCTGGGTCATCCAATTGTGGAAATATCATTGAAGTGATAAAATATTCTACTTCTCTAAATAAAGACATTGCCAAATGTTTTTTGGAAAATACTCTAGGAAATGCCAAATATACGTCACCGCATATTGAAAAGAAAATCTTGAATATTCTTGCTAAAAAGATGAGAAATAAGATTCGCAAGGAAATTGAGGATGCCAAATTTTGAATTCTTGTTGATGAAGTGCTTGACGAATCTAATAGTGAAAAAATGGCTATGGTTTTGAGATTTGTTAATTGTGATGGGTGTAGACACCCCAATTTGTACCAGTTGATACTTATGGTCCCCGATCTCAGTGATGATAATTTAAGATCTCTCATATGACAAATGTGTGTTGAAAACTACTCGAAAAGTTCTAGAAAACGAGTTGAGAAGCTGCCTTTTAACCTAATAGGCATGCGCCTCTCCAAAGAGGCGTGCACCAGTGGACTACAGACGTGCGCCTCTCCAAAGAGGCGTGCGCCAGTGCCGCAAGGTAGAAACCCTAATTCGTGAAGACTGGCTGATTCCTGTGGGAATAGGTCAGTTTACTCCTTCTTTAAGCAAACCCTAGCCCCTTTACCACTATAAAAGGAGCCCCATACCTCACAAACAAATCATCCCGGAGAGTCTCCACAAAAACACTGAAAATACCAAGAAGCCTGGTGTCGACACCGGCGGAAAATCCTCTTAAAAGTACTAAAGTAAGTTCTTTTTATTTTCCTAGATACCGACCCCCATTTGGCGAGTGTTGTGTGTGTTCCTCTATCTCTTTTCAGTTTCGAGATACGAGTTGTGTGTGTGTGGGAACTTGTGTACGTGTGTGCGTGTGAGCACAAATTTGGAGTCGCCACCAATCATGGGAAATTTTAAGGTGTGATTGGGCACCTATGTCTAATAGATTTTACCCTATTTAGACATCTACAACTAAATGGTCTTGAACCAGAGATAGGTTCGGGGGTTTGCTTATGCGTGGGGAAGGTGTTAGGCACCCCACGACATCCGTTTAAGAAAACGGTTACCTCCTTCCTAATGTTTTCTTTATTTGCTAAGCCTAAGTTTGTTGGTTTTTATTATGTACAAATGTCCCGATTTCCGTCGTACGATATACCAAAAATGGCAAACGTAATATGACTTCGTTCGGTTTTGATTAGACTCTTTATTTCACCATCCCTTTTATCTTTGTATCTTTTAAATTTCCGGGCATTTCGGTGGTAGGATGTACTTGAAATCCTAACACCTAGTGCCGGGACAAACAATTAATGTTTTTGGTGCCATATTCGGGATCTCTTTACCCTTGATTTCCAAGAGTAAAGCGGTCCGTCAAATGGCGGGGTTTTGGATGATTAATTCACACTTTGGGGAATTTTAGACCATGATCCTATGGGAGTTAGAACGTGTAGAATCCCTTACACGAAAGCACGTACCAGCCACGCCCCCGTGTAAAGGACTCATACCTTCGTTTCTAACGCCCACATTACCATGTTTACTCTTTTTAAAGTTTTCATGGCAAAGTGTATTTTAATCACATTTTTATATCAAAGCAATAAACACTCAAACAAGTATCAAGATGGTAAAATGGCAAAATATCCAAGCAAAATAGTCATGGCATAATCGCAACACATATATCATGGAAATGAATGAAGATGACAAACATGGGTCGGCATGAATATAAGGCTTAATGCAAAGTGCAATTTATTAAGACACAAGAATTTTTAAGGAAAGGGTCAAGACCTCGTGGGGTCGGGATTCGATGCTATTGAAAGACTTACTCGGAATCCCGACACCACCATAGGATTTACATGAATAAACAAAACAATCTAAAAAGAGGGTTTCAATGCCTTTTCGGGCTTACACGGAGGGTTTAGGTGCTATTGAAAGACTTATCCAAACCTCCGACGCCAAATAGGACTTAAATGAGGAAAATCTATTTGAAAACGGGGTTTCAATGCCTTTTCGGGCTTACACGAAGGGTTGGTGCTATTGAAAGACTTATCCAAACCTTCGACGCCAAATAGGACTTAAATGAGAAAATCTATTTTGAAAATGGGTTTCAATGCCTTTTCGGGCTTACACGAAGGGTTGGTGCTATTGAAAGACTTATCCAAACCTTCGACGCCAAATAGGACTTAAATGAGAAAATCTATTTGAAAATGGGGTTTCAATGCCTTTTCGGGCTTACACGAAGGGTTGGTGCTATTGAAAGACTTATCCAAACCTTCGACGCCAAATAGGACTTATATGATGAAAATCATTTGAAAATGGGGTTTGCAATTTACGGGTCCAACGCCTCATGGATTTACATGGGGTTTAGTGCTATTGAAAGACTTACCTAAAACCGCCAATACCGTTTGGTATTTTCATGCCCAAATCAAAATAATGCAATATGAACAATATTTACAACAACGTAGTAAATAATGTAAATAACCGGGTTTGGAAAAAGAGTATTTTCGTGGGTCCAACACCGTATGGATTTACATGGGGTTTAGTGCTATTGAAAGACTTACCTAAAACCGCCAATACCGTATGGTATTTTCATGCCCAAATCAAAATAATGCCATATAAACAATATTTACAACGTAGTAAAATGGCAAGAAATTTAGAGCGTAACGGGAAGCAATAAATTAATGGAATTTACAAGGAGGGGATTTTGTGGGTCCAATGCCTATGGGATTACGTGATGGTTAATGCCTCTTTGAGGTCTTACATAGCCCATCCACGACCAATCGGGATTATCACGCCCAAATCACAAAGGGAAAAGGGGAGAAATTGACAATATTCACAATATAATACGCACAACGTAGTAAATGTAAATAAAGCGATAAATGACAATATTTACATGGGGATTTTTAATGGGTCCAATGCCTATGGAATTACATGGTGGTTAAAGCCTCTTTGAGGTCTTACATAGTCCACCACGACCAATCGGGATTATCACGCCCATTTTCACGGGGAACGGGGATAATAACAACGCAATATATTCACAAGCGCGTAAAAGTAAATAAAGCGATAAATGTATTTAAAGCATTGCGGAAAGCGATAAATAAATTTAAAGCAAATAATGGACTTAAAAACACGGGATTTTCATGGGTCCAATGCCTTATGGAATTACGTGGTGGTTAAAGCCTCTTTGAGGTCTTACATAGTCCACCACGACCAATCGGGATTATCACGCCCAAATCACAAAGGGAAGAAAAATGGGAAAATGACAATATTCACAATATAATATTTACAACGTAGTAAATGTAAATAAAGCGATAAATGACAATATTTAACACATGGGGATGTATTTTTCGGGTCAAATACCTCGTAGGCTAACAAGGTTGTTACGGCCTCGTTAGAGGTCTTACGCAACTGAGCCAAAGCTACTCAATATTTGCCGTACTAAAACACGAGGAAACCGGTGTATTTTTCGGGTCAAGACCTCGTGGGCTAACATGGTTGTCACGGCCTTTGTTAGAGGACTTACGCGAGCCGCCAAAGCCACTCAATATTGCCGTACTAAAACACACCGGGGGAGGGGGGGATAATCACAACATATATTCACAAGTGCGTATAAAATGTAAATAAAGCGATAAATGACTAGAAATGTAAAGAAAGCGATAAATGACTAGAAATGTAAAGAAAGCGATAAATGACTAGAAATGTAAATAAAGCAATAAATGACAAAGAAATGTAAATAAAGCAATAAATGGACAAATAAGAAACTAGTAAAGCATAAATGAAATAAATGAACTAAAGAATGTAAGAGAAAGAGAGAGAGAGAGAGAGAGGAGTGGGAAGATGAGGAGAGGTTAGAGAGAGAAGCACCTAATAGATGCTTCTCACTCTAAAAACCCCCCAAAATCCCTAAAGAAGGAGAGAGAAAGAGCTTAGAGAGAGAGAGATTACCTAGAGAGGAGTCTCTCTCTCTAAAACTACCCAAAACCCTTCCTAAACCCCCTAAAAACCCCTAAATTCTGCCTAAACTAATGCTCAAAGAGGCCTAGAGCCCGAGCAAAACTTGTGTGCAAATGAGGGGGGGGAGGCTTTATTTATAGGGGGGCGTGCACGCGGGGCGCGCCATGATCGCGCGCGGCGCGTGATGGTGGCGCGCCTCGCGTGCACGCCTCCCGAGACAGCTGTCTGCACTTCCTCGATTCTCGTGCGCGTATTCTCTTTTTGACCCGATTTTCGAGGGCAGTTTTGGAAGGTCTTCCGGAACTCAAAATGGGTCATGCAGCATATCGCCGGAAAGCTCTCGACGTCCTCTCTTCCAACGGTATAAAGTTTGCCTGAATCGGAGTTCGGATGAGAGAGTTATGGCTCCCGGAAGTCGGGGTATCGGAGCTGTTTTCGTGCACCTTTCCGGTGAAGATTCCGATCAAACGGGGGATGCTTTCGGCGAACCGAGAGTTCCACGACGTAGCTGGAGTCGTTATCTTTCCAACGCACCCGGGCTCGTAGATCAACTTGTTGCGAGCCGGAAAGACTCTGCGCGCGAAGGCGGCTGTCCGGGAGGAAAAACGCGTTTTCCTCCCAGCGCGTTTTTTCTCAAATCTTGTCCCAGTTCGCGCACATATTTGACCTAGCTCCCGATGTCAGATTTCGACGTTCTTGGTACCGACGGAAAGCTTGCGTTGCCTACTTTTGCAAGGTTCCGGATTTGCGGAAATCCGAGCTTGGACTTGTGAGATATGGTTCCGCGAACAGAGGCCACCGGAGTGTTTTTGGTCCGTTTGAGGGCAGTTTTCCGATCAGGATTCCGGCTTGACCTGATAAAATCTTGGCGATCCGAGAGTTCCACGTCGTGCATGAGTGTGTCTTCTTTCCAACGCACCCGGGCTTGTGGATCAACTTGTTGCGAGTCAGGAAGACTCTGCGCGCAAGCGTGGCAACGTCGGTGGGAAGAATTCCGGAAATTTCAGCACAGCCTTATTTCGTCAGCCTGTTTTCACGCGCATGGTAGATATAGCTCCCGATGTCGGATTTCGGCAATCTTGGTATCGTCGGAAAGCTGGTGCTACCTATTTTCCAAAGGTACAGGCCTTGCACAGAGGCGAGCTTGGGTTCGCAAGATATGATCCTGCGAACGGAGGCCGTTGGAATGTTCCTTATGCCAAGGGGTCATCTTCTGACTGAGATTCCGGCTTGACCGGAGGAGCTCTTGATGATCCGAAAGTTGCATGTGGTAGCTGAAGTGAACCTCTTGCCTAAGGGTCTTGGCTCGTGGACCAAGTTGCAATGGGTCGGAGAGAATCCTTGCGCAAACGCTGCCTCTCAAATAGGCTGTTTTGTCAACAACACTTAGCAAAATTTGGCTAAGTGTTGGACCGTTTTTTCGCAGTTTTGACCATAACTCCCTCGTTTCTCGTCCGTTTTCGGCCCGTAAAGTATCGAATCGAAGCTCTCATTACGTTCTTCAGAATGGTCAAGGAGGTGGTCAGTTCGATTCAGTTTTCGGTCTGGTCAATGGTCCGGTCAAACCTTGGTCAAACTTGGTCAAACTTGGTCAACCTTGGTCAAACTTGGTCGAATTTGGTCAAAGCTCTCCAAACTCTTGGAAATGTATCCCGAACTTCATTTCAAGGGTTTCTGGGCACGGTGGGTCCTAGTCGGGTTGGAAACGGCTCGGTCAAACCTCGGTCAAACTTTGGTCAACCCTAGTCAAACTTGGTCAACCCTAGTCAAACTTGGTCAAACCTTGGGAAATGTGTCCCGGACCTTCTTTTTAGGAGTGTTTGATACGACCAGGCTTCGTTGGATCATGCGGGCTGGATCCGGGTCGCCCCGCCTTGCGTGCCGGCACCCGAGAAAATCCCGTGGGTAAAAATGGGGTTATGACAGTTGCCCCTTCTTTGTTTGGCGTTTCTTGGTACAAGGAACGTCGGACAAAGAATAAATGACTCGATTTTTGCCCGCTCGGATTTTCTCGGTTTCCGAGTTCTCTTACGGTTGCCGCGCAGTTCGTCTCGGTTTGCGTGTCAGTCCCTCCTAGGGTCCAAATGGACATTCCAAAGGTTGAGAATGATCGAACGAGGTGTGGGGAGGTGATTGGTGGCTCGAAAGGGCCGTTTGGCGCGGAGGTGGAAACCGGCGCGTGATCATCACGCGCCGCGCGTGATGATGGCGCGCTCGGCCCCACCTTAAAAGACGCCGCGCGCCCTTTCGCTCTCATTCCGTCGCTTTTTCTTCCTTTTTCGCTCTCTGGACCCCACTTCGCCCCTTCTCTGCTCTTTTGCTCATATCTTGCTATCCGGGACTCCGATTGACGCGCCGTTTTCGCCTACGCGCTCTACGAGTAAGCACCTTTCCATCCCTACCATTTATTTCAGTTTTAAACGGTCGAAATGTGCTGACATGGTCATTCTCTTTTTTGTGTCTTTTGGTCTTTTTCTCATGATCCAGGACTCCGATCGACGATCAGTTTTCGCCTATACGTCCTACAGGTAAGCACCTTTCCATCCCCACCCTTTCTTTTCAGTTTTGAACGGTCGGATTATTTGCTTCCTTTTTTATGTCTTATGCTTCTTCCTTGTGCACTTCTGCTTTTATTTCTTTTTGTTTAACATGTCATTGTATGTTTTGGGATGCATTACATACTTAGCAAACATGTTAGTGCACAAAAATGCATTTACGCCAGGGGTCTGTGCATGTACAAATGAGCCTTTGTAGACACGCACATACATACACATGTGTTTGGAAACACATGAGATGAGAGATACGTAAAATATTTTGAGACGCCATGTTTATTATGATGCTTGTGTATATTTTATTTATTTATTTTTTTTTGGGGGGGTACTATGTCATGCCTTTATTGCTCTTGGGTTGCGTTGCTACGCACACTCTCTTTTTTCTATGGGGCATATTTATTTTTTTTTTGAAAATCATGGGTTGGGTCTAGGACCTGCCTTATTTAGACTTGGGACTCGAGTGAGTCCCGCAATGTAGAAGATTTTTAACTTGTCTTGGAAATTCTTCCAAACAGTCGGGGAAACTTGGGGTTTGAAACTTGTCAAACCTCCATTGAGTGGTCGGACCTGGTTTGGGAATTTATCCAAACGATCAGGGACAAATTGGGATTTGACACTTAGTCGAATCGCAATTGGGTAATCAGACCTGGCTTGGAAATTCATCCAAACGATCAGGGACAAATTGGGATTTGACACTTAGTCGAATCGCAATTGGGTAATCAGACCTGGCTTGGGAATCCTATCCAAACGATCAGGGACAAATTGGGATTTGACACTTAGTCGAATCGCAATTGGGTAATCAGACCTGGCTTGGGAATCCTATCCAAACGATCAGGGACAAATTGGGATTTGACACTTAGTCGAATCGCAATTGGGTAATCAGACCTGGCTTGGGAATCCTATCCAAACGATCAGGGACAAATTGGGATTTGACACTTAGTCGAATCGCAATTGGGTAATCAGACCTGGCTTGGGAATCCTATCCAAACGATCAGGGACAAATTGGGATTTGACACTTAGTCGAATCGCAATTGGGTAATCAGACCTGGCTTGGGAATCCTATCCAAACGATCAGGGACAAATTGGGATTTGACACTTAGTCGAATCGCAATTGGGTAATCAGACCTGGCTTGGGAATCCTATCCAAACGATCAGGGACAAATTGGGATTTGACATTTAGTCGAATCGCAATTGGGTAATCAGACCTGGCTTGGGAATCCTATCCAAACGATCAGGGACAAATTGGGATTTGACATTTAGTCGAATCGCAATAATCAGACCTGGCTTGGGAATCCTATCCAAACGATCAGGGACAAATTGGGATTTGACACTTAGTCGAATCGCAATTGGGTAATCAGACCTGGCTTGGGAATCCTATCCAAACGATCAGGGACAAATTGGGATTTGACACTTAGTCGAATCGCAATTGGGTAATCAGACCTGGCTTGGGAATCCTATCCAAACGATCAGGGACAAATTGGGATTTGACACTTAGTCGAATCGCAATTGGGTAATCAGACCTGGCTTGGGAATCCTATCCAAACGATCAGGGACAAATTGGGATTTGACACTTAGTCGAATCGCAATTGGGTAATCAGACCTGGCTTGGGAATCCTATCCAAACGATCAGGGACAAATTGGGATTTGACACTTAGTCGAATCGCAATTGGGTAATCAGACCTGGCTTGGGAATCCTATCCAAACGATCAGGGACAAATTGGGATTTGACATTTAGTCGAATCGCAATTGGGTAATCAGACCTGGCTTGGGAATCCTATCCAAACGATCAGGGACAAATTGGGATTTGACACTTAGTCGAATCGCAATTGGGTAATCAGACCTGGCTTGGGAATCCTATCCAAACGATCAGGGACAAATTGGGATTTGACACTTAGTCGAATCGCAATTGGGTAATCAGACCTGGCTTGGGAATCCTATCCAAACGATCAGGGACAAATTGGGATTTGACACTTAGTCGAATCGCAATTGGGTAATCAGACCTGGCTTGGGAATCCTATCCAAACGATCAGGGACAAATTGGGATTTGACACTTTAGTCGAATCGCAATTGGGTAATCAGACCTGGCTTGGGAATCCTATCCAAACGATCAGGGACAAATTGGGATTTGACATTTCCTTCCTTTTTTTCTTGTTTTGTATAATTTTGATCATTGTGTACTTCCTATGCTTTTCAAGAATGAGATGTACCTGGTTTTTCTGACTCTTTGACTGTTCATTGCTCTTTTTGCAGATGTCTGATCGAGGTAGTGGGAGTGGGGGCCATCGCCGGTCCGATCGCCTTGCGAAAGGCAAATCTGTGATTTATGCTTCTGAGAGCCCTCCTGACACAGACGATGAGTACGATGCTATGGAGGACGTACGTACTCGCGTTGACGCCTCTCTTGCCAGGGATCTGCAGGCTGAGTTTGATGCTGAGGCTGCCGGTTTATCTTCTAGCACTGCTCGGCCTTCTTCCCGGCCTGGTATTACTATTGGTCGTAGCGCTAGACCCTCTAGTGCGCCTCGTCAGCCTACTGCGGCTCCGCCACCTGCTCCTCCCGCCAGATCGAAGAGGCGGAAGACTGACCGCGATCCTCTTTCTGCGGATCCCATACCGGAGGATCATGTTGCACCAGGGTTCAGATACCCTCCCCAGGGTGGTATTCGACCGCGCTATCCTGTCACCACTCCGGTGGCGGATACACTACTCTTGACGGATCTCCATAACCATCCATCATCTTCAGTCCGTCGTTGTCAGGTATTTTTGTATTGGCACTCTTCTTAGCTCTTTCGCATTTCTTCGTACTGACACTTTTCCCTTGTGTAGGATCCCCCTGAGAGTATTGGCCGGGGTGGGTGGTCCGAGTTTAGCCAGCTTCTGGATATCGCTCGTCCAGAGTACAGAGCTTTTCTCGTGGAGCTGGGCTTTGGTCCCTTTCTCAGCATCCGCTATGTGCATGTACGGCATCCTTTGGTGAGGTGTTGGGTGGAGAGGTTCTTCCATCACACGGGGACCATCCATCTTAGTACCTGCGAGGTGGGGGTGCTCCCCGTTGACTGGAGTGCCATTCTAGGCATCCGTTTTGGGGGTAGGATTCCTCCTAGCGACCCTGTGTCTGATTTTGAGGCTCTGGAGATTCT
>OU015765.1:5613080-5661868 GCA_907173295.1 Fagus sylvatica
AGTATTAAATGGTCGTCCTCTCTATGACGATCGTTGTGGGTTTTAAATGATATTTATCAACTATCATTGTGAAATTTATTTCATATAGTATTACAACTACTCTAGATGTATACTTGATTTAACCTCAAGGGGGCATACTATTGTATGAGTCGGAGTATGCATTTTAGGAAGTGTAAGTCGTGAGTTCAATTCTCTATGACAACAGATTTCTTTTTTAAAATTTCAAGGTTTTTTACGTCGTAATTCAAAATCAAATATTCTGTGCGTTCCAACAAAATATTATTTTACTTCATTTTGATCAAATGAAATGACCAAGTTACTATTTCAACTGTAATTGCAATATACTTATTTAAAAAAAGTAAGTATTTATTTTACAATAGTAACTTGGGCCACTCGTAGGGCCAGTGTCGTAACCAAAATTTTATTTAGTGGGGTCATTCGATTCATTGTCAAAGATTAAATCGACGCAACACATCACCATTGTTTGTTTAGAGAAATTTGTGGCTACGAGATTGATGACAAATACACTTTTGTTTGCATATATGCTCTTTTAATTTCATTTGGATTCGTGGAAAGAATTTTCAAGTCAATACGATTTTTCTTGGAAGAATGATTATTGACAAGATTTTCTTGGATAGGAGATGAATCTTGACACATTGATTTTTTTCAAAAATTTACATGGTATTAGTGGTTTTATTGGCTTTTTTTTCAAAAAATTTATTCATGGTATTCAAAAAAAAACTTATAAACCAAATTACCTTTATTCATTAAGATTAGGGATGACAAGTTTTTCAAATTAGACCATGTATATCACAACTTTCTTGAAATTGTACCATAATAATAGTCACGAACAATTTTGAACTGAAATTATAATTAGAAACCCTAATCACAAAGAAAATACAAATAAATAAATTATATATAAAAAAAATAGTAAAAAGAAACATCTCACTTGAAGACTTAAAGTCTAACGAATAATGAGTATAAATTTGTGATGTATGAGTATGAGACTAAAAGAATAAACCTCAACCACATGCCAAAGTCACATACTCGCAATGAGAGAGAAGTTACAGAGAGAATAAAGAAATAGAGATGAGACTTAAAAGTGAGAAAAAGACAATATTTGGGAAATATAGCTTGCTGGAAGTATAAAATAAGAGACATATTATATATAAGATCATCACATAGCTTTAGTAATATTTACCCTTAACCTTTAGTTTATTTATTTTTTTAATAGGGTCAACTTCTAAATTC
Source organism: Fagus sylvatica (assembly GCA_907173295.1). Classification (NCBI taxonomy): domain Eukaryota; kingdom Viridiplantae; phylum Streptophyta; class Magnoliopsida; order Fagales; family Fagaceae; genus Fagus; species Fagus sylvatica. The sequence goes on from OU015765.1 coordinate 5,614,332, forward strand.
TCATTGTTTTTATATATAAATACCTATGTTAAAAAGAGAAAAATGATTTCCGTGGAGTCAATTGACCCCACTGAATTGAATGTGGTCCCACCCATGCGTAGGGCTATTGAACATAATAATTATTCAATACGTGTGAGACATATTATAAAAAAAAAAAAGAAAAAAAAAAAAAAGAATATGTATACTTGATATTATTTTGGTGATTGATTTACTTCATGACGTTAAGACTTTATCTCTTATCAACGACTGTCGTGCTTAGTGTGGAGAAGCTTTGTATGAAAGGTAAGCCTTCTTGCTTCCTTGACCTCGACTAGTGAGGGTGAAAAGATACTGGTAGAGACCTAGCTACAAGGTCTAAATTTTCATAGGGGGACTGTGTATTAAAAACAAGAAAAAAAAAAAGCCACATTAGACAGAATCTTGGGATGGTTTTTGACTACATGAAATTTTTAATTTTTTAAATGGGAAGTAGATCAGAAAATAAGATTCGAACTCATAATGACCTCTTTTGATACTAAAGTAAATTATGGATTCTCCCAAAAGTTTAAACGGATAAGAAATAATAAATTTAATCACTCAGGATTTGTTTGGTTGGGTAGAAAATAAGAAGGAAAGAAAGGAAATTGAGGAAAATAGGGAAAAAAACATTGATAGGAACTCATAATCACCTCTTTTGATACTAAAGTAAATTATGGATTCTCTCAAAAGTTTAAACGAATAGGAATTGATAAATTTAATCACTTAGGATTTATTTGGTTGGGTAAAAAATAGGAAGGTAATAAAGGAAAATAGGGAAGAAAACATTGTCTGGTTCGAAATATGTGAGGAAAGAAAACTTGGTGGGGGTCACCTAGTTTTCCACACGGGTCCATAAAAACGAGAGAGAAAAGATGGAGCTTTTGGTATATAGAAGTCAAAAGACTTCTATACCCTAAACTCTTTTTCATGATTTTTTTTTAGTAACAAAGATATAATAATAAATTCATATAAACTACTTTTTCTATCTTTCCATTCATCCATAATTCCAATCAAATACAGATGATGAAAAACATAAATCTTTTCTATTCTTCCACTTTTCTTTCCTTTCATCCAAACAAACCCTTAATTAGTATTCTAACACAATAAATTGTACTAGCCAATGACCTCTGAGTCAAATGCCACTAATTTCTTGATATATCTTACTGTAATTATGTAGAGTTCAAATTCCTCTCTCCCATCTAAAATGTATTAAAAATAATTGTACATCGAGCTTACCATTTAAAAATAAAAAAAATGCACACAACGTGATTTTGCTTTGCTTTCTCTGTCTCTCTCTCTTCCACCCGGTCATTCCCTTCTAGTATAAATAGGCTAGAACCCCTGAGTTCAAACTATAAGGTTCAAGTGCCTCTGAGCTAGAAAAATCAAACTTGTTCACCTTAACAACTACACTTGCTTCCACCCATCAAGGAAGATATCAACTCACCCAAGTACATCTTTATTTAAGCTCTATCATTCCAATCAAACCTCTCTTCACAAATAGAAATAGCAACAACAAAAACAAAAAAAATGGTAGTCCTGTCCAAACCAGCAATTGAACAGTACTCTTATATCAGAAACTATATACCCACCACATTCTGTTCTGCAATTCCAATAATAGACCTCTCAAAACCTGACTCCAACCACCTCATAGTCAAGGCCTGTGAAGAGTTTGGATTCTTCAAGGTCATCAATCATGGAGTCCCACTAGAGTTTATCACCAACTTGGAATCTGAAGCTATCAAATTCTTTTCCTTACCACTCTCACAGAAAGAAAAAGCAGGGCCTCCTACTCCATTGGGATATGGTAACAAAAGTATTGGACTCAACGGTGATATCGGTTGGGTCGAATATCTTCTTTTAACAACCAATCCAGATTCATGTTCTCACAGATTTCTATCAGTTTTTGGAGAAAACCCAGAAAAGTTTCGGTATGAAATACAGATAGTAACAACCAAAAGTTGAATTTGATTCACGTTGTTTTATTTTTATTTTTATTTTTTTATAACATGTAATTTATGTGGTTTTTGTTATTGCAGTTCTGCTTTGCAAGACTATATATTAGCTGTGAGGAAGATGGCTTGTGAGGTTCTTGAATTAATGGCTGATGGATTGAAGATTCAGCCAAGTAATGTGTTCAGTAAGCTTTTAATGGATGAAAAGAGTGACTCTGTTTTCAGGCTCAATCACTACCCTCCATGCCCAGAGCTTCAGGCTTTGAAAGGGAGGAATATGATTGGATTTGGAGAGCACACTGACCCACAAATCATTTCTGTGCTCAGATCCAACAACACATCTGGTCTCCAAATTTCTCTAAGAGATGGGAAGTGGATTTCAGTCCCACCTGATCAGAACTCATTCTTTATTAATGTTGGTGATTCTTTACAGGTACTGCTACAGTTCTAATAAGGATTCAATTCCTAGGATTAGATAGGTGTCTAATTAATTATGGCTTTTGTCAAACTCAGCTTTAGCTTTTATAAGCTACTGGACTTGTTCAAGTTTTGTTTGATTGATTGATTTATTTTTATTTTGGGTTGTCTTTCTAAAAATAGAATACAAAGGTTTATAATTCGTTAGTTTTCTATTTGTGTCATTACTCTCTTAGTCATCAACTAATAAATTTTTATGCGGTAAGTTTAAAACCACAACAAAATTTACAACAATTAAAACGTTAAAAATGATGTCAATTACGATCCCATTTAAAAGTAAAGTCACACTAATTAGAGTTACTGCAACAATTGTAAAATTTGTTGTAACGGTAACATTGTTATTTTTCATGTACATAGGCTACTTATTTGAACTATTTTATCTTCCCAAAAAAAAAGAAAAAAAAAAAGAGCTTTCTACCCATGGTATTATTTAGAGGTAAAAAGTTATGGATAATGGAGCTATATTTAGTTTTCATGTACACCAATACACCATTGTTTTATCTAGCATGGGCTCCGCTTCTTATATCTTATCTTTAACAATGAATTTTTGTTTAATAGGTTTTCTTGGTTTGGTGGATATGCAGGTTATGACTAATGGAAGGTTCCAAAGTGTGAGGCACAGGGTTCTGGCAAACACCTTGAAATCGAGAGTTTCAATGATATATTTTGGTGGACCACCTTTGAGTGAGAAAATAGCTCCATTACCCTCAGTATTGATGAAAGGAGAAAAAAGCTTGTACAAAGAGTTTACTTGGCATGAGTATAAAAAATCTGCTTACAAAACAAGATTGGCAGATAATAGGCTTGAGCACTTTGAGAGAATTGTAGCCTCCTAATGTAAAATAATTAAGTATCACCTTTTTGGGAAAATGATGGTTTTTTAAAACTTAAGATAGGTTTGAAACAGTCGACCGAGTTACTCTCACAAAAAAAAAAAAAGTTGTAGATCAAATTTCCCATAGATGGAATACTTTCACTTTGTATTTAATTTCTTTATTTCTTGCTTTGCTTTGTTTGTTTCCTGTTTCCTCAACAAACTTCATGTAACCACCTTTCTTGTTAATAATACCAGGTTTTTTTTTTTTCTTCCCTAAAATTTTTACTAATACACTATTACCATCATTATTTACCATTGTAAAAATGGTTTCTTTTTTTGCTTAAATATTGTAAAAATAGAATTTACTATGGTATCACTAAGTTATTGCTCATGTAACAGGTTAGCTAAAACGGAAAAGAACTCTTCCACAAGAAGCAAGTGAACATGATTAAATGTGTAACATTAATTTATTGGCTAATTCTATTTGGTCTCAAATGCTATATTTTCGTCAATTTATATAAACGAGCTAGTATCTTGCACGTGTACATAAACAATGTGTCCAAGATGCTTAATTCCTATTAGGAATTTTTTAAAATTTTTTATGAAGTGATAAAATCACGTAGGAAGGTCGTGGTAACGAAGTTAAGAAGAAGGAAATGGTAAAAGACCAACCGCCCTTACAAATTTGTAATACTTTATGATAAAAACCTAGGAACCTAGGAAGTGCATAAATGAAAAATTAAAATTAAAATGGTCCAAATTATGTTGATAGCACGAGGTAAATCACTGTATCGTGTGGGCTCTTCTACCTAGGGACCATTTTCACCGAAACGGCATGCAACAAACCATGGTTTGCACCGCTTCCGATATAAAACCGCGTGTAAAGAACGTGACTTCACATACCGGTTGCTTTCTAAACCTCTTGGCTAAGAACAATACACTTGGGCAAGGAGCATGTGGTAACGAGGCTTCAAACATTGATCTTGGATTTGATGCCAATCCCCCCCTTTTTGAGAGAGAATGTCCGTAGTCATTTTTAGAAATGAAAAAAAAAAAGTTATATTTACAGACCACAATGGTAATTGAATGGTGGGTCTTTTTTTTTTTTTTTTATTAGGAAATACTTCTACTCATTTTTTTCTTTGGACTAAAATACAAATTACATTCTTTAATTTTGGAATCATTTTGATTTTGCTAACTTATGTTTAACATTTTCGATTTTCGTTCCTACATTTTAATTCAAGGCCTTTCGTCTAAGCATTTTGATGCTGTAACCATTTTATTTTATTTTATTTTTTATGAGTAAAAATATATATTAAGAGGAAACCAGAAAACAAAAGCTCAAGGAACCAACACCTTCTAACCATTCAATAACATACTAGATGGAAGGGAAATGATGAGATTGGTTCCCGAGAGAAGATACAAGATAGCCCCATAGGCAAAAAGAAGGGCTACAAATGAGCACAACCAGGAAAGGAGCCAAAGAAAGCAGCAAAGCTACCCCATAACAACCGCCTAAGAAACAACAAAGGAGGCTAAACTCCAAATATATACATAGGAGGCCAGCCATAGAATCACACGGCCAAGCAAATCTAGAAGAATCGACATTTCTGGGATAGAACATCACAAATTCCTAAGGTCGATGCAGAGGTGGGACAAGATCATAAGGAGCCAACCTTTTTCACGAGAACATCCAAGAAGATCAACAGGGCAAGAGGAGTAGCCTGGGGGGGGGGGGGGGGGATTGAATCAAATTGTCCATGGTAGAAATAACTATGCTTTGCAGAAGGATCTAGTGTCTTACAATAGAACTGTAATTTGACTTCAATCTAAAAGGGTTTGGTAGGCTCGGTGCTTGTCTTTGCCCAAATGACTTTAATAACTAAAAATGTAAGCAAGAAAAATAAATTGCAATAAAGTAAATGACAGTAAATGAAACTGATTAATTATGCTAAATCCCAAGGCGAGATCATTATGGCAATCATAATTATACTTGAATTGAACCCTAACAGTGACAAATAGTGCATATTGAGGGCAAAACCTTAAATATGGTAACAAAGGGTCAAATTGAGGTAATTAGTTCATAAAACAAAGTAATATTCACTTAAACTTAGTACATTTTCATGTATTCAACATATCGATCGAAGAAATACTTACAAGCATGTAAACGGATCAATCACAACACACTCTCTCTTTCTAAGTAACTATTCTCTCAAAAGCACTAAAAGCTACAACTCTCACAATTAACAGCTCTCTATTTTTTCAAGAAAAATTCTTAAGAAACAATCTCTTTTGGTCTCTCAAAAGTTCTCTTTGGGTTTGTTTGTGGGGTTTGTTGTGTTCTTTTCTGAATACTTGAGTTTCCTATTTATAGGCTGACTTTAATGGTTATATTTTGCCTTGATTTTCTCTTCAAATCTCACGTAAATAGTTTTTATTGCTTGATAACTGCCTCGATTGTGGCATGTTAGTTAGAATTCCAAGAACATGCTTTGACTCCACAACATGCATAATTTCAATTGCCAGATGTCATCTGTGTGGCTATTGAAGTAAATAAACGCGTGTCTCTCTCTGATTGGTTTACGTGTCAGCTTCTAATTGGTTCTTGTTTTGACCATTCTTCAGTCCACATTTTGGTATTTTATCAGTGCTTTTGCTAGCTCATTCGCCACATCATGATTTTTGAATTTAGTACTAACATATGCCCCTCGCACGTGATTTGGTAAAGATTCTTTACCAAACGTGTGAAAGTTAGTTGTGAAGTACGCTTCACCTTCTTACGGTTATGTCAGCTTTATGAGGCTCTTAAATGAATGAAAGACACTTAAGTAGTCGTTTTGCTGCTCAGTAGTCACTTCACCTTTTCAACTTTCAAACTCTCACCAACCCTCGAGCTTTCTGTTAACCTTTGTTTTCTTTGAGCCTCGATTTCACTTTTCTTCTACTCCAATGGCGAAATCTTCTACTTAAACCAGCAACCTTTGTGACCAGGCTATTCGTATCATCGAGGAATTTCTTGTTGATCAGAATATTAGGGATATCTTAGTCCCTCTTAGGGAGAGACAATCTTCCTCTTCATCTACCTCCACTTCCTCGATCCCTAAGTTTGGCTTAGGTCCTAATTTTAGGGCTTATCCTGAGAATCTTGCCCCCATTTTTCCTTTCCACCCTCATTTTGCCTCTCCTTATCAAAGAAAACAAATGAAATGGGAGAATGGGATAGCTTTACTACCTTGGTGACTTGGTATAAGGTCCATGAGCATTGGTCAGCCTGGGTAACGAGGTTGTCTCCTTCTATGCTTGACAAATGGAGGAAGTTGGGTATTAACGAAGCAATCCATACTTCAAAGTTCGAGCTTCCAATGAATCCAAATTTGTTGACGGCTTTGATACTGTTCTGGTCTCCAGTGACCAATACTTTTTCTTTCCCTAAGGAGTATATGACACCAGCCGTGGCTGATGTTTTTGCTTTAACTTGCCTACCCCTTGTGGGCGCGTCTGTTCACATTCAAATGGCCTATGGAAAAGGCCCTGAGGAGGATATTCTTATAGGTGTGAACCTTAACTATGTTCCTTTTATCAAGAGCATGAAAGGTGCATCAAGTTCGCGTGTTACTTACCTAGAGAAGTGTTGCTTCTACCTTTTGTGGATATGCAGATTTTTGGCCTGCACCTCCTCCAAATGCGTCATATAAAATTATCTTCCAATTGCTAGAGCTCTAACGAATGGTGTTTGAATGGACCTAAGCTCATTTGTCTTAGGTGAGCTATATCGAGCTATGTTCTTGTTCAGCACCGATCCGAAGTAGTCCCATGGTGGACCTTTGTGGCTCATGCAAGATGTGGGCTTATTCATACTTTCCAAGCATCACTCTTGAACTTCACCCACCAAAGAGCCACGGTCTTATGGGGAAGCTTGGATGCACGCCAAGTATCTTGGAGAAGTCCTTAGCTTTCCTACTTTCTTCAACCTTTTCAGCAACCCTTCGAGGTAGCGGTTGCCTGAATATTTTATGCCTTTTAAGGCTAAAAAGTATGGCTCTGAAGATTTTAAGGGCATCTCAAACCAAGGCTTCTTTAGGTGAGATGCTGCATGGGGTGCCTGCCTCCAATCGAGGGAATTGGTAGTAATGAAGGCATCCAATGCTGCGGTGGAAGCTTACTATCCCTCGCTCATGGCGAGGAAATTTGGGTTGGTCCAACTATTGCTAGTTCCTCCAACTTGGACCAAGAATACTAATTGGAGCGCGAGGGTCTCAATTTCCAAGGACGAGGCCCAACGAGTGAGTAATCTGGCCAAGAAATGATCTTGAGCTTCAAGTTCATTCCTTTTTCTGATCATCCAGTGTCATCTCCATCATTTCAAACTTTGTGGGAAGCCTACATGGCTAATTTTAATAATGAAGATCACCTGATCGAGGCCATTCAAGGTTGCTGCCCTGCGTTTTTGTTGCGCTAACTTTCAGGTATCTTTCTCTCTTTTGTTATGTTGATGTTGTATGATTTTGTTGTTTTAGTTTCGTATCTTATTGCCATTGTCCTTTTTTTCAGGTGCTGGCATGGAGCATATAACCAGTTATATGGCTCCAACACCTCTTCAACAGGTTTCTTCTACTGGGAAGAAACTAATTGGGTGTGGTGATTCTTCTTCTCAGAAACATATTGTTGACAAAGTAAGTTTTGACCCTCTCATCAGTCTAATTGATGTAGCTACTGATAGGGTTAATGAGAGTACTACTCAACTTGCTGAAATGGCATATAATCTGAGAAACAAACTAATGGTCTCTTGTCAGGCAAGCTTAACTTAAGATGCAGCCTTTTTGAAGGCCAAAGAAGCCTTAACTCTGCAGGCTCTTGTTCCTCAGCTGCCAGCAACTTCTGAGCAAGGGATTCGTACTTCAATCATGGGGAAGACCCATGAGGTTGAAAAAGTCGACCCTATTGCTATTGCTATTTCTACCAAGGTCACTAAGCCTTCTGACAAGAAGCAGAATGTCAAAACTTATATCAAGAAGCATAGAACTATCGAGGTATTATCTGATTCTCCTAGTCGAGAAGATGCCTTGATCGTAGATACTGTGGCCTTGGTGGGTGACCCTGAGGATCAGGCCACTCTGACCTCTTTAATAAGAGAAGTTAAGCGTTAGAGGCAAATACAAGCTGAGTTGGTTGAGGCCTAACTTGTATTGGAGGAGGAGGATCGACAGATAACCATGGATCATGATGAAGCTATGCAGTTTTTTGCTGTTGTCGAAGCCGAAACTAGGGAGGAGGAGGCTGAGAGAAAGAGGTTAGAAGTTGAGGAAAAGGAGAGAAGGATGGCTGAGAGGGCTGAGGAGGAGAGGATTGCTGAGATAGGGAGGAGGATTGACATGAAAAAGAAGGAAAAGGCTGCCAGGGAGGAGGTGGAGAGGAAGAGGAGGGAGAAGAATGAAAAATGAAAGGCTGTTAGGGAGAAGGTGGAGAGGAAGAGGAGGGAGGGAGAGAGGAGGAAGAAAGTGTTGCCAAGGAGAAGGTGGAAAGGCAAAAAGCACAGGAGGTGCTTAAAGAAAAAAGAAGAATGGAGTTTGTTGAGAGAGTAAAGAAGAAACATGAAGAAGAAGCCAGGCAACAAGATATTGAAGCTAAGGCTTCGATGGACTATGTGGCAGCTAGTTCTTCTTCTGTTGAGGCTACTTAAAGTGGTATTGTGACACCTACCACTCATTCAAGCAGTGTAAGTTTTGTCTTTTCTTTATGTCTTGATTCTTATACCATATTTCAGCTGGTATACTTGTGTTTTTCCTTTTTCAGGCTTTATCTTCTCTTGAAGGTTTGCCTTCTTCTCTTCATGTTGAAGATATGGGAGACGTTGACAAGCTTCTTAAAGATATTTCTTTGACTCTCAAGAAGTTCCAAACTCCTACTAAATCAATCTCCTCCATCATTTCTTCATAGCCAACCATGGAGCAACTCCAAGCAGCAATTCAACAATTGAGCAATTGAAGGAGCTTTTGAAGCAATTTGCAGGTGTTGTTCTTCTTGATACTGGTTTGGTGGACCATTTCAAACATAGCGAGGTTCCTTATAGCCAGTCCCTCTCCACTTGGTGAGAGTGGTAGGGCTCTTCTAGGGCTGTTTGTATAGAACTTTGATGGTACTATCTTCAACCTTCAAGCAGCTCGAGAGAAAAGGAATCAATCTATGAATCACGGAGAAGAATATAAGCAGGAAGTTTTTTAGCTACAAACCCATTAACTCAGTCTTCAAGCAAAGGCGACAGAATTGAAAGCGATTGATCAAAAGGTGAAATCTCTTGAAGCTGAGCTCCAATCCTAGAAGCTTAAGAGATCTCAAAAATGTTTAGAGCTTCAATCTGTCCATATCGAAGGTAAAGGTCTAATCGAAGGAGTGGAGTCGATTTCTAAGTCTAAGCATGACTTGCAGATTCTTCAATTAGAGATTGATAACCTTGAGATGTTACCTTTGATGAGTTGGTTTGGTCTACTTGCTGCTTTTAAGGAGTTGTAATAAGGTTTTTTCTTCCTTTTTATCATCCTTTTTGTTGAACAAACTTTGAATCGCCGGTTTTTGGAAATTATTTTTGTATATTTGTTTTGTAATTCAAGCTTTGTAAAAGCCTTAAATATATTTTGTTTGATCTCAAAATCTTTTATGTTGAGAAACCATTTCATTAAAACTTGGCTTGTATGGTTTGAGGTATTTTCCATTTATTGATCTAATATGTTCCTCTCCAATAACATGCATTAACTTATACGCATTTCCATCAAACAGTTGACTGACCAAATAAGGTCCTTCCCAATTAGGTGACCATTTTCCTAAGTATGGATCTTTGGTCCCTGGAGGTAGAATTGATAAAGTCAAACACCAAGAGCTTGCTAAAACTTAGGAGAATTATTCTTGGTTTAGAAATACTTTAGGAGTATCACATATTTCCTTATTTATCTATGTAACAGCTATGTAACGGCTCTTTTCTACCTTTTAGGAGTGTGCATGATTCACTCCTAAATTCTAGCTATTTGTTATATTGTAATCTCTCTATAAATGAAACGTTAGTTGACAAAGCTTCACACGTTTTGTGTGCAAGCCAATTCACCTATACCATAACTCTAAACCAAGAAATTCTTCATGGTATCAGAGCCCTAAGCTCTAAATATTCAAACGTGAATGACCTCCTCCTCAACGTCGTTCTCTCTCTTTGCCACAAATCTCCACAACCTAATCACCATCGTTTTAGTCAAGCTAAAAGCTACAAACTGCCTCATATGGCGGATGCAGATCTTCCCATTGATTCAAAGCCTATAGCTTTTGAATCATTTAACAGATGATGCACTTGCACCAACAATTTTAAAGGAATCTGGAGAATCAATTTCAAACCCAAAGTTTGATGAGTGGATGAAAATTGACCTGCTGCTTCGAAGTTGGATCACAGGCACACTTTCAGAAGAAGCTCTCGGAATTGTGGTTGGGATGACAACTGCACATGAAATATGGACAAGTCTAGAAGCTGCATATCTTCAAGCAACCAAGGAATGTGAGATACAACTCAAAAGGCAGCTTCAGATGCCTAAGAAGGTTGGAATCTCACTAGTAGATTACTTGATGCAATTCAGGTGTGACAGTCTTACAACAATATAGAAACCAATTTCTGATGAAGACAAAACAGTCCAATTATCTCATTGTTTGGGCAAAACATATGAAGTATTCAACGCTACTATGTTGTCCAAACCCCTCTTTCCTACATTTAATCAATTTGTCACAGCCTTACAAGGGTATGATATACGCACTTAAGGGAACCACACTGAAGAAAAAGAAGAAATAAATCAAAATATGGCCTTCTTTGCCCAACGCAGCAGAGGACGAGGAAGATCCTATAGCCGTGGTTGCAACAATGGACATTTTTTTCTCTTCTCAAGGACGTGGCTTTGCTCTAGCAAATTTTTCTCCACACTCCTCTGGCCTTGGAAATAATTCATACTCAAATCACATGGACCAGTTCAGTCCACATGACAACCGTAGTGGAGCACAATCAAAAGAAGGGAATTTTCAAGCAAATCCAAATCAGCAACATCAAAAGCCTCCAACCCGATGTCAAATATGCGATCAGTATGGACATGCAGCCTCAAAGTGTTGGTACAGGTATGATTATTCTCATGACCCTAATAATCAGTTGTCTCAAGCCCTTGTCTCCACTACTCTGTTAGATACACAAGACCATGATCTAAATTGGTATACTAATACTGGAGCAACGTCCCACATGACTTATGATAAAGGTAACCTTTGGCACTCTTCCATTTATCATGGTAATAATCATGTTGTTGTTGGCAATGGGACACGCTTAAAAATCTCTCATATAGGTTGTCGACACTGGCGGAAAAATTCTATCTTCTTTTTATTATTTTTCCTAGATACCGACCCCCATTTGGCGTGTGTGTGTGTGATCTCTATCTCTTTTCCGTTTCGAGATATGAGTGTGTGTGTGTGTGGGAACTTGTGTACGTGTGTGCGTGTGTGCACAAATTTGGAGTCGCCACCAACCATGGGAAATTTAAGGTGTGGTTGGGCACCTATGTCTAATAGATTTTATCTTGTTTAGACATTTACAACAAAAATGGTCTTGAACCAGAGATGGGTTCGGGGGTTTGCTTATGCGTGGGGAAGGTGTTAGGCACCCCACGACATCCGTTAAGAAACGGTTACCTCCTTTCTAGTGTTTTCTTTTATTTGCTAAGCCTAGGTTGTTGGTTTTAGTTATGTACAAATGTCCCAAATTTGGTCGAGCAATATACCAAGAATGGCAAATGCAGTTTAACCTCATTTGGTTTTAATTAGACTCTTTATTTCACCGTCCCTTTATTTTTGTATCTTTTAAATTTCCGGGCATTTCGGTGGTAGGACATACTTGAAATCCTAACACCTAGTGCCGGGACAAACAATTAATGTTTTTTAGTGCCATATTCGGGATCTCTTTACCCTTGATTTCCAAGGATAAAGCGGTCCGTCAAATGGCGGGGTTTTGGATGATTAATTCACACTTTGGGGAATTTTAGACCATGATCCTATGGGAGTTAGAACGCGTAGAATCCATTACACGAAAGCACGTACCAGCCATGCCCCCATGTAAAGGACTCATACCATAGTGTCCAAAAGCCAGGGCGAGCCGTAGCCCTTGGATCGCACCAATTTCGTTTCTAACGCCCACATTACCATGTTTACTCTTTTTAAAGTTTTCATGGCAAAGTGTATTTTAGTCACATTTTTATATCAAAGCGATAAACACTCAAACAAGTAATCACGGCATGTTCGCAGCACATAAATTACAAGAACGAGTATGAAGACGAATAAAATGTTCAAACGAGTAATCACGGCATGTTCGCAGCACATAAATCACAAGAATGAACATGATATCAAAATGGTAAAACATTCAAAGAAATGATCACGGCATGTTCGCAGCACATAAATCACAAGAATGAATGAGTACGGAATGATCACGGCATGTTTGCAGCACATAAATCATAAGAAGTTCAAATGAGTAATCACGGCATGTTCGTAGTGCATAAATTACTAAGATGACAAGTATGGGATGATCATGGTATGTTAGCAGCATATCAATGAATGCAACACTTAATCGAAATGTATTTCATGAGAACTTTCAGGGAAAGGGTCAGGACCTCGTGGGGTCGGGATTCGATGCTATTGAAAGACTTGCTCGAATCTCGACCCTACCATAGGATTTACATGAATAAAACAAGGCAATCCAAAAAGAGGGTTTCAAGGCCTTTTCGGGCTTACACGAAGGGTTAGTGCTATTGAAAGACTTACCTAAACCTTCGATGCCAAATAGGACTTATATGATGAAAATCATTTTTGAAAAGTATGTTTGCAATTTATGGGTCCAACGCCTCATGGATTTGCATGGGGTTTAGTGCTATTGAAAGACTTACCTAAAACCACCAATACCGTTTGGTATTTTCATGCCCAAAATCAAAGGGGAAATATGAACAATATTTACAACAACGTAGTAAATAATGTAAATAACGGGGTTTGAAAAAGAGTGTTTTTGTGGGTCCAAGGCCGTATGGATTTACATGGGGTTTAGTGCTATTGAAAGACTTGCCTAAAACCACCAATACCGTTCGGTATTTTCATGCCCAAATCAAAATAATGATGGATAAATCATGTTTACAACATAGTAAAATGATGAAATAATGGCAATAAATTTAGAGCATAATGGGAAGCAATAAATTAATGGAATTTAAAACAAGGGAATTTTGTGGGTCCAATGCCTATGGGATTACGTGGTGGTTAATAGCCTCTTTGAGGTCTTACATAGTCCACCACGACCAATCGGGATTATCACGCCCCAAATCACAAAGAGAAAGGGAGAAAATGACAATATTTACAAACACGTAGTAAATGTAAATAAAGCGGTAAATGACATTATTTAATGGGGGATTTTTAATGGGTCCAATGCCTATGGGATTACATGGTGGTTAAAGCCTCATTGAGGTCTTACATAGTCCACCACGACCAATCGGGATTATCACGCCCAAATCATAAAGGGCAAAATGGGGGATATTCACAACATAATATGCACGACGTAGTAAATGTAAACAAAGCGATAAATGACATTATTTACACATGGGGATGTATTTTTCGGGTCAAATACCTCGTAGACTAACATGGTTGTTACGGCCTCGTTAGAGGTCTTACGCACTCCACCAAAGCTACTCAATATTTGCCGTACTGAAATACGGGGAAAGGGATAATCACAATATAATATTCACAAGTATAAAGCACTAAATATATTTAAAGCATTGCGGAAAGCTATAAACGTATTTAAAGCAAATATGGAAAGCAATAAATGAATCTTAAAGCATAAAAGCGATAAATGAACTTAAAGCAAGCATATAAAACTAGACATGAACTTAAAGAACATAAATGAACATTTAATGAACTAAAAGTGCATAAATAAAGCAATAATGAACTAAAAATCATAAATAAGGGTGGATCCTTGTGAATCCCTTCCCATTTTAGGGATCATCACTAGTCACCTCCACCCAAAAGAAAAGAAAAGAGAGAGAGGAGAGAGGAGAGAGAAAGAGCTTAGAGAGAGAGAGTACCTAGAGAGGAGTCTCTCCCTCTAAAAACTACCCAAAACCTCTTCTAAAACCCCCTAAGACCCTTATTTTTGCCTATTCTAACGCTCAAGGTGCCTAGAGCCCGAGCAAAAATTGTGTGCAAATGAGGGGGGGAGGGCTGGTTTTATAGGGGGCGTGCACGCCGGGCGCGCGATCATCGCGCGCGGCGCGTGATGATGGCGCGCCTCGCGTGCACCTGCCACGTGGCGGTCTTATCCTTCCACGCCAGCCCCCCACCTGATCCTCCTTGATTTTCGCGCGCGTACCCTTTTTTGATCCGATTTTCGGGGGCAGTTTTGGAGGTCTTCTGGAACTCAAAATGGCTCATGCAGCATATCTCCGGAAAGCTCTCGACGTCTTCTTTCCAACGGTATAAAGTTTGTGCGAATCGGAGTTCGAACGAGAGAGTTATGGCTCCCGGAAGTCGGGGTGCCGGAGCTGTTTTTGTGTGTTCTTCCGGCAAAGATTCCGGTCAGACGGGGGATGTTCTTGGCGAACCGAGAGTTCCACGTCGTAGCCGGAGTCGTTATCTTTCCAACGCACCCGGGCTCGCGGATCAACTTGTTGCGAGTCGGAAAGACTCTGCGCGCGAAGGCGGCTGTCCGGGAGGAAAAACGCGTTTTACTCCCAGCGCGTTTTTTCTCAAATCTTGTCCCAGTTCGCGTGCGTATTTGACCTAGTTCCCGATGTCGGATTTCGACGTTCTTGGTACCGTCGGAAAGCTTGCGCTGCCTAATTTTGCAAGGTTCCGGATTCGCGGGAATCCGAGCTTGGGCTTGTGAGATATGGTCCCGCGAACAGAGGCCACCGGGGTGTTTTTGGTCCGTTGGAGGACATTTTTCCGATCGGGATTCCGGCTAGACCCGGTAAATTCTTGGCGATCCGAGAGTTCCACGTCGTGCATGAATGTGTCTTCTTTCCAACATGCCTGGGCTTGCGGATCAACTTGTTGCGAGTCAGGAAGACTCTGCGCGCAAGCGTGGCAACGTCGGTGGGAAAATTCCGGAATTTTCAGCACAGCCTTATTTCGTCGGCCTGTTTTCACGTGCGTGGTAGACGTAGCTCCCGATGTCGGATTTCGACGATCTTGGTATCGTCGGAAAGCTTGCGCTACCTACTTTTCAACGGTACAGGCCTTGCACAGAGGCGAGCTTGGGTTCGCAAGATATGATCTTGCGAACGGAGGCCGTTGGAATGTTCCTTATGCCAAGGGGTCATCTTCTGATTGAGATTCCGGTCTGACCGGAGGAGCTCTTGACGATCCGAAAGTTGCACATCGTAGCTGAAGTGACCCTCTTGCATAAGGGATCTTGGCTCGCGGACCAAGTTGCAGCGGGTCGGAGAGAATCTTTCGCGCAAACGCTGCCTCCCAAATAGGCTGTTTTAGTCAACAACACTTAGCAAAATTTGGCTAAGTGTTGGACCGTTTTTTCACAGTTTTGACCATAACTCCCTCGTTTCTCGTCCGTTTTTGGCCCGTAAAGCGCCGAATCGAAGCTCTCATTGTACTCTTCAGAATGGTCAAGGGAGCGGTCAGTTCGATTCAGCTTTTGGTCTGGTCAACGGTTTGGTCAAACCTTCGGTCAAACTTGGTCAACCTTGGTCAAACTTGGTCAAACTTGGTCAAACTTCTCCAAACTCTGGGAAATGTATCCTGGGTCGCGTTTCGAGGGTTTTCGGGCATAGTGGGCCCCCGTTGGGTCAGAAACGGCTTGGTCAACCCTTGGTCAAACTTGGTCAACCCTGGTCAAACCTGGTCAACCCTAGTCAAACTTGGTCAAACTTCGGGAAATGTGTCCCAGACCTTCTTCTTGGGGTTATTTGATGTGGCGAGCCCTCGTTGGATAAGGCCGGCTTGGTTCGGGCTGTCTCGTTTTACGTGCCGACACCCGAGAAAATCCCGTGGGTAAAAATGGGGTTATGACAGTTGCCCCTTCTTTGTTTGGCGTTTCTTGGCACAAGGAACGTCGGACAAAGAATAAATGACTCGATTTTTTGCCCGCTCGGATTTTCTCGGTTTCCGTGCTTGGTTACGGTTGCCACGTAGCTCATCTCGGTTTACGTGCCAGTCCTTCCGGGGTCCAAATGGACATTCCGAGGGTTGGGAAGGATCGGACGAGGTGCGAGGTGGCAGTTCGTGGCTCGAAAGGTCCGTTTGGCGCGGAGGTGGAGACCGGCGCGTGATCATCACGCGCTGCGCGTGATGATGGCGCGCGCGGCCCCACTTTAAAACGCGCCGCGCGCCCTTTCGTTCTCATTTCGTCCCTTTTTCTCCCTTTTCGCTCTCTGGACCCCACTTCGCCTTCTCTGCTCTTTTACTCATATCTTGCTATCCGGGACTCCGATTGACGCGCCGTTTTCGCCTACGCGCTCCACGAGTAAGCATCTTCCCATCCCCACCATTTATTTCAGCTTTAAACGGTCGAAATGTGCTGATATGGTTCATTCTCTTTTTTGTGTCTTTTGGTCTTTTTCTCATGATCCAGGACTCCGATTGACGATCAGTTTTCGCCTACGCGTCCTACAGGTAAGCACCTTTCCATCCCCACCCTTCTTTTCAGTTTTGAACGGTCGGATTATTTGCTTCCTTTTTTATGTCTTATGCTTTTTCCTTGTGCACTTCTGCTTTTATTTCCTTTTGTTTAACATGTCATTGTATGTTTTGGGATGCATTACATACTTAGCAAACATGTTAGTGCACAAAAATTGCATTTTATGTATATGAATGTGTGCATGTACAAATGAGCCTTCGTAGACACACATGCACACACACATGTGTTTGGAAACACATGAGATGAGAGATATGAATTTTTTTTGAGACACAATATTTGTTGTGATGCTTGTGTATTTTTTTTGGGGGGGGCACTATGTTGTGCATTTATTGCTTTTGGGTTGAGTTGCCACGCACGCATTTTTTTATGGGACATATTTTGAAAATTATGGGTTGGGTTTAGGACTTGCCTTATTTAGACTTGGGGCCCGAGTGGGTCCCGTAATGAAGAGGAATTTGACTTGGTTTGGTAATCTTTCCAAACCTTTCATGCAAAGTTGAAATTTGTTTTGATTTGGCTTGGGTGACCACCCAAGTCTCAAACCGGGAATGATTCGGCCTGAGTGACTACTCAGGTCTTGAATCGGGGATGATTTGGCTTGGGTGACCACCCAAGTCTCAAATCGTGGATGATTTGGCTTAGGTGTCCACCCAAGTCTCAAACTGGGAATGATTCGGCCTGAGTGACTACTCAGGTCTTGAATCGGGGATGATTTGGCTTGGGTGACCACCCAAGTCTCAAATCGGGAATGATTCGGCCTGAGTGACTACTCAGGTCTTGAATCGGGGATGATTTGGCTTGGGTGACCACCCAAGTCTCAAATCGGGGATGATTCGGCCTGAGTGACTACTCAGGTCTCGAATCGGGGATGATTTGGCTTGGGCGACCACCCAAGTCTCAAATCGGGGATGATTCGGCTTGAATGACTACTCAGGTCTCGAATCGGGGATGATTTGGCTTGGGTGACCACCCAAGTCTCAAATCGGATAACTGTGATTTGTCATTTCGTCAAAATCATAATTTAGTAATTAGACCCGTTTTGAAAATTCATCCAAACGGTCAAAAGGGAAATTGTCTCTTTGATTGTCTCTTTTTTTTTTGCATAATTTTGACCATTGTATGTTTCCTATGTCTTTGCGAATGAGATATACCTGGTTTTTCTGACTCTTGGATTGCTTTGTTGTGCTCTTTGCAGATGTCAGGTCAGGGTAGTGGTAGTGGGGGCCTGCGCCGGTCTGATCGCCTTGCGAAGGGCAAGGCTGCGCTTTACGAGCCTGAGAGTCCTCCTGATACCGATGACGAGTACGACGCCATGGAGGATGTACATACTCGTGTTGATGCTTCTATTGCCAGGAACCTGCAGGAAGAGCTTGATGCCGAGGCTGCTGGTTTGACTTCTAGTGCTGCTCGGCCTTCTTCCCGGCCTGGTATTACTATTGGCCGCAGTGCTAGGCCCTCTGGTGCGCCTCGCCAGCCTGCTGCGGCACCGACAGCTGCGGCACCGACAGCTGCGGCACCGACAGCTGCTCCTCCTGCCAGATCGAAGAGGCAGAGATCTGACCGCGCTCCTCTTTCTGCGGATCCTATACCAGAGGATTATGCTGCACCGGGGTTCAGATATCCTCCCCATGGTGGCATTCGACCGCGCTATCCCGTCACCACTCCGGTGGCAGATACGCCACTCCTGACGGGCCTCCATGGCCATCCCTCATCTTCGGTCTGTCGTTGTGAGGTATTTGTGTATTGACACTCTTCTCTGTCTTGCTTTTTCGCATTCTTTCGTACTGACGCTTTTCTTTCTGACTTTGTGCAGGATCCTCCCGCTAGCATTGGTCGGGGTGGATGGTCCGAGTTTTGTCAGCTTCTGGAGATTACTCGTCCAGAGTATAGAGATTTTCTAGTGGAGTTGGGCTTCGGTCCCTTCCTTAGCATCCGCTACGTTCATGTGTGGCACCCCTTGGTGAGGTGCTGGGTGGAGAGGTTCTTCCATCACACGGGGACTATCCATCTTAGCACCTGCGAGATGGGGGTGCTTCCCGTCGACTGGAGCGCCATTCTGGGCGATCGCTTTGGGGGTAGGATTCCTCCTAGCGACCCTGTGTCCGATTTCGAGGCCCTGGAGATCCTAGGCATCGATGATCCGGCCGCTATTGTGGGTAAGAAGCTTTTCTATTTGAGGATCAGTTATCTGAGGGATCTCCTGGTGAGGGAGATAGAGGAGCCTCCTACGGAGTTGCGATATCGCCAGTGGACTGCCTATTTCATCTTCAGTTGCTTCCTCGGGAATGACAAGTCTACCATTCCTACACCCATTGTCGGCATGTTCCGAGATATTGATGATCTGAGGGATTATGACTGGGGAGTACTGACGTACGGGTTTTACATCCGGGGCTTGTGCCGCTTCTCCCGTCGACAGACTGCCAGTTTTCTCAGCTTCTGGCAGTTCACTCTCTTCTGGGCATTCGAGCATTTCGCAGTATTCGCTCCCTAGCAGACTTCCAGCGGCTCTTGATTCTGTATTTCCTCTTGCTAGGCGATGGGACTCGGCTTGGATCCAGCGATTGATCGTCCGTACACTTACGGAGTGCCATACGACGGTGGATTGCATTAGGGATGCTGACATCGTCTTTCAGCCTTACTCCACACTCTTGCTTGAGCGTCCTGAGGTATTCAGGGCTGTGGAGCTATCTCGTCTGCGGATATGGATCCGATCTCCGAGGTCTTGGGAGCTCTTGATGGGCGAGAGGTCCTTACGGCAGCTGGGTGGTGAGGCCCTTGTCCCCGTGGATCCTCCTCAGCTGATGACCATCGAGGATTACATCCCACGTGCCCCGAGTGATTCTTATGTAGAGGGTGTTGAGGTCTATCCAGATCTGATTCGGGCCGACGTGCCATACCGGGAGTGGTTTGAGCAGGTCTCCTTGGGGCCCTTGATGTCCCTTCACGAGGTCGAGGGTGGCCGGGTTATGGGTGGATCGGCCATGGACAACCATCTTTTTCAGTCTTCTGGGGAGATTGAGAGGCTTGAGAACGAGATACTGCGTCTTCAGCTCGAGTTGTCGGTCAGTGAGGACCGTCATGCAGCTGATATGGATCGAGTGTAGGGGGAGATGGCTCGCATGCAGATGGAGGCGACTCAGCGCGATGGAGCGATGGCCCAGATGCAGGCGGACTTGGTCCAGAGGCAGAGGGATTTGGATTCCCGAGACGCGGAGGTGGCTCGTTTTGCTGCCGACCTGTATACGGAGATTAGAGGAGCAGCTTCAGGGTATGGGCATTACTCCTGTTACTGGAGCTGGCTCATCCGGTTTCGGTCAGACTTCTACTACGCCACCTCCTGATCCCGTTTCTCGAGACTGGTTCTTCGACGACTCTCCTTCCACATGATGTATTTTCTTTCTTTTTCTTTTGTTTCCTTTTGGGGCCTTGTATTTTGGCCGGCCATTTTGTATAGACATGGGATGTACAGACATTGATTATTGTATATATGACATTCGTGGTTTATGGGCAGTATTTATGGTTATGTATTTATGGCTATGTGTATGGGTGTGTTTATTGACATGTATTTACGGATTTGGGTTTCTGGATTTGTATTTATGGCTATGTGTTTAGGGCTATGTGTATGGATGTGTTTGGGTATGTGTTTGGATGTGTTTGGGTATGTGTTTGGATGTGTTTGGGTATGTGTATGGATGTGTGTATGGCTATCGGGTCTCGATCCTCCGCGAGGCCCGGTTCAACGAATATCGGGGTTTACTTCTCCTCGGGGCCCGTTTCCATCATCATTGGGACTTACTCTTCCACGAGACCCGTTTCAACAAATTTTGGGTCCTACTCCTCCACGAGGCCCATTTCGACAAATTTTGGGTCTTACTCCTTCATGAGGCCCATTTCAACAAATTTTTGGGTCTTACTCCTTCATGAGGCCCATTTCAGCAGATTTTGGGTCTTACTCCTTCACGAGGCCCATTTAAGCAATTTTGGGACTTACTCCTCCACGAGGCCCATTTCAGCAATTTTTAGGACTTACTCCTCCACGAGGCCCATTTCAGCAATTTTGGGACTTACTCCTCCACGAGGCCCATTTCAGCAATTTTGGGACTTACTCCTCCACGAGACCCATTTCAGCAATTTTTGGGACTTACTCCTCCACGAGGCCCATTTCCGCAATTTTTGGGACTTACTCCTCCGCGAGGCCCATTTCAGCAATTTTGGGACTTACTCCTCCACGAGGCCCATTTCCGCAATTTTTGGGGCTTACTCCTCCACGAGGCCCATTTCCGCAATTTTTGGGACTTACTCCTCCACGAGGCCCATTTCAGCAATTTTGGGACTTACTCCTCCACGAGGCCCATTTCAGCAAATTTTGGGACTTACTCCTCCACGAGGCCCATTTCAGCAATTTTTGGGACTTACTCCTCCACGAGGCCCATTTCCGCAATTTTTGGGACTTACTCCTCCACGAGGCCCATTTCAGAAATTTTGGGACTTACTCCTCCACGAGGCCCATTTCCGCAATTTTTGGGGCTTACTCCTCCACGAGGCCCATTTCCGCAATTTTTGGGACTTACTCCTCCACGAGGCCCATTTCAGCAATTTTGGGACTTACTCCTCCACGAGGCCCATTTCAGCAATTTCCTTTGAATTTTTCCACTTTTCCTCCGTCGAAAATGGAAAAATTTCCGTCGAATAAAAGCTTCTTGAAGATAGAAAAATTTGCCCCAGTGTAGAGCGATGTATGCCGATGTGGAATTCCGGATTTCTTCTTCTGTCTTCCTTGCACCGGACTGTGATAGCTTCTTGAGGGCCGGACTACTTCCTTTTGAAATTTTTCAAAAACCTTTTTGAAAAATTTTGCCCCAGCGTACCATGGGATTCGCCTGTGCGACATTTTCGGGTCATCTTTACATTTCTCGATTTCTGGGTCGAGCTAGGGTTTCGGGGCCGGTTCTTGACCTTCAAGCCTGGTTCTCGGCTCTTGGGCCACCCTGCTGGTGGAAGATAGATCCTGATCACGTTGTATCAAACGCCTCCTTATAAGATCGTCTCTGATTCAATTTTTTGACCTCCGGGCCGATTTTAGGGTTTCGGGTCGATCCCCGGTTGTCGGGTCGGAATCTTCGATCACCGGGCCGCCCAAGACTTTCCCATAGGTGACTTCTTGCGAAATGGCCCTTATATAGTGCAAAACGGGCCTCTGGGAGTGAGTGAAAAGGGTCAAATCCGCGTGGTATGGGAAAAAGAGCCGTTGGGATTCCCAACGGGACTGGCGCGTGATCATCACGCGCCAGTTTGTCTTTTTAAGCCTTCGAGCTCTCTTCGAACCATCAGCCATTTTTTGAGTTCTTCTCTCCTTTCTTCACTAAAATCTCTCGGTTTTCTCCGTTTTTGAGTCTTTTGAGGCCATGGCTTCCTCAAGTAATGGTCCCGACTCCTTGGTGACGTTTCGCTTCCACGATTTCCGCGTTGAGTGGATGAGACATTAGTGGACTCTTCTTGGAGAGGATGACCATGCCGACATCGTGGGAGTCTTTGGCAAGTTTCCCTTTCTCATGTAGCTACGAGTTGACCGCGGCTTGCTCGAGGCTCTTGCTTCCTTCTGGGATCCGACCCATTGTTGTTTTTCCATCGGGGAGGTGGATCTTGTTCCCACCTTGGAGGAGTATGCTGGGCTTCTTCAGCTGGACAGCCCTTTTAGTGAGACGCCTGTCATACCCATTCGGAGTCCTCGGTCGAACCGAGTCTTGGAGAAGTACTTGGGTTTGACTTCGGCAGTCTTGCGTCCCGAGATCATCCGGCCAGAGGAGACTTGGCGGAAAGCCAACATCTCTTTGGATTTGCTGACGAGGTACTTCTCTCGGAGCGACTTTCCGGTGGAGCTTGCTAGGGACTTCATTGTAGGCAAGAAGGGATGGAAGAAGTTCCGAATCAATGCCTTCAAGATCGCCTTTGCAGGTATTTTCCTCTTTCCTACTTCCGCTGGTAAGATAGATTTCGGTGTTATTCCTTTGGTATTTAGCGAGGGTAGGTCTATCGTCCCTGCCATATTGTGCGAGACCGTGCGGTCTTTGTCTTTCTGCAGGCGACAGGGAGAGGGGGTCCCGATGTTCTGCACACAGCTCCTCCAGCTTTGGTTCTGCAGTCACCTGCAACATTTCTACCGCCTCCAGACCCCTTACCACTTTGAGAGGTACACGGTGAAACAGACCGTTAAGATAGCACTTCCCTTCACCGGCAACAGTCGTGACTGGGCGTTATACCTCCTTGACTTGCCCTTGGGTGAATGGTCTTGGAAGGTCACCTGGGGGCCAGCAGTGTGGAGGCCCTGGACTCATTGTGCTCTCTTCGATGGAGTGCCCCTTCTTGGGGTGTGGGGTTGTACAGGCTACTATCCCAGCCTTTCTCTTCGTCAGTTTGGCGGTGTTCAGTACCCACCTCGTCTAGGTGATTTGGATGCGGTGACTTTCGATTACATTCCTAGTGAGGATATGTGGAGGCTCCTTCTCAGGATCGAGGATATCTGGGGAGGCCATCTTTCAGACATAGTCCTTATCGAGGAGGGCTCGCCCGGAGATAGCTCTGTCACTTCTGATTTTGTCGAGTGGAGGGAGGGGTGGACTCCTTCTTTTACTCTCAGACCTACAGTACGGCCAGGTGCATTGTATTCTTTGGTGTCTCGCTCTCTTCGGGTTTCAGCTCCTACTGGTCAGTCCGAGAGGACAGTTGTTTTGGAGAGAGAGCTTGAGGAGGCTCGAGCTGAGTTGGCGTCACTGCGCCTTGCCAGGGCATCTGAGAGAGAGGAGTCTGCGGCTCGTGTGGAGTCTATGCGGAGCACCCTGCATCACAATAGTGTGGCGGTGGCGAATCTTCGTCGCGACTTGGAGATTCAGAGAGGGAATGTCTCCACTCTCCGGACGATGAACGACTTCATTCGCGAGCAACTCGAGATTTCCGAGGCAGCCAAGGATCATATGGAGGAGACCCTGACTGAGACCCAGGGACAGTTAGAGACTGAGCAGGTGGAGAGGACTCGGGTCCAGGATGAGCTTGATTCTCTTCGTTCATACACCCAGGCTTTGGTTGATCCTACCACGGGTCATCCTCACGACATTGTGGCTCTCCGACGAGCACTAGATGAGAGCGAGGCGGCATTGACATCTGCTCGTACTTCTATGGGGGCCATGCGGGTCCAGATCAGCGTTCTTCAGGGTGATAATGGGGTTTTGCAGGCTGAGTTGGATTTGGTGCATGATGCTCTTGAGTCCAATGCTTCTTGGCTCAATCAGGAGGGTTTCCCTGTGGTCACTGCTCTTCACCAGATTAACCAGGTGATGGATTCTTTGGGTGCCAGAGCTCGCGCCGTCTTGGAGGAGCATGATGAGGGGGATCCGGCCCTTTCCACTGCCTTGGGGAGATTCTGCAGAGAGACCTGCATACGCCTTGATCGTTAGTTAGTGTACTTCAGGTAGCAGTGAGTAGTCAGTAGTTTTTGCATTCAAATGGTGAGTCATTCAAAAATCCGAGTCGGATCATGCACGGCTCCCATTTTTAACTTCTAAGTTGATATATTTAGGCATGCTTTCAAGACATCATGAAAAATCAAATGTATTCATTTATGAACTATGAATGAATGAAAGCACGTATTTTGTCTACGAATATCTATATGAGAACCTATGAATTTGGCTTTTTATGAATCAATAGTAAGAATTGAATGTTATTGTGGGAATGAATATGAGAATTTACAAATTTGAAAGAGATAAGCATGGTATGAATGGTTGTGAGAATTTAATGATATGTCACTTTGAAACTGGGTGTTTGGAAGGATACACTTGTGCTCCACCTCTTGATCCCCAAACATTCTCTTTATATCGAACGAACCGTACTGCTCAAAGGATAACATAGTTCGTTCTTTCGTCGAAAATCTCTTCACCGCATAACAACCCCGATCACTAGTCTTGCACTGATTTGATGCCCGCCTTGTTGTGATACCGGTTTTTTTTTTTTTTTTTTTTAGCCATATATTACCCTTAGCTTACGCCAAGTCCAGCTTTCCACGTTACTTTTGCCTATGGCGCCTCTTCCAAGGTTTTCACCATACCCGTGGTAATTTCATCCGAGGGCAACGTCCTTACGGATTTTCGTCGCTTCCCGGGTCTTCTTCAAAATTGTCAAAATAACAAACTGGAACTTTGATGAATATTCCTCTTTGATTAAATTGACTAAAGTTATACATGGTACTTGATTACAGAATCAGAATTGATAGGTGACCGGAACTCTTCACCATCCATATCAGCCAGAATGATTGCTCCTCCAGAGAAGGCTTTCTTCACCACGTACGGACCCTCATATGATGGTGCGAACTTTCCTCGTGGATCTGATAGGGCCATATTCCTCTTCTTCAGAACGAGATCTCCGGGTTGGAAAGTGCGAGGTCGAGCCTTCTTGTTGTAAGCTCTTTCGATCCGTCTCTGGTAGAGCTGTCCGTGGCACAGTGCCGCCAATCTCTTTTCATCTATGAAGTTCAGCTGCTCATACCGTGCTTGGGCCCATTCGGCTTCTTCCAGCTGAGTTTGTGACAGGATTCTCAAAGAAGGGATCTCCACTTCGACTGGCAGTACTGCTTCCATCCCATATACCAGAGAGTAGGGAGTGGCTCCAACAGATGTCCTCACTGATGTTCGGTAGGCACACAAAGCATAAGGCAGGTGTTCGTGCCAATCTTTATATGTCTCCGTCATCTTGCTCAGAATCTTCTTCACGTTTTTGTTGGCAGCTTCTACGGCTCCGTTCATCTTCGGACGGTATGGAGCAGAGTTGTGGTGCTGGATCTTGAACTGCTGGCATAGCTGGTCCATCATGCGGTTGTTCAGGTTGGAAGCATTGTCGGTGATGAGCATTTCTGGCATTCCGTAACGGCAGATAATGTTGTTCTTCACAAACCGGGTGACCGCGACTTGAGTGACATTCTTGAAGGAACATGCCTCCACCCACTTGGTAAAATAGTCGATGGCCACCAGTATGAACTCATGCCCGTTAGACGCCTTTGGGGTAATTGCACCAATCACATCCATTCCCCAAGCTGAGAAAGGCCACGGCGAGGCCATAGTGTGAAGATATTGGGGAGGTGCATTCTTGCTGTTCTGATACATCTGGCATTTGTGGCACGTCTGGACATGTCTGATGCAGTCCCTCTCCATTGTCAACCAGTAATAGCCAGCTCTCATAATCTTCCGGGCCAGGAAGGGTCCGTTGGCATGGGCTCCCATCAATCCCGCGTGCATCTCTTGAATCAATCGATTGGCCTCCTCTGCATCTACACATCGTAAGAGGGTGGCGTCATGAGTCCGCTTGTACAGAATCTCTCCGCTTAAGAAGAACTGGAAGGCCATCCTTCTGATGTACTTCTTCTCATTTTCGGTCGCCCGTGGTGGATACTCTCTGTCTTGGATGAAGCGCTTGATATCGTAATACCAAGGCTTGTTGTCTATCTCTGCTTCGACGTTCATGCATTCTTCTACGCACACACAGTATGCTGGAATATCTCGAGTCTCGATCCGCAATGGTCGCACATCATCCCCTTCTACTAGCTTGATTAGGCTTGCCAGTGTGGCAAGCGCATCAGCAAAGTGATTGTGAGCTCTTGGGGTGTATGTGAAGGTGATATACTTGAACTTTGGGACTAGCCGGCTGATGTATCGTTGGTATGGGATGAGCTTGGGATCCCGAGCTTGCCATTCTCCGTTAGTCTGTGACACTATCAGCAGAGAGTCTCCGAAGACTTCCAGTTCATAAGCACCGAATTCTAAAGCCGCTTGCAGACCGACGATGCATGCTTCGTACTCAGTCATGTTGTTGGTGCAATCAAACCCCTAGCTTAACAGCGATAGGAGTTTGTTGTCCCTTTGGCGATACCAAGACCGCGCCAATTCCGCTTCCGACAGCGTTCGCTGCTCCATCAAAGTAAAGCTTCCACCTGCCGTGATTGTCTTCGTCGACTGTCATCACGTCCTCGTCCGGGAACTCTGAGTCCATTAGTTCTAACTGTTCAGACGGGTAATCTGCCAAGTAATCGGCTATGGCCTGTCCCTTGATCGCCTTTCGAGCCACAAATAAGATGTCGAATTCAGATAGGAGTACTTGCCACCGTGCGATCTTCCCAGTCAAGGCGGGCTTTTCAAAGATGTACTTGATCGGGTCCATTCGGGATACCAACCAAGTGGTGTAGTAGAGCATGTACTGTCTCAGCTTCTTGGAGGCCCAAGCCAGTGCGCAGCACGTCTTCTCAACTAACAAGTAACGGGTCTCTGGCTCCGTAAACTTCTTGCTGAGATAGTAGATTGCTTGCTCTTTCTTCCCAGTCTCGTCTTGTTGTCCCAACATGCAGCCCATGGATGCTTCTTGGACTGTGAGGTATAGAATGAGGGGACGTCCTGGAGTTGGCGGAACCAGGATGGGTGGGTTGAGCAGATACTCCTTGATCTTGTCAAAAGCTCTCTGGCAGTCTTCAGTCCATTTTATCTTCACATCTTTTCTCAGTAGCTTGAACAGAGGCTCGCAGGTCGCAGTAAGCTGTGCAATGAAGCGAGCTATATAATTAATTCTTCCCAAGAAGCTTCGGATCTCTTTCTCTGTCTTTGGCGCGGGCATGCTTCGTATGGCTTGAACCTTTGCAGGATCAATCTCAATTCCCCTGCCGCTGACGATGAAGCCTAATAACTTTCCGGATGTGACGCCGAAGGCACACTTGTTCGGATTCAATCTGAGTTGATACTTCTTCAGTCGCTGGAACAACTTGCGTAGGTCTGTGAGATGATCTTGTGCGGTACGAGACTTGGCAATCATGTCATCCACGTAAACTTCTATCTCATGATGAATCATGTCATGGAAGAGGGTGACCATGGCTCGTTGATAAGTGGCTCCTGCGTTCTTCAGACCGAAAGGCATGACATCGTACACAAAGGTCCCCCAATGTGTGACGAAAGCAGTCTTGGGTTTGTCTTCTTCGGCCATTTTGATCTGATTGTACCCTGAGAATCCGTCCATGAATGAGAACACGGCATTTGTTGCTGTATTGTCGACCAGGGTGTCAATGTGAGGTAGAGGAAAGTTGTCCTTCGGGCTGGCTCGGTTCAGATCCCGATAGTCTACGCACATTCTAACTTTTCCATCCTTTTTCGGCACTGGGACTATATTGGCTACCCAGTCCGAATAGGTTACTGTGCTTAGGAAACCTGCCTTCAATTGCTTTTCCACTTCCTCCTTGATCTTTAAAATGACTTCAGGCTTCATTCGTCGCAGCGCTTGCTTCACGGGCTTGCATTCTGGTTTCAAAGGAATCTTGTGGACCACTATGTCTGTGTCTAGGCCTGGCATGTCTTGGTAAGACCAGGCGAAGATCTCGTGGAACTCTCTTAATAGTGCGATGAGCGCCTCCTTTTGCTCTGTGGTGCAGCGGGTCCCAATCTTGACTTCTCTTGGTTCTTCACCCTCATTGGCCAGATTTACGATCTCTAGTTCCTCTATGTTGGGTTTGGACCCCTCGTCTTGTCTCTCTA
Organism: Fagus sylvatica; assembly: GCA_907173295.1. NCBI lineage: Eukaryota > Viridiplantae > Streptophyta > Magnoliopsida > Fagales > Fagaceae > Fagus > Fagus sylvatica. Next base: position 5,642,847 of record OU015765.1, read on the forward strand.
ATGCCTCAAGGATGTCATTTGGCAATTCGATTTCTTCGTCAGAATTATCTATGTTATCCAGTGAGCAATTCGTTTTGTTGTCAATTTCGGAGACGTGGGGATCGTTTGAGGTTTTGCGTGTAATCCTGGAAAGGATGGCGGATGGAAAAATCGGTAAGAAAATTAAAAGGGAAGCCATTCGTTTTGTACGATGGCAGCACGGATTTATTTAATGCACATTGGAATATTTGAGATAGAGGAATTCATGGGATAAAACACGTGACATATCATTTGAAATATGAAAATGGAAATATTACAATGATGAAATGATTATGATTGTGGCATGATATCTTGAAAGCATAAAATAAACATAGAAACCCGAAATTGTTCGATACAAAAATTCCCGAGCTATTGGTAGACTCAAAACCGAGTTACCCATAGCTGGGATACCGCTTACTCATTGCTACTTGAGACACGCTGTAGCAATGGCACACAGGTCCACATCTTGGCTTCTTCTCCCTGTTGGCAGTGGCGGGTCGGTGGTGTGGTGGAATCCTCCTCCTCGGTGATGGTGTGGATGCTCAACCCTTCAACCATGGGGCCAGCATATTCTTCTTCAGCAGTGGTGGTGGTGATGTTGCTTGGTGGTGGTGTCTTGACTGGCTCTTCTCCTTCTTCGGCAATGGCGATGCTATCTGGATCTTTGGCTGGCGGTGGCCTGGCTTTCTCTTCTTCTTCTCCCTCAGTCAGTGCTGGTAGGGTTGACATGCTCGATTCTTCTTTGATCTCCACGATCACCTCATTTACTCCTGGGTCGGGGATGACGTAGGGCTCTTCATCTTCCTTCAAACCCAGATATTCCAGAATCGAATGGGGATTGAAGCGGTACCGTTCCAAAAAGGCTCTTGCTAAATCCTCCCAGCCAGTAAGGTTCCTCAGCTGATAGAACCAGGCGGCTGCACACTCCGGTAGGCTTTCATGGAACATTGAGATCATTAAGACTTCGTCATCCGTGTACAGAGCCATCTTCTTGCGGTATCTCTGCAGATGGGACTCTGGGTCTTCATGCTCGCAAAACGTCTCGAATTCCAGAGTTTCGAGCCCGCGTGAAATCATCAGGTGTGAGAGTAGATCGGGGAGGTCAGCTTCTTCCCTATTGTCTTCATCGAATGTTTCCTCCTCTATGCGATACCTCTTGAGATCCTCCTCATCCAGGATGCTTTCAAGGTCTACTTCCTCGTATTGATCGAGATGGGTTGGGAATGCTGTGGAATCTCCTTCCGTGGTGATGGCATTGACATTCAAATCTTCAGCGAAAAGTAGTGCCAGCTCGTCCACGTCGCCCTCGTCAACTTGAAACATTGCTGATGCGGGGAAGGTGGTGCGGATGTGGGGGATAACCATCTTCTTCTCGGGCCATTTCTCTCCTCTGAGCTTTGCCGCAGCTCTTTGCCTTCGAGCTTCATAAGCTATCTGACGGTCTTTTCTAGTCGGGGTGTACCCGAGTCCATATCTGTCTTTGTTTCCCTCCAAGGTTACAATTGCGGTTCTTCCTTGGTTCGCACAGCCTAAACCTTGCCCTGGCTGAAATCCTGCCTTGATAAATTCTCTAGCTACCATAATCCCGGCTCTAGATAACTTTGGTTCAACGGCTGCCACTCTGTGGATGACAGTGACAAACTCAAAAGCTGTGGAATGACGCTTCCTCGGATGCACATCCGTCAATGTAGGGGATTTCGCCGTCATTGTAAATGGATATAGGTTCTTCAGCTAGGATGGTGACCAATTGGCTGCCAATGATGAGTTTCATCTTCTGGTGTAGGGAGGAAGGTACCGCTCCGGCTGTATGCAACCAGGGTCTCCCCAATAATAAGTTGTAAGGAGAATCAATTCTCAGCACCTGGAAATTGATGTTGTAGACTTGCGGGCCAATCTCTACCGGCAAATCTATTTCTCCTAATACTTCTCTGCGGGTTCCGTCGAAAGCTCGTACAACCATGCTAGTGACCCTTACACAAGTGGGGTCGATGTCTAGCTTCTCCAGGGTTGACAGTGGGCATACGTTTAGAGCCGATCCATTGTCGATTAACACCCTCGACACGATGCGGTCATTAGTCTTGACGGAGATATATAAAGCTTTGACGTGGCCTCTCCCCTCCGGAGGCAGCTCGTCGTCGGAGAAAGTCAGCTGATTTGTAACTAGTATGGAGGTCACCATGTTTTCAAAGGATGGTCCGGTAATGTCCTCCGGCACATATGCTTCGTTCAGTACCTTCAGTAGAGCTTTCCTGTGAGACTCGGATGCGAGTAACAGTGCCAGTACTGATATATGGGAGGGCATCTTGCTCAATTGCTTCACCACGCTGTACTCACTACTCTTGATTATCCTTAAGAAATCCGCGGCCTCATCTTCTGCTACCTTTGTCTTTGCGGGATCCTCTACCGTCTTCCCTATTTCCTTCCGCCTTTTCTCTAACTCCTCCGGGGTGTAGCATCTACCGCTCCTAGTGATCCCACCAAGTCCGGATGTGAGGTTCCCAACTACCTCTTCCTCCATCTTGGGCTTGCCTTCCCATGTTGATATTACTTTCATCCCATAATTCCAAGGAACCCTCTTGTTGTCATGGTAGGGGAAAGGTTGCGGAACTTGGATCACCACGCTTGGAACTTTTTCTGAAGACTGAACCGTAGATACTGAAGCTGTCTGAAGCATGACCTTTTCTTTGGTAGCGTATTGGATGATCACTGGATCGGGCTTGGACATCTCTGGTGGCGTGGCTGGTGTGAGCTTCCCCAATTCCTCTTTCTTTTTCTCACAGAATCCCTCAAAATCCTCTTTAATTCTTTCCATCCTTGCTTGGAAGTTCGTCCTCTCATAAGGGCTAAGTATCAGCTGATCAATTGTCATGCAATATTCCTCTGGCTGTTCTCTCTTTACCAGACCCTCCATCATTAGGCTAGCGATCTCCTTCTTAATTCCTTTATGACTCCGCAGGTTGTGATTTTGAGCTCCGGAACGATACTCGCATACACCTACTTTTGTTGATTCTTCCCGTGTGGTGGGTAGCCTTTGCTTCTTCGTCTCATGGCAGAGCGGTTTCCACGGAATTTCAGTGGAAATGATGTTGACTTCGTCACTCTTCTCTATTTCAATCGAGTTTATGACTCCTTCTATCCGGAACTTCAACACTCCTTGGTCTAGCAGATCTTGGATGCGGTGCCTCAAGACCCTACAATTTTCCACTGTGTGCCCGACTTCTCCTTGATGGTACTCGCAGGTCAGGTCCTTGTTGTAGTCTTTGGGTTGTGGTTCGATACGCGTCCTTTGGCTGACAGGCGTAATCATCTTCTTCTTAACCAGCAAGGCATACAATTGTGGTACTGGAATTGGCAATGGTTGGAATTGCCGAGGCTCTGTCCAGGACGGCCTAGGAATGTGGAAGGCTGGCCTTCTTGGAGTTGGTAGAGTCTGGGCCGCCTTTGACAAGCTGAGAGCTGGGTAGATCTCTTCTCGTCTTTTACTGATCAGTGCCTTCTTCCTTTCCTCCATCTGTGCGGTCATCTGACGCATGAACTGTAGTAAGAAATTAAACTTTGTCTCTAGCGCCACTACCCGAGCTTCTAATCCTCGGAGTTTGCTTGCTTCTTCCGCCATTCGATCGTGAATGCAGACAAAACCTAGAGAGGTAAACAACGTCAAGTTAGACTTTGAATTCACGGTTAAGTGCATGTCCTTGGCTTACCTTGCGGGTAAACCATGGCTAAGTATTTATGCGTATGTATGCTATGCATGAATGCAGTATGTATGGATGAACAAATGAGTTTTTCCATTGGGTTGCCAAAACTTGGAGAGCCTTTTGGCTTATGGTTTCCTTTTGGAATTTTGGGTGACCATCATAGGTCAACGCGGGATGACACAGGTAGATGTCTATACACAAGGTTAAGGATTTATGTATGTACATGACGGTCTTGTTAACAAAGAAATGGGTTTTCATACTACCATAAATTTGACGGGCCTTTCGGTGCCTGGTTCCATTTTCGAAAGATTTTTGGGGAACCGGTGTCAGGTGGTATGAAAATCGTATTCTTGGTTGAACCAAATGGGTGAATATCTACATTTCTATATAGAGTTTAGAACTCTTGAGGTTCATACATGTATAGGCTTATCAACGAAGAGATGGACTTTCACACTATCAAAATTTGACGAGCCTTTCGGCGTTCGGTTCCATTTTGAAAGATTTTCGGGAACCGAAGTCGGTTAGTGTGAAGGTCATACTCTTGGTTTGAGCCTTTCGGCGTTCGGTTCCATTTTGAAATTTTTTGACATGTGAGGGTCGACTCTACTATACACAATGGTTACAATCGTACCAACGAAAAGATAGGCTCTCACATTACCAAAATTTGACGAGCCTTTCGGCGTTCGGTTCCATTTTGAAAGATTTTTGGAAACCGATGTCGGTAAATGCGAGGGTCGTACTTTTGGTTGAGGACGATGAGACTATGTACACGTGGTTACATTCGTACCAACGAAAAGATAGGCTCTCACATTACCAAAATTTGACGAGCCTTTCGGCGTTCGGTTCCATTTTGAAAGATTTTTGGAAACCGATGTCGGTAAATGCGAGGGTCGTACTTTTGGTTGAGGACGACAAGACTATGTACACGTACTAACGAAAAGCTAGACTCTCACATTACTGAAAATTTGACGAGCCTTTCGGCGTTCGGTTCCATTTTAGAAAAAAAAAATTTTGGGAACCGATGTCGGTTAATGTGAGGGTCGTACTTTTGGTTGGGTACGATACGACTCTATACATCCCATGTAGAGTTTGGAACTCTTAGGGTTTGAGTGGTTTGCAACGGGTATGGACAACGTGGTTATCCTATCCCTTTATCAAACAATGACATGCAAACAAAGGTTTAGATGGATAGAACCTGACTCGGCTCCAATTATTTTATCACCACCTGGAAAATAGCACAACGCTTTTCCCTTGACTCATTTTGAAAAGACACATCCTATTTTTTTTTGGGTACCCTATCTTAGGTTGGATGTTCACTCGGTTGGCTTTTACCAGAGCCCTCACAGGTAAGTTTTCTACTCTATAGCTTACTATATGCAACATGGTATGACACGGCTTGGAATTCTGTTTCCTAAAGGGGCCGATGATCATGCCCGTTTCATCCTCCCGAAGGAAGTCGAAAGGGTATTGGATCACCGGGGAAGCACTTGCACGCCCCCCTCGATCTCCACGGGTGTGAAGGGAGAAGGGTGGATTCTCGTGTTCCATGTCCTAGATATAAAAGGGTTCGTGGTGGAGCCTGTACTAGCCCAGCCCCACCTGAGTCCGGGTTCGACCCAAAAGTCCAATGAGTGTAAATGTCATGATTTTGAAAACAAAAAGGGAAAAGACTTTTTTTTTTGTACAAAGCACAATATATAATATGTGTTGCATAAAATAAATCTCTATCCTATGTTCGCAGTTTATATGTACAAGAATATAGACATGCTAAAATCAAAACACTATACAAGATGAAATAAAGAGAATAAATCAAACAATGAATACCAACAAATATATACACACATGCTTAGCAAAGAAAACACCGAAAGACTATAGGCTTAAACCCTCTAAGTCCCCAGTGGAGTCGCCAAGCTGTCGACACCGGCGGAAAAATTCTATCTTCTTTTTATTATTTTTCCTAGATACCGACCCCCATTTGGCGAGTGTGTGTGTGATCTCTATCTCTTTTCCGTTTCGAGATATGAGTTGTGTGTGTGTGTGGGAACTTGTGTACGTGTGTGCGTGTGAGCACAAATTTGGAGTCGCCACCAACCATGGGAAATTTTAAGGTGTGATTGGGCACCTATGTCTAATAGATTTTATCTTATTTAGACATTTACAACAAAAATGGTCTTGAACCAGAGATAGGTTCGGGGGTTTGCTTATGCGTGGGGAAGGTGTTAGGCACCCCACGACATCCGTTTAAGAAAACGGTTACCTCCTTTCTAAGTGTTTTCTTTTATTTGCTAAGCCTAGGTTGTTGGTTTTATTATGTACAAATGTCCCAAATTTGGTCGAGCAATATACCAAGAATGGCAAATGCAATTTGACCTCATTTGGTTTTGATTAGACTCTTTATTTCACCATCCCTTTATCTTTGTATCTTTTAAATTTCCGGGCATTTCGGTGGTAGGATATACTTGAAATCCTAACACCTAGTGCCGGGACAAACAATTAATGTTTTTTTGGTGCCATATTCGGGATCTCTTTACCCTTGATTTCCAAGAGATAAAGCGGTCCGTCAAATGGCGGGGTTTTGGATGATTAATTCACACTTTGGGGAATTTTAGACCATGATCCTATGGGAGTTAGAACGTGTAGAATCCCTTACACGAAAGCACGTACCAGCCACGCCCCCGTGTAAAGGACTCATACCATGGTGTCCAAAAGCCAGGGCGAGCCGTAGCCCTTGGATTGCACCAACTTCGTTTCTAACGCCCACATTACCATGTTTACTCTTTTTAAAGTTTTCATGGCAAAGTGTATTTTAATCACATTTTTATATCAAAGCGATAAACAACTCAAACAAGTAATCACGGCATGTTCGCAGCACATAAATTACAAGAACGAGTATGAAGACGAATAAAATGTTCAAACGAGTAATCACGGCATGTTCGCAGCACATAAATCACAAGAATGAACATGACATCAAAATGGTAAAACATTCAAAGAAATGATCACGGCATGTTCGCAGCACATAAATCACAAGAATGAATGAGTACGGAATGATCACGGCATGTTTGCAGCACATAAATCATAAGAAGTTCAAATGAGTAATCACGGCATGTTCGCAGCGCATAAATTACTAAGATGACAAGTATGGGATGATCATGGTATGTTAGCAGCATATCAATGAATGCAACACTTAATCGAAATGTATTTCATGAGAACTTTCAGGGAAAGGGTCAGGACCTCGTGGGGTCGGGATTCGATGCTATTGAAAGACTTACTCGAATCTCGACACCTACCATAGGATTTACATGAATAAAACAAAGGCAATCCAAAAAGAGGGTTTCAAGGCCTTTTCGGGCTTACACGAAGGGTTAGTGCTATTGAAAGACTTACCTAAACCTTCGATGCCAAATAGGACTTATATGATGAAAATCATTTTTGAAAAGTATGTTTGCAATTTATGGGTCCAACGCCTCATGGATTTACATGGGGTTTAGTGCTATTGAAAGACTTACCTAAAACCACCAATACCGTTTGGTATTTTCATGCCCAAAATCAAAGGGGAAATATGAACAATATTTACAACAACGTAGTAAATAATGTAAATAACGGGGTTTGAAAAAGAGTGTTTTTGTGGGTCCAAGGCCGTATGGATTTACATGGGGTTTAGTGCTATTGAAAGACTTGCCTAAAACCACCAATACCGTTCGGTATTTTCATGCCCAAATCAAAATAATGATGGATAAATCATGTTTACAACGTAGTAAAATGATGAAATAATGGCAATAAATTAATGGAATTTAAAACAAGGGAATTTTGTGGGTCCAATGCCTATGGGATTACGCGGTGGTTAATACCTCTTTGAGGTCTTACATAGTCCACCACGACCAATCGGGATTATCACGCCCCAAATCACAAAGAGAAAGGGAGAAAATGACAATATTTACAAACACGTAGTAAATGTAAATAAAGCGGTAAATGACATTATTTAATGGGGGATTTTTAATGGGTCCAATGCCTATGGGATTACATGGTGGTTAAAGCCTCATTGAGGTCTTACATAGTCCACCACGACCAATCGGGATTATCACGCCCAAATCATAAAGGGCAAAATGGGGGATATTCACAACATAATATGCACGACGTAGTAAATGTAAACAAAGCGATAAATGACATTATTTACACATGGGGATGTATTTTTCGGGTCAAATACCTCGTAAACTAACATGGTTGTTACGGCCTCGTTAGAGGTCTTACGCACTCCGCCAAAGCTACTCAATATTTGCCGTACTAAAATACGGGGAAAGGGATAATCACAATATAATATTCACAAGTACGTAGTAAAAATGTAAATAAAGCAATAAATGACATTATTTAGACATGGGGGATGTATTTTTCGGGTCAAATACCTCGTAGGCTAACATGGTTGTTACGGCCTCGTTAGAGGTCTTACGCACTCCGCCAAAGCTACTCAATATTTGCCGTACTAAAATACGGGGAAAGGGATAATCACAATATAATATTCACAAGTATAAAGCACTAAATATATTTAAAGCATTGCGGAAAGCTATAAACGTATTTAAAGCAAATATGGAAAGCAATAAATGAATCTTAAAGCATAAAAGCGATAAATGAACTTAAAGCAAGCATATAAAACTAGACATGAACTTAAAGAACATAAATGAACATTTAATGAACTAAAAGTGCATAAATAAAGCAATAATGAACTAAAAATCATAAATAAGGGTGGATCCTTGTGAATCCCTTCCCATTTTAGGGATCATCACTAGTCACCTCCACCCAAAAGAAAAGAAAAGAGAGGAGAGAGGAGAGAGAAAGAGCTTAGAGAGAGAGAGTACCTAGAGAGGAGTCTCTCCCTCTAAAAACTACCCAAAACCCCTTCTAAAACCCCCTAAGACCCCTATTTCTGCCTATTCTAACGCTCAAGGTGCCTAGAGCCCGAGCAAAAATTGTGTGCAAATGAGGGGGGGAGGGCTGGTTTTATAGGGGGGCCTGCACGCCGGGCGCGCGATCATCGCGCGCGGCGCGTGATGATGGCGCGCCTCGCGTGCACCTGCCACGTGGCGGTCTTATCCTTCCACGCCAGCCCCCCACCTGATCCTCCTCGATTTTCGCGCGCGTACCCTTTTTTGATCCGATTTTCGAGGGCAGTTTTGGAGGTCTTCCGGAACTCAAAATGGGTCATGCATCATATCTTCGGAAAGCTCTCGACGTCTTCTTTCCAACGGTATAAAGTTTGCGTGAATCGGAGTTCGGACGAGAGAGTTATGGCTCCCGGAAGTCGGGGTGCCGGAGCTGTTTTTGTGTGTTCTTCCGGCAAAGATTCCGATCAGACGGGGGATGTTCTTGGCGAACCGAGAGTTCCACGTCGTAGCCGGAGTCGTTATCTTTCCAACGCACCCGGGCTCGCGGATCAACTTGTTGCGAGTCGGAAAGACTCTGCGCGCGAAGGCGGCTGTCCGGGAGGAAAAACGCGTTTTACTCCCAGCGCGTTTTTTCTCAAATCTTGTCCCAGTTCGCGTGCGTATTTGACCTAGTTCCCGATGTCGGATTTCGACGTTCTTGGTACCGTCGGAAAGCTTGCGCTGCCTACTTTTGTAAGGTTCTGGATTTGCGGGAATCCGAGCTTGGGCTTGTGAGATGTGGTCCCGTGAACAGAGGCCACCGGGGTGTTTTTGGTCCATTGGAGGACATTTTTCCGATTGGGATTCCGGCTAGACCCGGTAAATTCTTGGCGATCCGAGAGTTCCTCGTCGTGCATGAATGTGTCTTCTTTCCAACGTACCCGGGCTTGTGGATCAACTTGTTGCGAGTCAGGAAGACTCTGCGCGCAAGCGTGGCAACGTCGGTGGGAAAATTCCGGAATTTTCAGCACAGCCTTATTTCGTCGGCCTGTTTTCACGTGCGTGGTAGACGTAGCTCCCGATGTCGGATTTTGACGATCTTGGTATCGTCGGAAAGCTTGCGCTACCTACTTTTCAACGGTACATGCCTTGCACAGAGGCAAGCTTGGGTTCGCAAGATATGATCTTGTGAACGGAGGCCGTTGGAATGTTCCTTGTGCCAAGGGGTCATCTTCTGATTGAGATTCCGGCCTAACCGGAGGAGCTCTTGACGATCCGGGAGTTGCACATTGTAGCTGAAGTGACCCTCTTGCATAAAGATCTTGGCTCGTGGACCAAGTTGCAGCAGGTCGGAGAGAATCTTCGCGCGAACGCTGCCTCCCAAATAGGCTGTTTAGTCAACAATACTTAGCAAAATTTGGCTAAGTGTTGGGCCGTTTTTCCACAGTTTTGACCATAACTCCCTCGTTTCTCGTCCGTTTTTGGCCCGTAAGGCGCCGAATCGAAGCTCTCATTGTACTCTTCAGAACGGTCAGGGAGCGGTCAGTTCGATTCAGCTTTTGGTCTGGTCAACGGTTTGGTCAAACCTCGGTCAAACTTGGTCAACCTTAGTCAAACCTGGTCAAACTTGATCAAGATTTCTCCGAACTCTGGGAAATGTATCCTGGGTCGCGTTTCGAGGGTTTTCGGGCATAGTGGGCCCCCGTTGGGTCAGAAACGGCTTGGTCAACCCTTGGTCAAACTTGGTCAACCCTGGTCAAACCTGGTCAACCCTAGTCAAACTTGGTCAAACTTCGGGAAATGTGTCCCGGACCTTCTTCTTGGGTTATTTGATGTGGCGAGCCCTCGTCGGATCAGGCCGGCTTGGTTCGGGCTGTCTCATTTTACGTGCCGACACCCGAGAAAATCCCGTGGGTAAAAATGGGGTTATGACATAGGTGATATAACTTTATATTCTCCATATGGAAAATTAAATCTTAATGATGTGTTGGTTGTTCTTGATATAAAGAAAAATTTGATATCAGTAACAAAATTAACAAAAGATAACTCATGTCTTTTTGAATTTCATTCTTATGGTTTTAAGATAAAGGACCAAACAACGGGGGCAATCTTGGCAGCGGGTCATAGAAAAAGTTGATTATATGCCTTAGAGGAAGGGGGAGCAATTGAAGCTTTAGTAGCAATAAAGTCCGGTAAAGCACTTGTGGCTCTTTGGCATCAAAGACTTGGACATCCTAATTCTAGGCTACTTCATGTCTTAGACTCAAAGAAATTTATTGATGTGTCTAGCTGGTTAAAAGATGAAAATATTTGTACTAGTTATCAAATGGGTAAAAGTTGTCATCTCCCTTTCTCATTAAATGAAAAGATTGATATAGTTCCTATAGCAAAGATTCATTGTGATTTGTGGGGACCAGCCCCTGTTTCCTCTGTTCAGCATTTTAAATACTATGTTATTTTCATTGATGACCATTCACACTTTACTTGGTTCTATCCCTTAAAACATAAGCCTGAATTTTTCCAAACATTTCTCTCTTTTCAAAGAATGGTTGAAAATCAATTTAATTCAAAAATTAAAATTTTTCAATGTGATGGAGGAGGTGAGTTTGAACTTCAAGAATTTTTTACTCACCTCGACAATAATGGTATTGTAAAGCATGTTTCTTGTCTAGGGACACCTGAACAGAATGGTATTGCTGAACGGAAGCATAGACACAATGTGGAAATTGGCCTAACTATGCTTTTTCATGCCCAATTGCCCAAAAATTTGTGGGTTGATGCCTTTATGACTGCTGTATATCTTATTAATAGACTTCCATCTACTGTTCTTCACATGCAAACTCCTTTTTTCAAACTTTATAGGATTCATCCTACTTATTCTTCCTTTAAGGTTTTTGGCTGCAAGTGTTTTCCATGTTTAAGAGACTACTCCAAAAATAAATTTGGCGTCAAATCTTATCCATGTGTATTTCTTGGATATAGTCCCACACATAAAGGATACCAGTGTCTTCATCCTCCATGCAAGAGAGTGTATCTCTCTCGACCTGTTTTTGATGAAACAATTTTTCCATATGCTAATCCTAAATTGTTATACTCTTCTTCTTCTTGTAATGGTTCACTTTTTGCATTCTCGGATTTTTCTAACATTTTTTTTGCAGCATCAGTCCTCTAGTTCCCCTTCTAATCCACAAGTACATGCCACTACTTCTCTTCTCGGCTCATCAGTCCTTGCCATTTGTCCCGTGCTTCCAGCTGCTGTGCTTTTTGCAACTCCAGATGTACTCACTTCAACACCTTTGGTTGAGTCACTTCCACCTATTGCAGCCCTAACATCTCATCCTATCATTGATCCATTGACACCTCATCCTGAACAAGATGATGTTGCTGCTCCTACTGCTGTTCCAGCAACATCTCAGTCCGTCCCCACTGATGCAGAAACTCCACATGTTCCGCTGCCACTTCAGCTAGTGTCACCTGCACCTACTTCATCAACATCATCACAAGTGCACTTGGCACTTATAGATGGTTCACAGGATTTGCCTCTTGTTCAGCCGCCACCTGCACCTCCTATCTCCATTACTAATATTCATCCAATGCTTACAAGAAAGAAGGCCCGTGACCAACAAAGTTTAGTTGCTATGAAAGATACCGACCCTACTGAACCAAAAACAGTGAAATCTACTCTCCAATGTCCTCATTGGTTTGTTGCCATGTGTGATGAACTTTTAGCTTTACAAGAAAATAGAACATAGGAGTTAGTTCCCCGTAAGAAAGACATGAATGTGGTCGGGTCCCGTTGGGTTTTCAAGACAAAAATCAAGTCGGATGGTTCCATTGAACGCTTTAAAGTAAGGTTAGTTGCCCAAGGCTACACACAGTCTTTAGGAGTTGATTTTATTGAAACCTTCAGTCCAGTGATCAAACCTCCTACCATTCAATTAGTCCTTTCTCTTGCTCTCATTCATGGTTGGACTTTTCATCAACTTGATGTCAAAAATGCATTTTTACATGGTACTCTCAAGGAAGTTGTTTATATGGAACAACCTCCAGGCTTTTCAAATTCTCTTTTTCCAAATCATGTTTGTTGCTTTCACAAGGCTCTTTATGGTCTCAAACAAGCCCCACATGCCTGGTTTGATCGTTTTAGTTCATTTCTTCTTCGCCTTGGTTTTAAATGCAGTATCGCTAATTCCTCCTTATTTATTTTTCGCTCTCAAAATACCATACTCCTTTTACTAGTATATGTTGATGATATTATTATAACAAGTAACAAGCCTTGTCTCTTATCCCGGTTAGTGTCTCGCCTTAGTTCTGAATTCTCAATGAAAGACCTTGGCCCTTTACACTATTTCCTAGGTATTGAAGTCCTTCCATTCTCTGGTGGTCTCTTCCTTTCTCAACAAAAATATGCACATGACCTCCTTGCTCGCTTTTCCATGACTGGTTGTAATCCTATTGGCACTCCTCTTGCTCAAAAGTATAACCTCCGACGTGTTGATCCTATTCTTATGGATGCCACTAATTACCGTAGTATCGTGGGCGCTTTCCAATATATTACTTTGACATGTCTTGATCTCACTCATGTTGTTAACTTAGTTTGCCAATTTATGCATCAACCTAGTGCCTCTCACTTTCAGGCTGTCAAATGCATTTTAAGGTATTTACAAGGCACTTTGGATTATGGGCTTCGGTTACTTTATTGGTCCTCCTTATCTCTTTATGGATTCTCTGATGTTGATTGGGTTGGTTGTCTTGATACTCGTCGCTCTACCACAGGCTACTGTATTTATCTAGGTGCTAACTGCATCTCTTGGGCTTCCAAGAAACAAGCTACTGTCTCAAGATTTAGTGTAGAAGCAGAATACCGCTCCATGTCTACCACTACTGCAGAGTTCACATGGCTCTTATATCTTCTTCATGACATTGGTATTCACCTTCCAACTCCTCCAATTTTATTTTGTTATAATACTAGTGCACTTCATCCCACAGTGAATCTAGTATTTCATGCTCGTACTAAACACATTGAATTGGATGTTCATTTTGTTCGTGAGAAAGTCGCTACAGGTGCCCTTGTTACTCAGTTTGTTCCTACTCATTTGCAGATTGCAGATATACTCACCAAAGCTTTATCCAAGGATTCATTTCATGGCTTACGATCCAAGCTTGGAGTAATGCCTTCGCCTACTTCCAGCTTGAGGGGGAGTGATAAAGTCAAACACCAAGAGCTTGCTAAAACTTAGGAGAATTATTATTGGTTTAGAAATATTTTAGGAGTATCACATATTTCCTTATTTATCTATGTAACAGTTATGTAACGGCTCTTTTCTACCTTTTAGGAGTGTGCATGATTCACTTTTAAATTTTAGCTATTTGTTATATTTTAATCTCTCTATAAATGAAAAGTTAGTTGACAAAGCTTCACACGTTTTGTGTGCAAGCCAATTCACCTATACCATAACTCTAAACCAAGAAATTCTTCAAGAATGACCTTCCAAACTAGATCTTCTATTGCAAAAGTCTTTGGTTTAATCCTTCGATTATAATTCTTAGTTACTTTTTGCTTTTGTAAAATAATAGAATTTAAGGCTGCCACTTATGCCTCATCTAAATCATCCAATTCTGCCATCATAGCACTTTCATAATCTATGTGACTTAACTGGTTTTGCTTGGCCACTCTCAAGGACTAAATAGTTATTTCTACAGGGAGAACTGCATCATGACCATATACCAAAGAAAATGGAGTTGTGTTAATACTTAACCTTTTTGAGGTTCGATAGGCCCATAATAAGGGGTTGTTATCAATAACTTTTCTTAAATTGGCTTTGATGATCTTATTTGTAGATTCTGCTTGTCCATTTGCCTGAGCATAATATGGTGTAGAATTAAGAATCTTGATTCCATATTCTTGAGCAAAAGCTAGAACCCTCAATTCATTAAAAGCCATTCCATTATCCACTGTGATACTTTGAGGTAAACCAAATCAATGGATCATCATCTCTTTTATGAACTATATCACATCATTTTCAGTCACATCTTTATAAGCCTTGGCTTTTACCCATTTTGTAAAATAGTCTGTAGCTACTATTACAAAACTATTTTTCTTTTTGGAGGTAGGCCTTATTTTCCCAATCAAATCCATTGCCCATCCTCTAAATGGCCAAGGTTTGATAATCGAACTCGACTCGGCCGCAGGTAATCTGCATATAGGTCCATGTTTCTGACATGCCTTACATCCATGAGCATATTCAATGCATTCCTTTAAAAATTTTGGCTAATAGTACCCATATCGATGTATTAGCCATTTCATTTTAATTCCTGATTGATGGGCTCCACAAATTCCTTCATGAACTTCTGCCATAACTTGTGTTGATTCTTCTATACTTATGAATTTAAGTAGAATTCCATCTGCTCCTCGTTTGAAGAGATACTAATCTTCTTCTCCCATTAAAACATACCTTCTGGCTTTGAGTTTTAATGCTTTATTAGTGCAGCCACTTGGG
Source organism: Fagus sylvatica (assembly GCA_907173295.1). Taxonomy (NCBI): domain Eukaryota; kingdom Viridiplantae; phylum Streptophyta; class Magnoliopsida; order Fagales; family Fagaceae; genus Fagus; species Fagus sylvatica. Next base: position 5,657,919 of record OU015765.1, read on the forward strand.
TTTCTTAAATATGAGATAATTGGACTTCTCCAATCTTCCTTTCCTACATTGAGGGTAAAAGCTTCTGTCCCCAACTGTCTGGTGAAAATCGAGGGTAATGTACTAGACCTTATTGCCTCAATTTCAACTCTTTCATCATCAATTGGTCTATACCCTGATGCTGCTTGGGCCATATTGTTAGCCTCGTGGTTTTCTTCTTGTGGTATGTGTTGTAGAGTGTATTCTTGGAATTCTTGTAATAATTGTTGAGCAGACACTAAGTATGGGGCTAATAAAATACTCCCACATTTATATTGTCCCTTAACTTGATTAATCACCAATTGTGAATCACCAAATATTTTAACATTTCCTACTCCCATTTGTAAAAGTAGCTCTAAACCCATAACAAGTGCTTCATATTCCACTTAGAGCATGCTTTTTCTATCCTGAATGCTAATTGGGTTTTTACTCCATGTGGTGATTCAAACACTATGCCAACACAAGCCCTTGTTCAGCTCGTAAACCATCGAAGCAAAATTTCCAAAGTGTTAAGGCCACATATTGGGCGTCTTTTAATTCTGGCATGTCATTGCATGGATGATCAGCCAAGAAATTTGCCAATTCTTTATTTTTTTCCAGCTTTTTGAGGCACATATACTAAATGAAATTCTATTAAAGCCAAACTCCATTTGCACATTCTTCCACTTAAAATTGGTTTTGATAGCATATATTTAACAACATCAGTTTCAGCAATGATGAAAATAACATAAGCTAACATATAATGTCTCAATTTAAGTGTAGAAAAATACAAGGCTAAACAAAACTTTTCAACTGTAGAATATCTACATTCAGTTTGATTTAAAATCCTACTTAAATAAAAGACAACTTGTTCATGGCCTTTCTCATTGTCTTGGGCCAATAGACTTCCAATCGAGTCTTGAGTAGCAGAAATGCATAGCTTCAGTGGTTTGCCTTCTCTAGGAGGGATCAACATTGGTGGAGTAGCTAAGTACTTCTTGATGGCATCAAAGGCTTTTTGGTGTTCTTCATTCCAAACAAATGCCTTATAATCTTTCAATCAAAGCAAAGGAGAGAACACTTTGGTTCTTCCTGCCACATTTGCAATAAATCTCTTTTGAAAATTAACTTGCCCAAGTAATCTTTGCAGTTCTTTTTTATTAGATGGAGGCTTGGCTTGTAATATTGCCTTAGCCTTATTTTTATCCACCTTTATACCTCAATTGTATACCAAGAAACCTAAAAAGTTTCCTGCTGTAACACCAAAGGCACACTATAACGGGGTTCATCTTTAATTGATGCTTCCTCATTCCTAGAAAGGCTTGTTCTAAGTTTCTTAAATGCTCATCGAAGTCTTGAGACTTGATTACTACATCATCTATGTAAACTTCCATATATTTTCCAATCATATCATGAAAAAATGAGTTCATAGCTCTTTCATATGTTACTCCAGCATTTTTTAAACCAGAAGGCATTACTACCCATTCAAATGTTCCTATAGAACTAGGACATCTAAATGCAGTTTTATGCACATCATTTTCTGCAATAAAGATTTGGTTATAACCAGAATGTCCATCCATAAAGGATAGGACTTTGTATCTAGATGCACCATCGACTAATAAATCAGCCACAAGCATAGGATATTCATCTTTAGGTGTGGCCAAGTTTAAATTTCTAAAATTTATACAGATTCTTAGTTTACCATTTTTCTTTATAACAGGGACTATATTTGATAACCATTCAACATACCTCGCTGGCCTGATGAAGCCCGCTCGAACTAGTTTCTCAATTTCCTCCTTTACTTTGAGGATGATGTCAAGTGCCATTCTTCTTGGAGCTTGTTGGAATGGTAGAAATCCTTCCTTGATTGGTAGTCGATGCTCCACTAGCTTCGTGCTTAATCCTGGTAGTTCTGGATAATCCCATGCAAAACAATCTTTATATTTTCTTAGGATTGTCATCATTTTATCAAATTCTTTTGGTCTAAGATGACCACTTACAAAGGTTACCCGTGGGTCTTCCTTAGTTCCCATATTCACCTCGATCAAGTGACCTTGGACTTCTTATTTGATATCATCCATTCTTATTGTATGAGTGCTTATTTCTTTTTAGCCTATTATTATTTGTTCATTCTCAGGTTGTGTAACACACTCATCAAATTGAGAGTTTAGTTCCAACCTTTTTTTCTATTACATACCCTACTAGCTTCCTTAGGGCCAGATCGATGGCCTCCTTTTTCTTTTTATCGATGGGTTTACTCTTCAACATAATAGTTGAGGCCATCTTCCAATTCTGATATTTTTGTCTCTTCCAGATCTTGGTTGAGCTTAAATAAGTCCTCCATTGTTAGAGGCTTTTCAGGTCCAACAGTTACCCTTGATGGATTCCCGTTTTGGTCTATCCCTGTAAATTTCACAATGCCTACACAATCATTATATAACTGTTCATCAACATTGTTATTATAAGTAACAAATGGCCTTTCATCAACCTTTACCATTTCGATATTATTGTCATCCTTCCAAAAGACCAATAGTTGGTGTAAGGAAGATGGTACTACCCAATTAGAGTGAATCCAATCTCTTCCTAGTAAAGCATTGTATGTTAAGTCATTATTTACTACAAAGAATGCTAATGTAGCCACTTCGCTTCCTACCTTTACCTTGATAGGAATGACTCCTTTTGTTTTTGTGGCTCCACCAGCAAAGCCACTAACAGAAACATCTGTTGCTATTAGATCACTTTATGTTTTGAAAAGTTTTCTATGCATAGATGTTGGTAAAATATTCATTGCTGCTCCATTATCAACTAAAACCCTATTCACGGGTCTACCATCCATATGTGGTTTAATATATAATGGTTTCAAATGTTGACACATAGATGAAGCAGGTTTTTCAGATATAATCCTACCTGTCTCTTGGCAGTCTTCATCATCTGCCAATAATATAGGGCTTACCCCTCGAGCTTCGTTTTCCCTTTGTACCCAGCTTGTGGCCATAAATTCTCTTGGCAAAGTGATAGCATTGCAGCTAATCATTTTTCCATTACTTTGCTTTTGAGGCTCGACCTCTGGTATTTCATCAGTTTCTATGCATTCCATAGCTTTTGATTCTTCTACAGCTTCGATCGAATCATCTTGGAGAATCTCGATTGGTGATTCTTGAGTTTGCTTCGATCGACTCATCTTGTGCATTCTTTCTGCCCCTCGGGCTTCATTTCTTCCTTCCAAACAAGACTTGTACTATTTGGTAACTTTGAGGCAAAGTTGGCACATGTGATGATGTAGTATTGACTTTCTCAGAATTTGTCTCAGATTTAGTGTCCTCACTCCTTCTTTCCAGGCGTTTGTGGTCATTCCTTGCCTTGTTGAGGCTTGGTTATCATACTTTGGATCCTATTCTTGACACTGTCTTCTGCCATTGTTATGGCAGTACCTTCTTCATCTTCTACCATTGTTATGGTAGCATCTTTTCCTTTGTTTTGAACATAAGGCCCCCTGAGATATTCAGGTGCTTCTGCTCATGTTATAAACTTCCATTGAGTCTGAATCAATAGTGGATCTCGAGGAGTTATGGTCTTTTTCTTCATATTCTTTATATAGGGCTGCTTGTTGCCTTATCCACCTTCGTCTCTGAGTTCGTGTCATCCTTGAGAAATATGGGTTATACCCATATTTGTATTCATGTCTGTGTATTGGCTTGAGGCTAGGAGATTCTAAAGTAACCCATCTTCCTACTTCTGAGACTGGTGGTCTAATCATTCTTGGCCTCCTGATCGATCCAAATCTTGAATCTAGGGTTTGATGAGGTGTCGGCCTTGATCAAGCCATTTTTGTCCTTATTTATTGAGGATTGAGCCTAGAATGTATAGTCTAAAACTGTTGGAGGGGCCTCAATTTAAGCCTGTCAGTGTCTGGCCTATGTTGCCTCTCTAAGTTCTCTTCCTGGGATGAGTTG